>JAZKLR010000100.1:0-600000 GCA_037103525.1 Ganaspis brasiliensis
GTGGCGTTTTTTGCGTCGAAGTCAACTTTTTCATTTCCCGTAATTCCGTGATGGGCTGGGATCCAGCAGAGTTCTATTTCTACATCTTTTGTTTGCAGATGAGAAACAAGAGTTTGTATGTCTTGTATGAGGGCTGTTTTGGAAAACTTGTCTTTAATTGCTTTTAAACATGATTGAGAGACGGAAAAAATTATATATTTTTGAGGTCCAGTTGTTGTGTCTTTGATTAGTTGTAAGGTTTTTAAAATTGAGTATGCTTCACATGAGAAAATACTAAATTGGTCTGGAAGGCGAGTTGCATATATGCTGTCATATTCCGAGGAGATTGCACAGGCACTTTTTTTGTTTAAAACTGATCCGTCCGTGTAAAAGGCTATGTGGCCAGAGTATAAATTTTTTAGGTCAATAAATGATTTTCTGTAGGTTTCAGAATTTTTGGACTTTTTGTCATGGTTACTCATACTGAAGTTAATGGAGATGGAAATTTTTTCCCAGGGGGCTGTCGGATAATATTTTCTAGTGTTGATCTCAGGAATTGTGATTTTTAGGTTGGAGAGATAATTCTTAATTCTGTTTTTGAGTGATAGTGGGGTGTGGAATTCATTGTTGCTTCGTTTTTGTTGAGTATTATTGCTTATTATTGTAGCAGGAGGATTAGATGGATTAGATTTAGCAGAGCATGCGTAATTGAGGCAAAGTAGCTCTCTTCTTATAAATAGTGGCAATTCGCTTGATTCAGCTAGCAAACTAGAAACAGGGCTAGTTTTAAATGCACCTAAGCTAAGTCGTATAGCAGTATTTTGAATGGGTTCTAAAGTTTTGAGAATAGAAGGATTTGCTGAGTCATATAATATGGAGCCGTAATCAATCTTGGATTTAATGGTTGATCTATAAACACTGAGTAAACAATCTTTATTAGCGCCCCAAGAATTTGATGCAAGGGCTTTTATAATATTAATTCGCATTTTACAGTCATTTTTTAGTTTCTTAATGTGGGGAATCCAAGATAGTTTATTATCGAATGTTAATCCTAAGAGTTTGATTGTGTTTTTTTGCTCTATAGGATAGCCGTCTAGAAGAAGCTTATTATTGAATTCCAGAACTCTTTTTCTTGTAATTATCATGAATTGTGTTTTAGTTTTGGAAAATTTAAAGCCCGTCTCATTCGCCCATTTTTGTATGTTATTTAGTGCATCTTGGATAATTGTATACATTATATCTGAAGTTTTACCTCTATATGTAAAAACAAAATCGTCTGCAAAAAGGTATCCTTTGATTGGTGGTTTAACTACTTCTGTAAGGTCATTGATAGAGATTAGAAAAAGCAAAACGCTGAGTACGGAGCCTTGGGGAACACCGTTTACCGTTTCTACTGTTTTAGACTCTGTGTCCATTATTCTTACTTTAATTTTTCTGTTTGAAAGGAAATTAGCTAGAAAGGATAGGATATTACCTCGTATGTTAGCTTTCAGTAGTATATGTACGACTCTTTCTTTCCATACCATTTCGTAGGCCTTCTCAATGTCCATAGAGACCATAATTAAATTACTATCATCAGCAAGCGCGTTTGTAGCTTCCTCTTCTATGTTGACTAGGTGGTCCATTGTAGATCTGAATTTTCTGAATCCATATTGATGAGGGGAAAGAAAATTAGATTTTTCTAGTTTCCATCGAAGGCATTCACTTATGATTTTTTCAAGAATTTTGCACAAGTTGCATGTAAGGGAAATTGGACGGTAGTTACAAGGTTTTGTGCAGTCTTTGTTTGGTTTTTGAAGTGGGATAACTATAGCTTCTCTCCATTTATTTGGGAAAACTTTGTTTTGCCAAATGCGGTTATAGAGATCCATTACGTATTCAGTTCCCTCTTTTGGTAGATTTTTTATAAGGTCGTTGGGAATATTATCTGGACCAGGACTTGTTTTTCCAATTTGGGATAGAACGTTATGATATTCTTCAATTGAAATGGGGTTGTTAATTGGGTCGTGATGATCGGTAGTTTCTATATGTGTGATAATATCTGTTTGATTCATTTTATGTATTTGAAATTGTTCGGAAAAATTAGAGTTACTTGAATTAGTTGCATAAGTGTCAGCTAGGAGGTCATACATTTCTTGTATCTCGAATACTTTATCTCCTCTGGAGTCAATTAGAAAGTGTGGTATGGAAGGGGAGTTTACACTCTTCAGGCTTCTGATTTTTTTCCACATAGTACTAAGTGGGGTATCTTTATTTAAGGACGAGGTAAAAGTTTTCCATGACAAGGATTCACTGTCTTTTGCAGTTCTTCGGAATAATGCTCTGGATTTTTTGTAAGCAATTTGATTTTCTTCAGTGTTTTCTTTTTTCATTTTCCTGTAAGCCTTTTTAGAGTCTTTTAAGGTTCTGTCACATTGGTCATTCCACCATGCCACACATTTTTTTGGGTTAGAAGTAGATTTTTTTGGAATGGCTTGTTCGGCGGATGAAGTTACGAGGTGGCAGAAGTTGTGTAACAGTTCATCAATGCTAGTGGTGGATGTTTGTGATATGATTTCCAAGTTTTTGATTCTAGTTGAAATGAGTTGTTTATAGAGTGGCCAGTTGGCTTTATTTAAAATCCATTTAGGATGAGTTTTAATATTTTGTGATGTTGGAGCTTCTAAGGATTTAATGATTATTGGGAAGTGATCGCTGTCGTACGGGAAATCGGCAACGGTCCATTCAAAGTGGGATGCGATGTTTGCAGAGGATAGGCAGAGGTCAATAGCGCTATTGTGAAGAGAGTTTTTGTTGAGTCTAGTTGGCAAACCAGTATTGAGGAGGACCACATCATCTTCCTCTTCCAATAGTTTTTCAATCATCTTACCTCTTGAGTCGTGTTTATAGGATCCCCACATTTCGCTGTGGCTATTGAAGTCTCCCAGGATTATAAATGGTTTTGGCAATTGTCGAATTAATTCATTAATGTCGTCTCTATCTATTTCTTGACTATTGGGAAAATACCCTGTAATAAGAGGGTTATTGAGCAAGCGTTTTGGCTAGTTGAGCAAGCCCTCTGCTCAATTGTCCTAACGAAATATGGACAATTGGGCTGGTTGCTCATTCACCCAATGCATTGAGTCCAATAATCCACAAGGTATTTCGAGCTTAAAACTGGAGAAAAAGCGACTTAATATTGATAAAACACTAAGAAACGTTAAATTAAGCATAAATACACAAAATTAGATAATAAAAATACGTATATTAAGAATAAATAACATTTTCGAAAAGACGTGATTTATTGACACACAGGGAGCAGAACACCTGACTAGCAAAATAGACGTAGCCAATCACAATTTAGTCTACCGCGGTAGACTAAATTGTGATTGGCTACGTCTATTTTGCTAGTCAGGTGTTCTGCTCCCTGTGTGTCAATAAATCACGTCTTTTCGAAAATGTTATTTATTCTTAATATACGTATTTTTATTATCTAATTTTGTGTATTTATGCTTAATTTAACGTTTCTTAGTGTTTTATCAATATTAAGTCGCTTTTTCTCCAGTTTTAAGCTCGAAATACCTTGTGGATTATTGGACTCAATGCATTGGGTGAATGAGCAACCAGCCCAATTGTCCATATTTCGTTAGGACAATTGAGCAGAGGGCTTGCTCAACTAGCCAAAACGCTTGCTCAATAACCCTCTTATTACAGGGTATTTTCCCAATAGTCAAGAAATAGATAGAGACGACATTAATGAATTAATTCGACAATTGCCAAAACCATTTATAATCCTGGGAGACTTCAATAGCCACAGCGAAATGTGGGGATCCTATAAACACGACTCAAGAGGTAAGATGATTGAAAAACTATTGGAAGAGGAAGATGATGTGGTCCTCCTCAATACTGGTTTGCCAACTAGACTCAACAAAAACTCTCTTCACAATAGCGCTATTGACCTCTGCCTATCCTCTGCAAACATCGCATCCCACTTTGAATGGACCGTTGCCGATTTCCCGTACGACAGCGATCACTTCCCAATAATCATTAAATCCTTAGAAGCTCCAACATCACAAAATATTAAAACTCATCCTAAATGGATTTTAAATAAAGCCAACTGGCCACTCTATAAACAACTCATTTCAACTAGAATCAAAAACTTGGAAATCATATCACAAACATCCACCACTAGCATTGATGAACTGTTACACAACTTCTGCCACCTCGTAACTTCATCCGCCGAACAAGCCATTCCAAAAAAATCTACTTCTAACCCAAAAAAATGTGTGGCATGGTGGAATGACCAATGTGACAGAACCTTAAAAGACTCTAAAAAGGCTTACAGGAAAATGAAAAAAGAAAACACTGAAGAAAATCAAATTGCTTACAAAAAATCCAGAGCATTATTCCGAAGAACTGCAAAAGACAGTGAATCCTTGTCATGGAAAACTTTTACCTCGTCCTTAAATAAAGATACCCCACTTAGTACTATGTGGAAAAAAATCAGAAGCCTGAAGAGTGTAAACTCCCCTTCCATACCACACTTTCTAATTGACTCCAGAGGAGATAAAGTATTCGAGATACAAGAAATGTATGACCTCCTAGCTGACACTTATGCAACTAATTCAAGTAACTCTAATTTTTCCGAACAATTTCAAATACATAAAATGAATCAAACAGATATTATCACACATATAGAAACTACCGATCATCACGACCCAATTAACAACCCCATTTCAATTGAAGAATATCATAACGTTCTATCCCAAATTGGAAAAACAAGTCCTGGTCCAGATAATATTCCCAACGACCTTATAAAAAATCTACCAAAAGAGGGAACTGAATACGTAATGGATCTCTATAACCGCATTTGGCAAAACAAAGTTTTCCCAAATAAATGGAGAGAAGCTATAGTTATCCCACTTCAAAAACCAAACAAAGACTGCACAAAACCTTGTAACTACCGTCCAATTTCCCTTACATGCAACTTGTGCAAAATTCTTGAAAAAATCATAAGTGAATGCCTTCGATGGAAACTAGAAAAATCTAATTTTCTTTCCCCTCATCAATATGGATTCAGAAAATTCAGATCTACAATGGACCACCTAGTCAACATAGAAGAGGAAGCTACAAACGCGCTTGCTGATGATAGTAATTTAATTATGGTCTCTATGGACATTGAGAAGGCCTACGAAATGGTATGGAAAGAAAGAGTCGTACATATACTACTGAAAGCTAACATACGAGGTAATATCCTATCCTTTCTAGCTAATTTCCTTTCAAACAGAAAAATTAAAGTAAGAATAATGGACACAGAGTCTAAAACAGTAGAAACGGTAAACGGTGTTCCCCAAGGCTCCGTACTCAGCGTTTTGCTTTTTCTAATCTCTATCAATGACCTTACAGAAGTAGTTAAACCACCAATCAAAGGATACCTTTTTGCAGACGATTTTGTTTTTACATATAGAGGTAAAACTTCAGATATAATGTATACAATTATCCAAGATGCACTAAATAACATACAAAAATGGGCGAATGAGACGGGCTTTAAATTTTCCAAAACTAAAACACAATTCATGATAATTACAAGAAAAAGAGTTCTGGAATTCAATAATAAGCTTCTTCTAGACGGCTATCCTATAGAGCAAAAAAACACAATCAAACTCTTAGGATTAACATTCGATAATAAACTATCTTGGATTCCCCACATTAAGAAACTAAAAAATGACTGTAAAATGCGAATTAATATTATAAAAGCCCTTGCATCAAATTCTTGGGGCGCTAATAAAGATTGTTTACTCAGTGTTTATAGATCAACCATTAAATCCAAGATTGATTACGGCTCCATATTATATGACTCAGCAAATCCTTCTATTCTCAAAACTTTAGAACCCATTCAAAATACTGCTATACGACTTAGCTTAGGTGCATTTAAAACTAGCCCTGTTTCTAGTTTGCTAGCTGAATCAAGCGAATTGCCACTATTTATAAGAAGAGAGCTACTTTGCCTCAATTACGCATGCTCTGCTAAATCTAATCCATCTAATCCTCCTGCTACAATAATAAGCAATAATACTCAACAAAAACGAAGCAACAATGAATTCCACACCCCACTATCACTCAAAAACAGAATTAAGAATTATCTCTCCAACCTAAAAATCACAATTCCTGAGATCAACACTAGAAAATATTATCCGACAGCCCCCTGGGAAAAAATTTCCATCTCCATTAACTTCAGTATGAGTAACCATGACAAAAAGTCCAAAAATTCTGAAACCTACAGAAAATCATTTATTGACCTAAAAAATTTATACTCTGGCCACATAGCCTTTTACACGGACGGATCAGTTTTAAACAAAAAAAGTGCCTGTGCAATCTCCTCGGAATATGACAGCATATATGCAACTCGCCTTCCAGACCAATTTAGTATTTTCTCATGTGAAGCATACTCAATTTTAAAAACCTTACAACTAATCAAAGACACAACAACTGGACCTCAAAAATATATAATTTTTTCCGTCTCTCAATCATGTTTAAAAGCAATTAAAGACAAGTTTTCCAAAACAGCCCTCATACAAGACATACAAACTCTTGTTTCTCATCTGCAAACAAAAGATGTAGAAATAGAACTCTGCTGGATCCCAGCCCATCACGGAATTACGGGAAATGAAAAAGTTGACTTCGACGCAAAAAACGCCACCAAATCACCAAATATAAACCATTCTCCTATACAGTTAAAAGAAATAAAAAAATGGATTAAACAAAAAATATTTGAAAAATGGAACCAAGAATGGAAACAAGTAAACACCAAACTGCATATAGTAAGGAACAATATTTACGAAAAACCTCCAACATCTAACGACAGACAATCCGAATGCCATACTACAAGAATTCGTATCGGACACACCCGGTTCAGCCACATCCACTTCATAACAAAAGAACCTCCAAAAACATGCACTATGTGTGGAGATACGCTTACTGTCAGTCACGTCCTGCTAGATTGTCCTGGTTACAACACGGAGAGAGCAACATACCTAAAGGACAATATTCATTCTTTATTGAACTCTTCCCACGGAGTTAAAAATGTTTTAAAATTCTTCGAAGACATATCCTTATTAAATAATATATAATAATCCAAATATGATACCAGTGTACTAAAAGTGTAAGACTGTGGTCACTTATGACCTTAGATGTTCTACAGTGACCTTAAATAAATGAAAAAAAAAAAAAAATATATATATATAATTCTAAAAATATTTATAAATTTGAGTAATATATTAAAATCATTCAATTACAGAAATGACTCTTTTTCAAAGTAATTGTACAGAATAAATAAAAGTTACGAGTAATAAAAAAATATGAAAGTTTATTTTTAAAATAAAAATAAATAAACAAAGCATGGAAAAATGGTTAATTTAAATTTTAAAAAAGAAACAATAGAACTTTTCAGAATAAATGCAATTAATTATATTAAAAATAACATTAAACTTGGATACTAATTACATAATCATTTATCTTAATTTATCTATTTTGTAAAGCTATTATTTTTACGAAGAATAAATTTTTCAGGGCATTATTAATATATGTACAGAAAAATTAAAGTTTTTTTTAAATAAGAAAATCTGTTTTAATTAAAATAATGGCTAAATAAATTTAAACTTTTTATTGTATTAAAAATAATATTAATTTCAAATCATAACGTCAAATATATTTATTTATTCTGATTTAGCTCATCAAAGAAAATATTTTTTTTTTCAAAAGAAAAATAATTCAAAACAACAAGTATAAGAACAGTAAAAACTTAAGTTTCTTTCAACATTTTAATTTTTTCTGTTCATTTTTTACTAAATTTTTTTTAAAGCAATAGTATTTCTAAAAAGGATATGTATATGTTACCGGCAAAACCCGAAGTCCAGGTAAAACCCGAATTGCCTAGGCAAATCGGGTTTTACCTAGGGATCTCTGGGAAATTCGAGTATTTCCTAAAATCATAGGGAAAACCCGATTTGCCTAGGCAATTCGGGTTCTGCCTGGACTTCGGGTTTTGCCGGTAACATATATAAATTCTAAACCCAAATCTAATAATTATTATTTTTAAAATTTAAATTTTTTATAGGTACTTAATTACAATTTTTAATTTTTTAATTGAGCTTTAAATTTTTTTACATCTTATATTTATTTTTTATTTAAAGATTTTAAAGTTTTAAAGCAATTACTAGTTTTTTTCTGGGCATATAGGGTAAACCAGACAGTTGTCGGCCAGTTAAGCGTATCCTTTCGCTAAAAACGGCATAAAAATTGTACTGAGCATTGTACATTAATTTTTAAAAAACATAATTGTATTTTATGACTGCCTTAAACTGTCTATTCAAAAACATTAAGAAAAAAATTTATTTTACTACTTAAAATATTGTGTTGTTTACAAGTAACAAAAAGACAGTTGTCGGCCAGCAAACACACAGATATCGGCTTCCTTCTAGACAGTAGTCGGCCAACTTAAAAAATCTATTAAAAATTTTTTTTTTAATTACTCAAGCTTAAACTTCTTTATTGAGATTTAAGAAACTTAAATATTAAAAATAAATTTCAATATCTTTTCAAATTTTCTTCCTATAACTGCATTTGTGGAAGACTATTTCAAGGACTATTCTAAAGAGTGCTCTTAATAACTTTTACCGACTTTTCCACTCGAATTTAACACCACTTTTTGTTTTCACTATAAATTCGCCACTTTTTGAGCATCAATAATAAATCTAATGTATTTATAACGACAAATCATGTAATTACCAGAATCTTAAAGAAAAAAAAATTTTTGTTCTAAATTTTACAACAGTATTCACATTTTTCTGTAAGGTGGGCGACAACTATAGGGTGGCCGACAACTGTCTGGTTTACCCTATTTATTATTTAAAATAAATATTATTTAAAAACAATAACGTTTTATAAAAGCTAAATTGAAATAAATTATATTTTTAAATTAGAATCTCAATTTAATAATATTAATAATAGCATTAATTTTTAAATGCTTAACATTTTTTTATTTTCTTAACAATTTTTAATTAACAATTTTTCCATGCTTTTTTTTTAATTCCAAAATAAACTTTCATATTTTTCTGTTCATATATTTTATTATATTAAAACGAAACCTTTGTCGTCAACAGAAATTCGTCGTTCAGTCGTTCTTCCCCTTCCACTTGGTTCACTACGTTTCTTTGTACGCAACTTTTAAAATCAACTTACCTATAATCTTTTTGAACCATTCCCGGCAAGAAGGCTGGAACAGTAAAGAATTGAAAAAATGAATTCCACTTAGTGCCTGAATTTCCCTCTTTTTTGCGACTCGCGTAGCGGAAAAAATGATACTAAACTTTTATTCCTTTTAGTTAATTTTAGGAGTAACCTAAAACGGTATTTAGAGGAATTCATCAAACCTTCGGTGACATTTTAATTCCTAACAAAGAAAAAGAAGTGGTTCAAGATGAATTCCTTTAAGGTCATATATACAGTAAGAACTTTTTTAAAGCGGAATTGAATGTTAATTAAAAATTCTCAGTAATAAATAGTTTTTTTAGCAGACTAAAAAGTATATCTGTTTTTTCCATTTTCTTAATGAATATATATGTTATAAAATGCTTGTTTATACAATAAGAATAATAATAATAATAATAATAGTTTGACACAATATGACAATAGTATATTACTAATAATTAGAAATAAAATAAGTTATTTAAAAAACTTCATTTTGACAATAATCAATTTGAATGTGTAGCTATTTTAAAACATGTGTAGCTATTATGAAATATAAAATATAGGATTTATTAATAATAATAATAATAGTAATGATGATGATATAATATTCATAATAACAATAATAATACACAATAATAATTATCATAATACTAACAGAGTAATAATAATAAACAACATATTATTGCTATTGTTTAGTTTATATCAGAAAACTTATAACTTAAAACCCACATGATCACTTTTTAGAGTATATAATTAAGAATATGAATATAATTAACTGCATATAGAAAATATTACAACTATTAAACTTTACTGTCAAAACTTAATTTTAATTAAAGTTTAAGCACTTTGTGAAAACAAGTTTAAAATTCACGCGAACCATGAAGTAGGACCTGTACTACTGGGACCCCCCTGATTGGTGTCAAGTTTTCCAGCGACAAACTACAGGCGTTTCATCTCCTTATCCTACTTCATGACGCGAACTTAACTGTTCGAAAGTCAAAAAGAAACTGACCGTTAGCGACAGAATACAAAGAAAAAGTAGGTCCTTTTGTTGGAAATTTAGAGCCACATGTCTTCCTTCACATTTTCGGTTAGGAATTTGACACTCTCATAACCGGTTTCGAGCGGATTGAGGAGGGGAGTCATGCAAGTAGTTATTTATCAACTGCCCTTAGTGAGTAATTGGATCAAAAAGAATTGAAAATATTCGGTTCACAACATTTTTCTCAAAGGATTTCAAAGGGAGTCGAAATGTACTGAATGAATTCCTTTAGTGGAACTCGTTTTTCCCAACCTATAGCTGATCTGACGGAATATTTCGAAATTGAAAGTGACTGAAATGAATCCCGTTCTACGGTATAGGATATACGCTTCGGAATAATGAAAAATTCACGTCGCTAGGTTTCGAGTTCTATTTCGTGACCATGAAATTCGAGGAAAATTCAGGCATTAAGAAGAAAAGATATTTTTGAAGTTTCGTGCGCAACTCTGTAAATTCGAATTCTTTACTATTCCAGCCTTCTTGCCGGGTTATAACATTAATATAACTTAGGCACTTATACAATTAAGTGTAGTAGTGTGCCATGGTAGTGACGCATGAGCAGTTGATCAAAATGATCCATTTGTATGCGCAGTAAATCAATATCATTAATTCTTTTGCGCACTTGAACATTATGTTCATGACGCATGCGCACTAGATATTTATGACAATAACACATGCGCAGTAATGCAGTGTGGGATCTAACTAAGCTTAGTAGTTGTTACTTTTTTTTTTAATAATGTGAGATAATTATCTCAGCCCCCCCACCCCACTTATTTTGTAAAATTTGTAAACTTTGCTGAAATTTTATATTATTTTAACTAAATTTAAAAACATTTTAAAATTTGTAAAATATAAACTTTTTTTTCGTCTAACACCTATAAAATTTAATAAAATTGAACACAAATGTTTGAAATGCTGATTCTGTACGTTTTTCTAATAATTAAAGGGGGGAGGGGTTAAAATTTATCAACATACTATCAGAATATTATCATGACAATTAAAAAGTAAAAAAAATTTACATTTAAAGGCGTATTTTCTTTATATACTTCACATAAAATCTATGACAACCCACCGGTCTTTTCATACTTTTAAAAACATTTTTCTCGGGGTACGCGGGGGGTGGGTTAAAAATTAATCAACGTACTATTAGAAAATTTCATGTTAATTGTAGTCTAAAAAGTTTTTCTTAAAACATTTACTTATTCAATTAGAAAAAAGGGTTTTTTAAATAGACATATATCTCTGTCCTGCTTCCTCTCATTCTTACGATTAAGGATTAGCGATTACGTTACGATTCAATGTGCGTTAGGCCAGTCACACCCTTTGCCTAACTTCACAACCCTGACTAAAGCTGCTAACTGCAGTGCCCCTGTGTCGTGTGCAGAAATTAAAATCTTATCTTGCCGCTGCTTCGCATCCCGCAACTTCCAACTTTTTGACATTATTTTAAGGTTTGAATATTATAATAGTGCGAAATAATTATACGGGTGTAAAAATTGCGGTAATATTATCTTAAAACAATTCCTAGTTTTAAAAAATGGTTGATCTCTGTCTGAATATTCACAAATATATGAACACTTTAAAACGTTTCGACCAGGTGGACGTTTTCTTTCATTGTTTATTCTAACAATGCGGTGTAAAAAATGCTTTTTCGTTAATTAGATTGTTATCAGTAGAAGTTTGCAATGAGAAAAATTTAGGACCATAGATAAATATTATGGTAATAACGATGTAACTTATTCCAGTGATTAATAAAGTGAATCAAAAATTGTGTTTTTAAGTTTTGTGAATATGGCGTTTTATCGTAAAGCCTGTGTCGTCTGCTGCAAATTTCGCCTAACGTGCAAAACAGTTAATTGTCAATGTGACAGAAACTGTCAATTAGAAAAGGCTGTGAAAAGTTTGTTTGTGGCAGAAATGTTTAGTAATGGATATTAGTAGTGTGCAGAAACCAAGTCATAAAGAATGGAGACAAAAAATAAAAAAAGAACGTCGAAGACGACTTCGTCGTAAAGCCGCTCAGGATCGTGACGCCGATGCCGAACGTCTGAAGTTAGCGCTTGAAAATACCGCGGAATATTTAAATTGGATGAAAGAACAAGAAGAGAAAGAAAAACAGGAAGAAATTATTGAAGAGCAAGAACGAATTGAAAAGGAAAATGAGTGGTTGGAGCTGGAGGTTAGTTAAAAGAAAATGTTAATTGGCGATATTTGTGTATTCTATCTGTTTACTGTTTTTAAAAATATATTTTTTTTAATTCAAAATTTTATAATGTTCTAGTCTGCAACGTTTTTTTGATCAATAAAAATCGACAACCGTAATTTGCTTAGTTTAATTCGTTTATAAATATTTTCTTTCAAAAATAAGAAGCTTTTATTTATTGCTAATATTTTTAAAACGCAGTAAATAAAGAAATTGTCTTTTAATTAAAACAAAAGTATGCTCTTTTTATTTTTCGTTTATCAAAAAACGTGGCCATTATAAAATTTTGCATCAAGGGTTTTGAAATTGAAATCTTTGAAAAAGAAAATTAAAAGATAAATGATCGATTCAATCATCTTTGAGGCAATTGACCCTGTATATTTAATATATTATGCCTTTGAATAATAGTTAGAGTCTAAGGTCTTCTATAAAAGAGGATATAAGAGACTATTGTATAGTATTTTATCGATTATAACAGAACCATCTCCTCGACAACTGTTTCTCAGCGAGGTTTATTCAAGTTTTCACATTTAACAACTACGCTACTACAAGCGGATAGTTTAAAAAAATTTGTAACTTTTTTAATATTAATATTCAAAACTGAATTTTGTAAATATTCGTCAGTTCACAATTTAAACTCACGTTTCTAAAAGACAGTCTTATAAACTTAAATGTAATGTCACTCTAATACATTCAAACCAAACAATTAATCTAATCCAAACATTATTGTTTGTTAGAAAAACACCAGTATAAAATATTTATTCACTTGTTCGTAAACTTGAAAATACGACACGTGCAAAAGAGACTACGATTTTTTAATTATGATCTCAAATATCGATACTATATGTGCACCAAAACCACCGGATTATTTTATCGTAAGTTTTATTTTCTGTGATTTAATGTTCTTTTTAAAAAAAAATTTTAAAGTTTCAAATTCAAATCAAAAGACAATTTTTGTCCTGAATGCATTTCATAACCTTTTTGTTCGATAATTGTTTCTGATATTATGTTTGTGGTTATCTGTAAAGTTTATTTGGTAATTTTAAAACCAATTTGAATAAAACAAAGTGAAAATTTATATTTTTTTGTAACTTAATCTATTTTGTAGTGCTTTTAATGCATCATATAATTCTCCTTGTCAATCACTTCCGATCAATGAAATTATTTTATAATTCAAGAGATACCTTAACGTACACATTTTTTAATAGGGAAGAGGTAAATGGTATTATTTAATCTTTAACAACTGCTTGATATATATTTTTTTAATACATATTTTAAATTGTTGATAAATATTGATATAAATAATAGAACTAGGTAAGTACCGATACGTTGTTTTTCATTTCAATTGTATAGGGGAGTGGGCCCCAATATAGACATTTTGTATAAAATTGTTGTTAAATGTGACAGTGCCTTATGTTTTCCGTCATTTTTGTTGTTCGTATAGACGAAGTTTTTGATCCACATTTGAAGAAAAAAAAACCAGTTTGTTTTTCTTCTACACATGCCGCGTGATTTTGTGTCGAAAAAAGTTTTGTTACAAATTTATTTTTTCTTAAGTTAGTAAAGTTATTTAAATTTTTGATTTAGAATAAGTACTTAACGTTATAATATTATTTATTTATCGTATAATATCTAAAATGATTTTACTAATATTATGTTTGTATACAAATTTTTACTGGGGATCAAAATTATTTTCATATTTTCGATTATACACTTTCTTCAATAATTTTTTGAGCCATCTAATTGAAATTTTTTATTTTCCGCAAAGAAATATGATGCTATCGTTAGAGAATTTGATATATCGATATTTTTCGATATCTTATTACTTTGTTACTGTTATGCTATTAAATTCAAGTTTTTAAAAATGTTATTTCTTAATAAATAAAGTAAAATGATTAAAAATTAGTTTACGAATTGTTACACGATGTTTATTTTTTATTTACCACATTTTTCAGAGACTTTTAAGAAGATGTCCTTCTTAGGGACACTTTTTTTTAAATTGAAAATTTTAACAATTAGAAAAAATGCTTTAAAAAATGTTTATGTTTAAAATAAAATTTTATCTTTGTGGCCATAAGTTACCTAATATATGGTACTTTCATCCGGTATAAAACATTTTAATATATCTTATTCAGTTTGGATACAAGAGCATTAAATCGAAACTATGTCCATCTTAGGAACCTCTCCCCTATCTGCTGTTGTTATTATTATGTACTATAAATTATTATTCTTATTCTAATTTTGACCAAGATACATTTTTCCAATTTTTGATTGCAGAATGATTTATTGAAATAAATAAATAAATAAAGGAAGGTTTTAGCAAGCGAATTTTGCCATGAAAAAGTCCTAATTCATTTTTCATCTTTTTCATAATTTTAAACACAGTTTTCCTGAAAATTTATTAGTCATAAATAATAAATTTCTTATTCTGATATTTTTTCGGATAACAGCTGAAGGCTCAAGAGGAATGGAGAGCTCTGCAAGAACGAAGAGAAAAAGCACGCCAAGCACAATTAGAACAAGAAGAAATGATTCGAAAAGAGTACGATACGAAGCAAGAAGCTATTCGCAAGAAGGTGGAGGAAGAAAAGCGTCGAATAGAAAAAGAATTGAAGAAACAAGAAGATTTACAAACTCAAATCAATAATTATATTGATAATGGAGCAAAGACACCGGAATTTTTGAGACTAATCACAGAAACTCAGCCGGGAAAAGGAGATATTTGTCAATTCTTTACAAAAACCGGATCCTGCAGGTACATTTTTTCTTTTAATTTTGTAAGATAATTAAAACCTATTGTTTTTCTTGTAATTTGTAAAATAGTTAATTAAGCCTTAACTTATATAGTTTCTTTTGTAAATTTTAGGTACGGTGATGCATGTTCAAGAAATCATCAAAAAGTTAGCCTTAGTAAAATAATTTTAGTTCCCGGGTTTTATTCCCATTACTCTCTGGAAAATAATTATGGTGATGACAATGACGGCTATCTTGAATACGACAGTTCGGAATTACGACAACATTTTGAAGAATTTTACAGAGACGTTGTACCTGAACTTGAAAGTTTTGGGAAAATTAGAACTTTAAAATTCTGTAAAAATTCGGAACCCCATCTTCGTGGAAACCTTTATGTGGAATATTACACCGAAAGGGAGGCAGCAAGGTAACAAAAATTTCTGAGTTTGTTTTAGAATTTATTTTTCTTTTCTGAAATAACTTTTATAAAATATTAAAGATTGTTTTTTAACATATTCCTGATACAATTTATCCAATTTTAAATTTGTTTTAATTCTAATCAATTCAAATTTCAATAATCCCAATTTGAATCGGACCGAATTTTATTTTATTACAATTTTGATCTATTTAATTTCCAATTTGATAATTCTAATTCAATCCAGATTTTAATAGATTGAAATTTCAACTTTGTCAAACTACTTATTAACGAAGATTTCACTATAATGAAGTTAAATATTAATAATTCCGTCATAATATTTATTATAAAAAATGTTATTATTTTCTAAATTTAATTCATATAAATATTAAATGATGGTTTGAATATATTCTAATTTTAATAAAATTCAATCCTATTTTATTTTAAGACGATTTAAACTTTAAGTATTGATACAATTTCAATTAATGAAAATGCCAATAGATACAAATTCGTTATTTTACATGTTTTTGGTTTATTTATGAGACATTTATTTTTGTAATGATAAAACTTAACTTAATTAAAAATGTTTTTTTTACATAACTCAATACAATGATACTGTAAATTTAAGTAAGAAATTTTATTTTTTTAATTTGTATTCTAGAGCGGTTCGGAAATTGAAAGGAAGGTGGTTTGCAAGACGACAAATCCACTGCGAGTTTACTGGTATACAATCATGGAGGACCGCAATTTGTGGAATGGCCAGATGTCCAAAGGGAAGATATTGTAATTTTTTACATGTTTTTAAAAATCCTAACAATGAATATTATGTCAGAAGTCCTCCAAGATGGGCTAATAAGAGGACAGAAGATGGTAGTCGAAGAAGCGAAAGCAACAGGTACTTTTTTATTTACATTTGAGAATTAAAAGTTTACTTTTACAACATTATATATAGGAATTGAAAAATTTAATTAAACTAATTTTCTTGGGTTTCTTCTCCACATTTTGAAAAATACATTTGTTTAATTTGCAGAAAAATACATATTAAACCCAATTTTATTGTCGAATAATTATTTTACATTTGGTGTTTTTCCATGTTTTTTTCTTTAAATTTGTGCGAACAATTCTAATTTTAATTCAACTTATGAAAGAAAATTTTTCTTTGAAACATTTTCTACAATTCTATTTATTGGATTTTATTATGTAATATTTTGTTGTTAAAATATTGAAAATGTAACTTTGATTTATTTAATAACTTATGAACGAAATTTTATAGCAAAAATCCAAAAAACAGAATTGTAGAGAATGTTTCAAAGAAATAAAAAAGCTATTTTAATGTACAAATTAAATAAAAATTAAAATCGTTCAATAAATTGAAAAGAAAAACACACAAAATGTTAAATAATTATTATTTGACAATAAATTTGAGCTCAAAATACTTTTTTCTAAAACTTGTACAACTGGATCTTCTAAAGTTTGGTGATATAATTTTTAATTATAATTTTATTTAGTGTTAAAGACACATTTATAATTTATAATTAAATACAGAGTATCTAGCGATCCGAAAAATATACAAGTATTTTCAAAACGATCCAGAAATTTGTAGATACTTAAATTCTGAAAATTTCAATATTCTATTCTTTAAAATTAGGAAAATTGAACTAGAAATGATCAGAATACGATCTGAAAATTTGGTGTACAAAGAACGTAATGAAAATAATATTAAATGTAAAAATCTCCTCATTATAATTAAAATAAATCACAAATTACAATTAGATCATATTTTAATTTATTCAAGCTTTTATTTTAATTTAATTTAATTTTAATTAATCCAAATGTGAATTGTGAAAAATTAGTTAATTTGCATATTAACAATAATCCTGCTTCTAAGTACTTATTTCTTAGGAATTTAAATTTTTTGAAACTATTGAACTTTTTTTTAAATAATCTCTTTTTTAAAAAATGTATTCAGTATTAAGTACTTTTTCCATAATTGCTTACTTTATCTTCATTTTTAATCATTTTTAAAATTCTTAAATATTCAAATATAAAATTAGTAAACAATTGATAGAAAATAATTTGTTGTTAACAGGAAAAAACATTTTGTTTTTGTAACGTTTGAACGATTTTAATTCTTTATTTTTCTTTTCTAATATAACCATTTTTTTTGTAGAATTTGTAAAGGATTTAGTGATGATCTCAGTTAATAATTTTTAAACTAATTTTTAATTTTTAAAAGATTCTCCTCTTTAGTAAAATTTCAACGATTTTTCATTGATTTTTCATTGATTTTTTTATTTATTTTCTTAGTTAAGAAAAAATACTGTTAACATATTTGAATTTTTAAAATGATTTTCTAGTCTGTTGGATATTGTTTGTCATTTTTGTTGTAGTTTTTTTTTTTTTAATAATATTAAAATTGTTCAGTTTTAAAGAATTTTCTCATTTATTTTGTAGATTGTTTGCTTACCTTTTTACATTTTAATATAACATGTTTTTACGTTTTTTAATTTTTTTTTTTTAATTGTTTCATTTATTCCTCATAGAGGAAGCTTTTTAATCGTTAAGATTTCTTTTTTTTTCCCTTTTTTTTATAGATTTTTTTCAAACTAAATTTATATTTTGTTTCTAAATAAGTTTACGTATATATTGAATATTTTAAACTGCTCTTTTTAATGTTTCTTTTAAACCAATTAATATTTAAATAATCAGTTTATTAATTATCAAAGGAACAACAGTATTTTGCACAAAAAATTAAAAACTTTCATCGAACCGTCTTTGAAAAATTCAATTTTTTAAGTTGGAAATTTTAATTTTTTGATATTTATTTGAAGTATGTGCATATTCGCAATAAAATAAAACTCAGTTTGGATTTGGGCACTTTCCTGAATACTTACATTGCAAAAAAAGTAATAGTAAAAACAATAAAATAAAACTCAGTTTGGATTTGGTCACTTTCCTGAATACTTGCATTGCAAAAAAAAGTAATAGTAAAAACAATAAAATAAAACTCAGTTTGGATTTGGGCACTTTCCTGAATACTTGCATTGCAAAAAAAAGTAATAGTAAAAACACTTTGATTGGCGTTTCTGAGAAAATTAATCGTTTTGGTTAAAAAATTTATTTTTTGGGCATAGAAATTGAATAGGGCAAAAACAATTAAATTCGAATGTAGAGAATTAGAGATCGCACTTTAATGATTAAAATTTTTTTTCAGTATGTATTCTTCTATAAAAAAAAGAATACGGCCTACACAGTGCTTTTATTTAAAATATGACATTTTAGTGTTTATATTATTATTATTATAACGATATTACACATATTTTAAATAAAAATCCAAAAAATAAATTTTTTATTTTAAACGATTGATTTTCTCAAAAACGACTCAATGAAAGTGTTTTTATTATTACTTTTTTTTTTGCAATGTATTTAGGAAAGTACTCACATTCAAAATGAGTTTTATTGTATTGCGAACATGCACATACTTCAAATAAAAGTCTAAAAATTAAATTTTTAACTTAAAAAATCTATTTTCTCAGAAACGGCTTCATAAAAGATTTTGATATTTTTTGCAAAATACTCAGAAAAGTGTCCAGATTCAATACATAGAAAGACATTTCTATATATTGGGAGCACATTTGGGTTAAAATAATTGGGACGTATGATTAAGTTCTAAAATTAATTATTTAGAAAATTTATTTCATAGAATTTTATTAGAAAGAATTTTTTTTTAGTAAAAATTTTACATCGTCGAATACGTTTTCAATCGATCATAAATTAATCCGAATTTAGACCTATCAGAATTTTTAGGTCATCGAATTCATATTTACCAGAATGTTCATTTTACAGAAATCCTTTTAACCAACTTTTCATTTAAAAGAATTCCAATTTAAAAGAATTTTAATTTAGAAGAATTTTTATTTTACAGAATTGTAGGTTGATCGAATTTTTAAATACCAGAATATTCATTTGCCACAATCTTTATTAATTTGTCCGAAATTGTATTAGGGAAAGTGCGTTAGTTGCTGCGGATGCTTCAGTTGCTGCGGTTTTCAGAAAAATATTACTAATTTCTATTTAAGAATATGTACCTATTTCAAAATGTGTGATAAAATTATTCTAACCTTTTCTTAATACAATTCTATCAAAAATCTTATTTTAACTATTATTAATTTATAATTATTTAAGTTTAAATTATTGTTCCCGCAGCAACTAAAGCAAACATTTGGTTTATATGTGCTTTAGTTGCTGCGGGAAATCTAACCTCCAATTACACGTTATTCTGGCCGCAGCAACTAACACGCATCAACTGACTCAAACCCGCAGCAATAGATGCATTTAATATTATTTTTAATTTCTAAATTTTGTTCAAATAATACATTTTTATGGGGTTTTGATGTTTGAATAAATATCTAAATAACACAAACTACTCATTTAATAAGTCGTAAGTTCATTGTTATCAATAAAAAAGTGGTATTTTTTAATTAAAAGGAGTCTCGGCTGAGAGCCCGCAGCAACTGACACATTTACCCTAGTACGAATTGACATTCGATGGAAAACTTAAAATGCAGAATGTTCATTTGTCCGAAATTGCAAATGGTCGAAAAAGTATCCGACAGAAATATTTTGGAGTGAATTTTGAAATTGTCCAATCAGAAAATATGAAGAAAATTGCAATTAGTAAATTTCAAAATCCGCTCCAAAATATTTCTGTCGGATACTTTTTCGAGTCAGTATCATTTTGACACACACCTTATTTTGAAGATTGTTGTATTGTACAGAATGAGAATATTATTTTGTACAACTGCTAAATGTTATTTTGTACAATTTTGAAAAATGAATTTGTTATTTTGTACAATTTTCTAAAAAACAGGGCTGTTATTGATTTAAATCACATTGATTTAAATCGTGATTTAAATAATGATTTAAATCATTGGAAAATTTGCATTAAAATCATGATTTAATCAAAAAAACTTTACAATTCTCTGGATGTCTAATAGTGCATGTAAAACATCGCAAACATTAAAGAAAAACTCACAAATTTGTGGATAAATCTTAAAAATTTCTATTTTAATATTTTAATCTTTATAAAATTTTAAAAATTGTGCTAATACAAATGATAAAAATACCTACGATTTATAAATTTTGGGTATTATATATTCACAATAATTTTTTTTTTAATATTCTTACAAAATTTCTAAGATATATCATTTTTTCAAAAATGTTTAATTTTTATCTCATAATTTCTTATTTTTACAAAATTTTAAGTATTTTTCTACTTTTACTTTTGATATTTTTATTTTGTATTTTTCTTTTTATTTTAGGATTTTCTTTAATTTTCCTCTTTTTATGCAAATAATTTAATATAATTTTAGACAATTTCGTTATTATAACATTCACTTAACTTTGTATTTCGTTGATTTTCATAATTATTTACATATTTTTAAAAATAAATACTCTCATTTTTTTTTGTAAGTTTATTCTAGTTTTTTCACATCTTTCCTATTTTTTCGAGATTTTTTGCAAACTTACTTGTTCTTCCATAAAGTTTTTAGATTTTCTTTATTTTTCTAAATTTATTGTTGAACCTATTTTAAGTGTAATAATAAAAAAATGTGTTGGGCTTAATTTGCTGACCCTTTTTTATTTTTAAATGATTTTTAAGTTTCTTTGTGAACTTTTTTTATTTATCTTGATATATATATTTTTTAGTTTTATTTTTTGTACTTTTTAAATTTTTTTAGTATGTTAGATTAAGGAAAAAAATATTTCTCTATTTTCCTCCTATTTATTTAATTTTGTTGATGTTTCACTATTGTTTTAGTTATTCTTTGCGTTTTAATTAATTCTTCAATTTATTTTTGTCATCATTTTTCCATTTCTAAGAAACATTTTCCTTTTTAATTGTTTAGTTTTTATCTTATAATTCCGAATTTTTTAAAACATTTATTTGGTGCTTTTATCTTTATTTTTTAAATTTCCCAATTTTCTACTTTTTTGAAAGCTTCTATTTTTTTATTTTATATTATGTGAATTTAATCTTGTACTAAATATTCTCATTTGAATATCACGTTCTTGTATTTCATAGAATTTCTTTTCTTTTAATTTTTTTTTTAATTTTACAAAATGTTATTCATTCTTTTTTATTCAATTTGTAAAATAAATCTCTAATTTTTCTAATTTTAGAATTCTGTTCTCTTTAGTAATATATTTTAACGTTTTTTTAATTATTTTCTTATTTATTATTTGAATTTAAAAAAATGTCCGTAAATAGTTTTCTTTTTTTATGTATATAACTTTATATATTACTTTTTTATATATAATTATGCCATTGTTTCATTCTTGTGTTGTTTTTTTTTTTTAATTTTTCTTCATTTCATTAATAAACTTCTTGCAAATAAACGTTTGGAGATTTTATATACTGATTATATTTTAAAAAAAAATCAATTTTTGATTTAAATCAAATAAATCCGATTTTTTTGATTTTTTTTAAAAAATCATGATTTTTATCAGCTTTGCTAAAAAAGCTAAAAACCTTTGGGATTACAATTAAGCCTATTTTTTAATAATTGTACAAAATAACAAATTCATTTTTCAAAATTGTACAAAATAACATTTAGCAGTTGTACAAAATAACATTCTCATTCTGTACAATATAACAATCTTCAAAATAAGTTTTGTGTCAAAATGATACTGGCTCGCAATTCGGACAAATGAACATTCTGCATTTTAAGTTTTCTATCAAATATCAATTCCTACTAATACAATTTCGGACAAATGAAGATTCTGTCAAATGAATATTCTGGTATTTAAAAATTCGATCAACCTAAAATTCTGTAAAATAAAAATTCTTCTAAATTAAAATTCGTTTAAGTTGGAATTCTTTTAAATGAAAAGTTGGTTGCAAGGATTTCTGTAAAATGAAAATTCTGTTGGGTCAAAATTCGAATTAATTTATGTTCGATTGAAAACATATTCGAAAATGTGAAATTTCAACTAAAAGAAGACTCTTCCTAATGAAATTCTATGAAATAAATATTCTAAATAATCAAATTTAGAACTTAATCATACGTTCCAAATAATTTAAAACGCACCGTGGTTTTTCATTCAAAATCTTGGAATATCATGATGGTCGAAAACTAAAAATGCTTTTTTTACAGACATAAAGGAAATTGGGATGATTCCGTACGAGGTGATGTGGATCATAATAGCAGAAACTGGAGGTGGGATTCTCCCGATCCGGAACCTGATGAACGTAAAGGGGAGGGCACTCGTCGTAGATATCCAGATGATCGTTATCAAGGCTCAAAACGAAACAATTATGCGTCTTCCAGTAGATATCGAAATTATGACGATAGCAGAGTTAGAGATTATGAAGACATGTCTGATGAGGAATATTATTCAAAACATCATAGGAATTCGGCTAACTCGCGTTCAAAAAGATACGATGATGAATACAGAAACGGAAATGGTGATTCAAGGCACCGTAGGTCTGATCATGGAAGATATTCTAGAAGTTATCGTTCTAAAACTGACAGAAGTAAACACAGAAAAAATAGCCATGATAGAAACAGGCCAAGAGAACATAGAAGTTCCAGAAAGAAGGAAAAACGTTTGAGAGATTTGGATTCCAGTGACAGAGACATTTTGAAAAAATCAAATGCTGAAAGAAATTCAGAATCAAAATGGGATGATAACTCTACCCTTATTAAAGATAAGGCGAATTCGTCCTCGACTGATTCTTCAAGTTCGCCTGCTTCTACAACTTCTAGTTCCTCTGAGTCAAGTGGAAAAGAAGAGGAAGTACCTAAAATTGGAAATTTGGAATCCGAACCTGAGCCAAAGCGGCAAAAACTTACTATTCCAGAATATTATGAATGGGACACAACAGAATCAGAAGATGAGGATAAAAAATAGTTTCTGATTTGATTATTCTTTATATTAATTTCAGTGAATGATCAATGGTGATTTGTGAAGTTAGAATGTATTTTTTATAAAACTGTTTTCCACAGATACTACTGATAAGTTGTATAGTTATTAAAATAAACTTAGATTAATTTTAAGTCAAAGAGTGATGATAAGCAAGTAACGAACAAAAATAAAATAAATAAAATTTAATATCTTGAACATAATTACTATAAAATATATTTATTCCGAAAATATAATGTACAAGTTTATATGCTGATAGGTTGAACTACAGGGTGCTAGTATAAGAAAATAGATTTGCCAGAATAGTATATAAGTGAAATTATAAAAAGGAACATCCTCATTAGACAATTAATTGTTTATCAATGGATGCTTTCTTGTGCAACAAAACATTTTATCAAAAGTAGATCGCAGACTATTCATGTTACTAATATTATTAACTTAAATTACTTTTAGTTTATTTTTTTTCCATTACGGACATTAATCTACTTCTAATTTTCTGAAAGAACCACTAATTCCATGAATTGTAGAATCTCTATTGGAGGATTCCGAGAAACAATTCATTCCTTGTTTTAAAGCTGATACTGCACCTTCTCTTGCTTTTTCTGAGTACAGTTCTGTGCGAACTTTCATCTTGTCGTTTTTCAGTAACAATGGTCGCAAAACGAGTAATTCCTTTCGCCAAAGATCTGAAATTTTTATATACAGTTTTAATTGTGTAAATGATTTGAATCTAACATTACTAGGGATGAATTTTCATTAATTTACCAATCATTTCCTTCATGGGCATAGTACCACCATATTCCTTTGGAAGCATACTGACGTCCATTTTATGGTTTTTCGCATCTTCAAGGCTGGTGTAAATTTTAACTCGACTTTTTATCTTTTCTGAAATCAGAGACATTCCAAAATCCAGGGCAAACTTGAGTGAGGGATGAACATTGATTGCGTGTACTTCCTTGTGTCTCATTGGTATGGTTCGCTAGACAAAACAAACATAACATTTTCATCTATTTTAAATGACTGCACATTTTAATGAATTACTTTTCAGCTGATAGATTTCACAAGGCAAATTTATTATTAATGCAGTCGGACGGTGAAAGACGGAAACCGGTTTCTATCTTTCGAGACGCTGGAAATATTATGAAATTTTATTACGTGAGTGGCCTTGGAAGTTGCACTCGGGTAAGAGCACGAAATCTTGCCTGGGTCAACGAAAACGAACTTTATTCCGAGACCTATATTCAAAATCGAAAAAAAAAGACTCGAAATTAGAATCTAAATTTTGAAAATAATAATCAACAAGAAAACTGGATATGTAAATAAATACCACCGCCGTCTGGATAAATTAATTCTCGCAAATATCACAAGTTCATTTCTACGGGGGAAAAAATCTTGGAAAATATTCAATATTTGCGCTAAAGTTAAAAATTAGAAAATTATGAGAGCGACAGCTTTCGAGCAATTAGACGGTTAAAGTCGATAATTTTATTCATAAAAAAAAGAATTAAAAAATTCACTTGACTTCAAATATAAATATTGAATATTTTTGTTACAGTTTCTAGTTTATAATTTTTCCTTTAGGAAAATAGACTGGCTTACTTCGCCGTTTTTGACGATACGAACTGCTTCTTTTGGAGTGAAGAGGGTTAAATGAGGAAAGCTGACACCTGCACCATCTGCGAAATGAACGAAGCCTCGGACCTGACTTTCCTCGTCTTCCATCAAAGATTCATAAGTGATCGCATGGATCTTACACATGTCGGCGTTTGTGTATTTATAGGGATTAAATACTCCTGAGGAAAGATGGTACGCTTTTCAAATATATTTTACTTTTCTAATTCCAAGGTATGAGAGAAAACAATTTTTGTTTAATTATTACGAAAGGGGCGCATAAATAAGTTTTAAAATTAATTAGTTAAAATTTTCGTTTTGCAGAATATCATTATATAGAATTTTCTTTTATCCAAATTTTCATCCCTCGAATTTGTTTTCAATAACATTTAAGTAAATCCAAATTTTGACTTGATAGAATTTTTTTAGGTCATTTTTAGGATTTTTTCTCAAGATATCAAATTTTCATTTATCCGAAATTACACTTAGTCGAGTAAAAATTCGACAAAAAGATTTTGTCGAGAATTTTAGAATTGATCAATCAAATTACCAAAAAAAATTGTGATCAATTTTTAAACTTGTGCTACAATCTTTCTGTTTGATGTTTGTTTTACTATTTGGAATTTCGGCCAAATGAATATTTTGCCATTTTAAAAGTCGATTCACTTAAAATTGTGGAATTCTGATAAATAAAAATTCGGTCAAATTTGGATTTTTAAAAATAAAAAGTTGGTTAAAGATTAATTTTGTTAAGTGGAAATTCGGTTAAATATGAATTCGGTGACCTAAAAATTATTTTAGGTAAAAATTCGGATTTATTTAAATTTAGTTGAAAGCAAATTCAAAAAATATTATTCGGTAAAATGTGTATTATAGCATTTAAAAATTCGATTTAATTAAATTTCTGTCAAATGAGAATTATGCTAAATTAAAATTTGCTTAAATTGGACTTGTTCTAAATAAAAAGTTGGTTAAAAATTAATTATGTAAAGTGAAAATTCTGTTAAATTTGAATTCGGTGATCTAAAAATTTTGTTAAGTAAAAGTTCTGATTTATTTAAATACGTTTGAAAACAAATTTGGAAAATAAAATAAATGTCTTTAAAATAAACAGTTGGTTAACAAGAAATTGAGTTTAATATGAATTCGGTGCCCTATAAATTATTTTAAGAAAAAATTCGGATTCATTAATATTTATTTGAAAACAAATTCGAAAAACTCAAATTCGGTTAAATGTATATTCTAGAATTTAAAAATTCGACTCACTTAAAATTCTGTTAAATGAGAATACTGCTAAATTCAAATTTCATAAATTGGTATTTATTTAAATAAAAAATCAATTAAAAATTATTTCTGTAGAGTGAAAATTCTGTTAAATATAAATTCAGTGACCTAAAAATTATTCAAGTTAAAAATTCGAGTTTATTTCAATTCAATTTAATGCAAATTTAAAAAAGATGATTCGGTAAAATGTATATGTATATTGCATTTTAAAAATCGACTTAATTAAAATTATGTTAAATAAGAATTCTGCTAAATAGAAATCCGGTTAAATTGGAATTTTTAAAAATAAAAATTTGGTTAAAAATTAATTCTGTAAAGTGAACATTCTGTTATACATGAATTCGGTGACTTAAACATTCTTTTAGGTAAAAATGAGGATTTTAATTACATTGAAAATAAATTCGAAAAATTTTATATTTTAGCATTTAAAAATTCGACTGACTTAAAATTCTGTTAAATAAATATTCTTTTAATTGAAAATTCGGTTAAATTCCAATTCTGTTAATTAAAAAGTAGATTAAAAAGAATTTCTGTACAGTAAAAATTCTGTTAAACATGAATTCGATGAACAAAAAATTCTGTAAAGTGAAAATTCGAATTTATTTAAATTAGATTAAAACCAAATTCGAAAAATGAAAATTCAGCTGTAAAAAAGTATGTAAAATGAAAATTCTGACTAATGAAGTTTAGAACTTATGTATGCTCTGTTAGAATATTTGGAAATTTTAATTATTAACTTTTAATATTAATTTTTTTTAAATGTTGATTAAAAATATAAAATTAAGAAAATGAAATTAAAGATGAAAATTTTCTCTCATGCCTCTGATAGTCAGCGTTAAGATAAATAAACAAATATGATATTTATGTTGTTCGTGTTTACAATCGTAACGCTGATTTTTTACCGGGTCTAGCGACAATCAAACGACGGCCCTTAACATCTCGTCCAGGAACCGCGAAAAGATATCTAAACAGTTCAAAAATAATTAATAATTTTTAAAAACATTTCTGTCCAATGACGTTCTTTTATAAATCTTACCCTAAGGAGAGTAATTCTTCCATTGTAGGATCAGTTATATCCAAATGGTTGAAGGCTGGGTGATAAACCTGACGTAAAAGAAGATACCTTTCAATTGCTTCTTGACTCATGGGTACGTTGAACTTTTTACTGCGCAAAAATTTTAGAATAAATCGTCCATCTGAAATTTTTTGGTATAATCAGTTTTTATTTTATAAAGAACGGTAAAAGAGAATTTTTAGTAATTTAGAGCAGCAACAGTTTTATAAATCAAAACTTAACAGAAGATGAGTATATTATTTAAAATAAATATAATTTTATATTTTTATATATTTACGTATATAAATTTTAATAAGTAAGTATTCTTGCGAGGTATTGCAAATTTTTTTCTGAACCAATTAATTCGAATTTAAAAATTTAAGTAACTCGACAAAAGATTCTTTGCGAATTAATTCGTTTCATTCCGAAGCTAAATTTTAATCTTTTCGAATTCTATGAATTCATTCCAAATCTATCCGTTCCAATTCTAAATGGATTGATTAAGAAATGGTTTGGTTAAAAAGAGTAGACCACTTTGTAGATTGAAAAGTATAGTTAAAGCTTGAAAAATTAGGAATAGGTTTAGATAAATTATGGATACAAAAGGATAGAATTTTTGTTGAATTGAAGGAGAAATAGATTATAGATATTTGAATAGACATACATATATGGAGAATACATTTAAAAAGCAAAATTGAACCTAAACAGGAAAATGTCCATGTCAAATGAAAAGTACAGAAAAATAATTAAATGAATAAAGTTGTGATAGATTTAAATAAAGATTCAAGGATTCAAAAAGATAGACATATTGATGGAGACAAAAAGGGACAGAAATTGATTGGCAATTCATTTAGATATTTAGGTAAGAAAGAGAGAAATTGAAAAAGATTGGATGGTGTTTAGATTGGTGATAAATAAAAAAATTGAAATAAATATTGAAAATTGAAGAATATTAGAATAGAAGAACTGACATAAAAAGGAATTCATAATTTTAAATTGAATATAAAAAAGATTCATGTAAGATTCAAAATCGCTTATTTGAATGAGAAAAGGAGGGATTGAAAAAGATTATTTGTTATTTAGAATTGGGTAAAACATGAATAGATTTGGATAAAAAAGAAATTGAGATTAAAGAGGATAGATAAAAAAGATTGTTTATTATTTAGATTTGGAATGTATGAAAAGAGATTAAAGTTGTTACAAAAATAATAGATTTGGATAAAAAAGAAACTGCGATTAATAAGGGCAGACTGTTTTGTAGATTGAAGCAGTTAAAATTAAAAAAAAATGTGAAAAAAGAGGGACTGAAAAAGATTGTGTGTTATTTAGTTTTGGTTGGACAAAAAAAGTGTAAAGTTAATAAAACAAGAATAATAGATGCGTGGATTAAAAACTAAGATTAAAAGAGTTTAACAGCTTTGTAGATTATGAAGGATAGAAAAAGATTGAAATGGATAAAGTAAGAATAGGTAAAGAGATAAAATATCTGGTAAATAGTAATAGGTTTTTAAATAGACTGTTACGCATAAAACGTTTCAAAAATGAGAATAATGATTTTTGTGATATCAAGTTATTATTTCAGATATATAAGGAGGGATTAAAAAAGATTGGCTAGTGTTTAAATTTGCTATAAAAAAATTTGAAGTAGGTAAAAAAGCAAAAAAAAATAGAAGAACTGAGATAAAAACCAAACATAGTTTTTAATGAAATATAAAAGAGGTTTATGTGAGATTTAAAATTATATATTTGGATTTTAAAAATAGGTATTGAAAAAATCGAGATTTGGGATGAATGAAAAAAAGATTGAAGTTGGTAAAACAGAAATATATTTAGATGAAAAGAAACTGAAATTAAAAAGGATAGATTGTTTTTAGATTAAGAAAGATAGAAAAATATGAAAAACTGGATTAAAAAAATATTGTCGATTATTTAGATTTAGATTAGATTAAAAAGATTAAAATTTATAAATCAAGAATAATATATATGGATAAAAATTTCAGATTAAAAAGAATAGTCAGCTTCAAAGATTAAGAAGGATAGAAAAAGATTGGAATACATAAAGTTGGAATAGATACAGATAAAATATGTGATAGATAGTAAGACCGATTAAAATAGATTGGTATAAACAAAAAGTTTTCGAAAAGAGAAAAATGATTTTTGTGATATAAGTTATTAATTCAGATATATAAAAAAAGAGGGATTAAAAAGGATTGTCTATAGTGTTTAAATTTATGATGAACAAAAAAAATTGAAGTGAAAAACAAAAGGTAAGAACTGAGTTAAAAAGAAATTCTTAGTTTTAAATGGAGTATAAAAAAGATCTATGTAAGATTCAAAATGATATATATGTAGATGTGAAAAAGAGGAATTGAAAAAAAGTGAGATTTATGATGCACAAAAAATTTTAAAAAAGGGAATAAATGATTTTTGTGGTTTTAAAAGTTATTAATTTAGATATATAAAACAGAGAAATTAAAAAAGATTGGCTACTATTTCTATTTGTGATGGATAACAAAAAATTGAATAAACAGAGGATATAAAAACAAGATTAATGTGAGATCCGAAATGGTTTATTTTTATGCGAAAAGGATGGATTGAAAAAGATCAACTGTTATTTCGATTTTGGATAAATGAAAAAAGAATAAATTGGGTACAACATTAATAGATTTCGATAAATAAGAAATTGAGATTAAAAAGATAGACTGTTTTGTAGATTAAGAAGGATAGAAAAATGTGGAAAAAAAAGGATTAAAAAGGATTATTTGTTATTTAAATGTGGAATGGATAAAAAAGATTGAAATTATTTAGAAAAAAATAGATTTATAATGAAAAGAGATTAAAAAAGATAAACTGATTTGAAGGTTAAAAAGTATAGAAAAAATTCAAATCGATAAAGTAAGAACAGATATAGATAAAATGTGCCTTAGATTGTAACAGGGATTAAAATAGATTGATATGAATAAAAAGTTTTAAAAATGAGAATAATTATTTTTATATAAACTTGCGTTTATATAAAAACGCAAGTTGGATTAAGAAAGATTGGTTAGTGTTTAAATTTGGAATAGATAATAAAAACTGAAGTAAATAAACAAAAGATATTAGAAGAACTGAAATAAACAGGAATTTAAAATTTTAAGGGGTAGGTAAAAAAAATTTATGTGAGATTCAAAATGATTTATTTGGACGCGAAAAAGAGGGATTGAAAAAGATTAGGATTTGGGGTGAATAAAAAAAGAATAAATCGGATAAAACGTGAATAGACTTCGGTAAATAAGAAACTGAGATTAAAAGGAATAGACTGTTTTGTAGATTAAGAAGGATAGAAAGATGTGAAAAAAGAAGGATTAAAAAAGATTGGCTGTTATTTAGATTTGGAATGAGTCCAAAAGGATGCATAGTTTGACATCAAAAAAATAGATATGGAAGAAAAATGAGTTTAAAAAGATAAACTGCTTCGTAGATTAAAAAGGATAGAGAAAGATTTAAATGGATAAATCAGGATTAGGTATAAATAAAGTTTATTGTGGATAGTAATAAGGATTAAAATAGTTTTATATAATTGAACCAAAAAGACAAAAAAAAATTAAATAGAATAGGAAAAATAAAGCTTATTCTTTACAATTTTTCAGATTAAAAAATTAAATTAAATTAGTTAATTAAATTAACAAATTTCAAACGAGTAAATTTTCTATTCACTTACTTTAGCAGGGTACATTAATAAAAAAATGTTTATTTAGAATGTTAAAAAATATGTTAGTTTTTCAATAAAAAAAAAAAAATTACAAAACAGTAGCTCTTCAATAATATTTTTCAAATTAGTGATCAATTGTGTGAATGATAGTCAAAATTACAAAATTCTCCAGAGTTTACAATGAAATTTCATTATATGTGAAATCTGTGCCATTTGCGCTCTCCAAATGTCATATATTGAGACATTGTATTCCCTTCTAATGTTTATGTTGCAATGTTTTCGATCCTTTTATCTCAATGCGATTCTTAATTTTTTATTTATTCACCATCTGTTGGTATTTTAGAAGATTTCTGGTTTAAAGATAACAATTTTTATAAATCGTTTAATGTAAAGTGTTGATAAATGAATTAATTGATTAGTTATAATGTACCTGTTATTTATATCTAATATTGATTATAAATTTTATACAAATTTAATATTTTAAATTTCTTTGATAATAATTATGTAATTTCATTTAAACATTGTTAATCGACCTTTAAGAAGATAAAAATGATTTCGAGGCACCAGAAGTGCAATCGAAAGTAACCTTGAATGCTGTAATCGTGAATGAGTGATGTCCTAAGTTCGTCAGACTCTCTCGTTTTTAGTGTGAGGTTGCAGCTTGAAGGTGAGGCTTAGAGCCCCACCTTTCTTTGGATTCTATTTCTAAATTTTACAAACTTGGTCAAGCAAGATTTTTCAGTGTCATTACTCGTCAACAATTATTTTTTAAACACAGCATATGTACATTGTAGCTAGAAATTACGCAAACACAATTTTTTATGAGTTTAAAAGTCGACGTGTATTGTCTAAAATAGATTTTCAAAAGTTTTTTCCCTTCGTTGTAATAATAGTGATTAATCATTTTTCAATACACGTCTTTTTCTTTCTTCGCAATTTAAAATGAACCGTCGCGTGCAGAAACCGTCTCTACGCTCGAAATATAATTCGCTCTATAGACACCTTACTCTAATTTCCTTGAAAATATTCAATTATTGTACTATTTTGACTTTCTCTATTTAACAACTTTGTGCCTGTTTTTCTAAATTATATCATAAACTTACTCGGTTGTAAAAAGTCGCAAAAAAGAATATGAATCAGGCTGTTTATTGTGTAAGAATTTTTTCAATTTTTAAAGTTCAGTTATTAAGAAGACTTGGTTTCTTATTCGCAACTATGTCTGTATTGTAACAGGATTTAAAAAATTGCCAAGCTGTCTATTAGTTATGAGAGTTTGTTAGAAATCATTAACTTATTATGTAATGAGGCTCGTAAACTTGTGCAATTTATTAATATGTAAAACCTCACCCATTCTGGAATTTTCAATCCTCGGATTAAGTTTTACCCAGTTTCTAATTTGCTCCAAAGCCTGATCTCTGGTGTTCTTGTCCTCTCTGAGCTCTTCTTTGGCCATCTTCTGTGTCTCTTCGGACAAAGGACACTCATATTCGTTCTCTTCAGTTACCCATTCGACGCCACCCATTTTTCTTCTTTTTTTCTTTTCGTCACAGATGAAAAATTATTCTAAAAAACAGAGTAAAAATATATATTTATAGTTACAAAACTATTCGATAAATATTATACAGTTTAAAATAAATTATTTAATTACTATAATTACAAGTTTCTTTTATTCATTCGTTCTTTCACTCTGTCCACACCTTAAGTTTGTCACTAAATGTTTTTTTGTTTTAAATTTTTACATCATATTTCACCCTTTCAAAATGGTCTCAAATTTAAAATCTATAGCAAATTTTAATTTCTTCAAATATACTAAATTTAAAGTGATTTCAAAATTTCTTCAATTTTTAATCATTCTTTTCTCTTGTGATTTCAATTATTTAAACTACAATTTTCAACTATTTTTACCATTTTTCAATTATTTTCATTATTTCTCACTTTTTCCCCTAAATCGTAAATCTACCTTCCGCAAATTTTAATTATTTTACCTTCGACAATAAAACAATTTTATCATTTATTGCTAAATTTTATAATATTTATCACAAATTCAAATTAATTTTTTGAATTTATTATTATTTTTATTTTGCAATTATTATCTTCAATTTTTAAACATTTTTTTTTTATTTCTGAATTAATATCCTGAACTTTCAAATATATATATCTCTCAATTTTCAATTATTTTGTTTAATATTCAATGGGGCCCCTGAATCTAGCGAAAAACATGATATACGAGATTTCAACAAAAGACGATTGTATTCCGTTTTTGCTCCCAGACCCTCAATTATTTTAATTATTTTTCAATTAATTTCCTAAATTTTCAGTTATTATCTCAAATGTAGATTATTGTCTTCAATTTTCAATTCTTTGAACGATTTTTCAATTATATTCTTTTGCTTAAAAATAAATTTTGTAATTTTTCTATTATTTTCGCCAATTTCTAATATAAATAGATAATTATATTAGTTATATTAATTATATTATTATAATTTTCATCTTGTGGCATAAATTTTAAAAATTTCAATTATTTTCATCGTTTTTAAATTTAAAATTTTAAATTACAGTAAAACCCACGTATATCGGACCCGCATATATCGGATTCCCGCCTACATCAGATATTTTTGGCGGTCCCTTAAATTTATATATCATGTATTTTTACCCGGATAAATCAAATTCCCGCTTAGATCGGAAAATTTTCTCGGTCCCTTGAAATCCGATATACGTGAGTTTTACTGTATTTTCATCATGTTTAAATTATGTTTTTCAATTTTAAATTATTTTTATAATCTTTCAATTACTTCTCTCAATTTTTTAATTATTATTCTCATTTTGTAAAACTATTTTCTAAGGTTTTTAAATATTTTTCACAATTTCAATTATTATTAATTTCAAATAATTTCTTCAATTTTTAGTTATTTTCATTTGTTTTCATAATTTCCACAAATTATTTCGACGGGTGCTACGAAAAAAAAAACACTTTCGTTGAAAATCTAACCAAAAACACAATTTTCATTTGATGTTTTCTATGAAAAGGAAATAGTTTTGTTCATATATTTTTCTTTCGAATTATAACATTTATTTAGAAAATAAATATAAAAATTGTGTTTTTTGACCCAAAAATTTGTTTTTAGAAATTTTAGTTTTCGTGCAAACGCACAATAGAAGTGTTTTTTTCGCAACACCTGTCGTTTTGTCTTAAATTTCAATTATTTCTAGCTTTCCTCAATTTTTTCTCCAATTTTTAATTATTCTTATTTTTTCCAATTAATTACTAAAATTTTCCAGTATTTTCCTCAATTTTCAATTATATTTTTTTATTTAAAAAAATTTTTGCAATGTTTTCAATTATTTCCCTCCAAATTTCATTTATTTTTGTCAACTTATCATTGTTTTGATCATATTTCAATTATTTTATTCAAGTTTCAAATTTTAGAATCATTTTTCAATTATTTTTCCCAATTTTAATTATTCACATTTTTTAAAATTATTCTTATCAATTTTCAATTATTTTAATTCTTTTTCATTAATCTCAAAGTTTTAAATTTTATTTATTTGATATTTCAAATATTTTAAATATTTATCTGAAATTTCAATTATTTTTTTAAACTTTTAATTATTTTTATCATTTTCCAATTATTTCCCTCAATTTTTCATTATTATTCTCATTTTGTGAAATTATTTTTTAAGATGTTAAGGTATTTTTCTCAAATTTTTAATTATTTTCATTTTTTTTCATAATTTCCAAAATTGTTTATTTATTATCTTAAATTTAAATTATTCTTAGCTTTCTTCAATTTTTAATTATTCTCGTTTTTTTCAATTAATTTCTAAGATTTTCAAGTATTTTTCTCAAATGTCAATTATTTTTTTTTCTTTTTTAAAAAACCTGTAATTTTTAAAATTATTTCTCTCAAATTTAATTTACTTATTTCAACTTATTATTGTTATTATCATATTTCAATTATTTTCTTCAAATTTTAAAATCATTTTTCAATTATTCTCTCCAATTTTTTAGTATTTTTATTTTTTTAAATTATTTTCTAAGCTTTCTAAATATTTTTCTTAAATTTACCATTATTTTCTTCAATTTTTAATTAATTTCAATTTTTTTTTATAATTTCAAAAATTTGAAACTATTTATCTGCTATTTCAATTATTTAATTAAATTTTAAACTATTTATATTATTTTTGTATTATTTTCTTCAATTTTTAATCATTTTCATTATTTCTGAATTAATTTCCTACATTTTTAATAATTTATCTTAATTTCAATCATTTTTTTCAATTTTTCATTATTCTCATTTTTTTAAATGAATTTCTAAAATTTTCAAGTATTTTACTTAAATTTCAATTATTCTCTCCAATTTTTTATTATTTTTATTTTTTAAAATTATTTCCTAAGATTTCTAAATATTTTTCTTAAATTTCCCATTATTTTCTTAAATTTTTAATTATTTTCAATTTTTTTCATAATTTCCAAAATTTGAAACTATTTATCTGATTTTTCAATTATTTAATTAAATTATGAACTATTTATATTATTTTTGTACTATTTTCTTCAATTTTTAATCATTTTCATTATTTCTGAATTAATTTCCTACATTTTTAATAATTAATCTTAATTTCAATCATTTTTTTCAATTTTCAATTATTTTTTTCAATGAATTTCTAAGATTTTCAAGTATTTTTCTTAAATTTATTTAATTATTTTCTTTAATTTTAAAACATTTATATGATTTTTTAAATTACTTTCGCCAATTTTTAATTGTTTTCATTATTTTTTTTTCTAATTAATTTGCAATTATTTTTTTAACTTTCAATTATGTTTTGTAAATTTTTAATTCTAAAATTGTATAAATTTTATCGTTTGTAAGTAAAAATTGTTTATTTTATTTTTAAATATTTCTTATTGGTAATAAAACACAAGTTGTAGAAACTTATTGCACGCCAGCGCGCATTTAATTGTTTAATCTAGATTTTTTTCTTCGTGCCGTAATAAATTTACTCTTTTGTAGCGAAATTTAATGATAATTAAAAAAAATTAATGTAAAATGTAATAAAACCAGTAAAGAAAAGAATGTTATGAGATTCAATCAGTAATTAAATTTAGTTTTTATTTCTGAGAGGCTGAAGTAATTGAATTATGGTATAAATCTTTGCTTCCAAATTAAGGAAACTAATTTCACTTTCGTTTTCGTTTTCAGGGAAGCTGTGGATAATAATTGACCTGGAGACCTCATTTCTCCAGTCTACCAGTTTATATACATGTTCAATCAGCGACGTTGCTCGCATTTCTAGAGATCTGTTAAGCATATTACAGCATTACTTAATGCGTAGTCGCTAAATTGCATCATACACTAATATAACCGCTGGACCAAAAGTAAGTGTGCTTATGATATAACAAATAACACGGAGCCAAGGTATACGTATGGTTACTTTATAATCAACTGTGTGGGAACAGATCTGATGCATGTGTGAGTGTTTTGCAACAGCTTTCTCCGATTACATAAGAAGCAGTTGGGTTATTAACCCACCTTTGTTTCTTCTCTAACTCACGATTTTAACAATGAAAACGATGATCGCACGCTCCTGACCCAAAAAACCAAATCAATCAGGACACGAGTCAATTTTCGGCATCTTTTCAAATTTAGTGACATTTTTTTTAAATTTTCCAACATTAATTTGTATTATTTATATTATGATTATTTTTATTCGATTTAAAAAACATAAACATTTTGATATTTAAAATAATTGTGACGCTATATGAACAAAGGGACCTAAGAAGCAAAAAATTATGGGTTATGTTTGTGATTTTTGGAATGAAAATACACAAAAGAGGATCAACTCTCTATATACAAACCATTAATTTTTAAGTTTTAATTCCATCGAAAATATTCAATAAAAACTAGTTTTGATTTTACATAATTAAAAAGGAACTTCCACTTAAGTTGTCACTCAACATAAATCTACTAAAATTTTTTCTTCTTAGGTCTCTTTTTCATATCACGCTACAATTTACATTACCGGTCAAAATTGTGGGACCACTTACAAAAATGTGATTAAAAACATGGCCGTCTTAAAATGTTGATAACTTTGTCAGATATTAGCGAAATGGAATTTTTTATAGACCATTGGAAAGCTTGTAAAATTTGCCGATAAATGGTTCTATTTTAAAGCTTTCTGATTAACAGAAACGGTGATTCAATCTGATAAAGACAGGTGAATTTTCCGTTTTTTGTGAATTTTCATTGTTCAAGTTTGGTGAGCTGCATTTTCTAGAAAAGTAATTGGAAATTTTTGAAATTAAGGTAAATTAAACCTTGAACTATTAGCTTTAAAATAAGCCAAAGAAAATTAAAATCTCTTGACTGGAGAAATGGTGCGTTTTGTTCTTTATACACATTTACTTATAACTTTTTAAACCAGTCAAGATATTTTAATTTTCTTCGGCTTATTTTAAAGCTAATAGTTTAAGGCTTAATTTAGCTAAATTTCAAAAGTTTCCAATTACTTTTCTAGAAAATGCAGCTCACCAAACTTGAACAATAAAAATTCACAAAAAGCGGACAATTCACCTGTCTTCATCACAATGAATCTCCGTTTCTATTAATTGAAAAATTTTTAGCATAGAACCAGTTATCGGCAAGTTTTATAAGCTTTCCAATGGTCTATAAAAATTTCATTTCGCTAATATCTGACAAAGTTATCAACATTTTAAGACGGTCATGTTTTTAATCACATTTTTGTAAGTTGTCCCACAATTTTGGCCGGTAATGTACTTCATTTTTAAGAATTTAATTCTATGATTTTTAACTAATATTGAGATCATTTCTTTTTTATTCAAAGAGTTCCAAAGGTTTTTAAACTTCAGAAAAACTCTTTTTTGAAACACTAAAAATCTAAAATGGTTTTATTCCTGTTGAGGGTTATTTATTCTAAAATATATCAATTAATTCGAAATTTTAAAATTTATTAATATGTTTAAAATTCGTTCAAATTCGTTGAAAGTTTAAATGACAGTTTTTTTTAAATTTAAGGATGTTTAACTCTTGGACATAACCTCAAACAAAACCTCATTTACTTCTTTAAAAACTCATTGAACTTCATTAAAAATATTTGATTCAAAACTATTTAAAAAAGGGGCGCGTGAATGTCCATGAATTTAGAATTAGAAATTAGAAATTCAGAGTTAGAAATTTAATTTTACAGAATTTCATTAGATAGATTTTTTAGCAGAATTTTCATTTTTCGAACTTTTTTTTCAATCGAATCTAAATTAACCAGTATTTTTACTTAACCGAATGTTAAGGTCGTCGAATTCGTATTTAACAGATTTTACAGAGTTTCTCTCTGATCAAGTTTGCATTTAAATGAATTTTAATTTATCCGAGTTTTAATTTGTGCGAATATAGAATTGTTAAAATCATAATTTCCTTGATAATCTTTGGTTGAACAATTTATTGAAGATAGATAGAAGATGGAAACATTGGAAACTCGACATTTAAAGATTCTACTTAATTAAAAGTTTGCTTAATAGAAATTTCGTTAAATTGGAATTTTTTTTTTTTACTTAAAAAGTTGGTTAAAAATAATTTTTGTAAAATTAAAATTGTTTTAATTAATAACTCGGTACCCTAAAGATTATGTTTAGTAAAAATTCAAGTTGATTTAAAAACCAATTAAAACCAAATTTGAAAATAAAAATTAGATTTAAATAAATATGTACCTAATGATAATATTCTATAAAATAAAATTATTCTGAAAATTGAGTTTTATGGAATAACCATGTTCCATAAACAAAATATTATAATAAAAATGTTTTTATCTTGTTAATTGCTTGTGGACCAGGTTTTTTTAAATGCAAGTTATAAGGAATATTTCAAAGAACAAAATATAAGTCATTATTTGACATAATGATAAAAATTTCAATTTATTTTAGATTTAAAGAAAAAACACAAAATGTAATATAATCTGTATTTGACAAAATATTTTAAACCAAAATAATTTTATCTGAATATTGTATAAGTGGATGTTTTAAAATTTGTTGCAATCATTTTTTCTTATAATTTTACTTTCACAATAAAATATAAGAACCACTTTTTAGTGTGAGGTTATGTAAAGGGTTCAAACTTCCTTAATTTGTCGTAGACTGAAATTCAAAATTACAATAAAACGATATAAAATGAAAAAATTGTGAGTAACAAAGTTTTAATTGATTTGTATGAAAACCTGCATTTTAAATTTTTTACAGACAATAATTATATTTAAGTTTGATTTTAATTAACAATTTTCCCTTTTTAGTAAAATTATATTGAAGTAAGAAAAATGAAAAATGTGAAATAAAAATATTTCTTAAATGTTGAAATTGAAAAATTAACAATTAACAAATTTATAATTTTGGTTTTTTAATTAATTAATTTATTAATTTAATTTTTTAATTTAAAAAATAATAAGTTCAATTATTGCTTTTTTAAATTGCAATGTGCAATTTGTTTGTTAATGACATTGTTATTCTTTATAATTTGATTATTTAATATTCCTAAAAAAAAATACTGTGAGAAAAATAATGCAAAAGAAAACTATTGAAATTCATAATATACTAATTAAAATTCTGCACTATCTTTTTTTTTTTTTTTAACTAAATAACAATAATTATTAATTAATCGACAAACTCTTTTTTTTTTTACTAAAGAAAAAACATTCATTAAGATTAAAGATACACTTAATGTCTGTAATGTAACAAAATTTAATCAACTTGAATTGTTAGTGTGAAAAGTGTAAATTATATATGAATTATACATTGTATTTTTAATTTCATTATTAAAAAAAAGAAAGCTAAAACTTAAAATTTTAATTTTACAAAATTACGGAGAAACGAAAAAAAACATGTTCTGCATTAAATACAGAATAGAATATTCATTTAACAAGGAAAAAGTTGAAATATTAATCAAAATTGATGTTTCAACTTTATTCTTTACTTTTTTTGAATCTTGAAAAAACTTGTTAATTATTAAATTCTTGAACACGATAATAAACATTTCTTTTTGTCTCTTGAACGAATTATCTATTTACCTAACAATGGTTAAAAGAAATTTTTTATTACATAAATAAGTTTTCTAGGTTTAGTGCTAAAAAATACAAATAGTAAACCACCAAGAATCTAGAGAAAAATAAATTATGCTAAACCCTTTCATGCCCATGACACACACGTGTTCCACATACTTTTTAAAAGTTTACCGCGAATATTTGTTCGTCTATAGGTAAAATAATTTATGTATTTTATATTCGATTTTTCCTATATTTTCAATCAATTTACTATTTTTAAAACTGTGTTTACAAATAAAAAAAAAAGTTAATTTTAAAAAGACCCAAATATTAATTTTTGAGGCGTATGATTCAGTTCCAAAATTAAATATTTCGAATTTTCATTTTATAGAATTTCAATATTATATAATTTTTATTCGAAATTCAATTTTTAAAATTTTTTTTAATCTAATTTAGATGAATCCAAATTTTTACCTAAAAGAAATTTTAGGTCACCGAATTCATATTTAACAAAAATTTTATTTTACAGAAGTTGTTTTTAACCGGACTTTTATTGAAAAGGATTCAAATTTAATCGGATTTTTATTTATCGGAATTCTCATTCAATAGAATTTTAAGTGGATCAAAATTTTTATTATCAAAATGTCGATTTGATTGAATCTTCAATTGTCTAAATTAGTATTTACACGAATTGTTATTTCATAGAATTCTCAAAACTTGGATTCTTTATTTGTCCGAAGCTGCAAAAGCTGGAAAAACACCCAACAGAAAAATTTTAGCGCAAATATTAAAACTGACCAATCTGTCAGATATTTGTTCGAACATAAACATTCGGTATTTTAAAAATTTCATTAAATGTCAATTTAATTTTTAAAAATACAAGTTTTGACGAATGCATGAAAAATCGATTAAATGAATATTCTGGAATGTAAAAATTCATAAAATTCTGTTAAATGAGAATTCTGCTAAATGAAAATTCAGTTGAATTTGAATTTTTAAAAATAAAAAGTCGGTAAATAATATATTTTGTTATTATGAAATCGATGACTTGAAAATTCGGTTAAGTAAAAATTCGGATTTATTTAAATTCGATTGAAACCAAAATCGAAAAATTAAATTTGGGTAAAAAGTAAATTAAATCTAATGAAATTTTAGAATTTTTTAGAAATTCAGAGTTTCTATTTTATGGAATTTCATTAGATATAATTTCCTTTTTGTCAAATTCTAATTTTTCTAATTTCTTTTCAATAGAATTTAAATAAATCTGAATTTTTACTTAAAAGAATTTTTAAGTCACCGATTTCATAGCCAACAAAATTCTCAATTAAGAGAATTTATTTTTAATCCACTTTTTATTTACAAGAATTTTAATTCTTAATAAAATTAACATTTTTATCAGAATTTTCATTTTTTTTTTCAAAAGAATTCTAATTCTTTAAAATAAAATGTAGATTAAAAATAGATTCAGTAAAATGAAAAGAATTCTAATTCTTTTAAATAAGAAGACGATAAAAAATCAATTCTGTAAAATGAAAATTCGGTTAAATATAAATACGGTGATGTAAAAATTCTTTTAGGTAAAAAATCGTTTGAAAAAAAAATCGATAAATTAAAATTCGGTGAAATGTATACTCTAGAATTTAAAAATCCGACTCACTTAAAATTCTGTTAAATGAGAATACTGCTGTATTAAAATTAGGTTCAATTGGAATTCTTTTAAATAAAAAATTAATTAAAAATATACTCTGTTAAATATGAATTCGGTAAACTAAACATTCTGTTAAGTAAGAATTAAAATTTATATTAATTCGTTTGTAAACAAATTCAAAAAATGAAAATTTAGGAAATGTATATTCTATCATTTAAAAATTCGTCTCAATTAAAATTCTGTTTTTAATTCAGACTGATTTCAATTCAATTGAAAAGAAATTCGAAAAATTGAGTTTTGGTGAAAAGGAAATCATATCCAATGAATTTCTAAATATTAAATTTTAGAACTTGATCATGCGCTCCTTACTTTTAAAAAATTTTATTTTTTATTTTTGTACCTTAAATAGAGTTTAAAAATGAGCGTCTTTTGTTTTACAATTTTAAATTGGATTTTAAATTATATTCCAAAACATAAAAAATTGTTTGTTTTAAAAATGTTAACATGGGAGTTGAAGGGTTAAAAAATTAAAATTTAATATTTTGAACAAGAATCAAACAAAGGAAAGAATAAATTAATAACAAAACAAAAAATAATATATGTTTCGAAGAAATTATCATACTTATTATATTTTTTTCTCTGTTTTGCAGTGTTTTGTGTAATGAGATTGAAAATGACTTAGGATTATGAAATTTAATTTTATTTTTGACCCTGATCCGCTGGTTATTAAATAATGTAAACTATAAAGTTAAGCGTAGACTGCAAATAGCAGACATCCTATAAACAGGCTTCCAGCTTAATGGAAATACATTCTTCCGCATAGAAAGCAATAGTTATCGCGTTTCTGTTCACGAGACCTCGATCGTTATGCCCTATAGTCGTATTATGTCTGCTCGCGTAATCCTTTTATGATGCTTTCCATAACTGTAATTATGGAACTTGCAATTGCAAAGTAATTTTTGATTATAATTTCAATTTTCCTTTCTTCAATGAGAAAAGACATCCCTTATTAAGTATTACGCAAGTTTATTTTTAAAGTCTTTGTCGTCCGATAGTCTTGACAAAAACTTTATGCTAAATTCCAACACAAGAACTTTTTATGGACTCTGTCTATTATTTTCTAGTATTTCTTTGTGTCGTCTCAAAGTGGCAAGCTCAATTTCCACAATTATTTTTTAATTTAAATTTCATTACTTTTTTGTGTCTTGTTCGTAAAAAAATATTTATGATTTAAAACACAATTCTATTACACGAATTTTCGCATAGGTTTACTGTTTTGTAAATTTAGATATGGTTTTTTGTCAAATTTTGAACAAATAAAAATTTGTAAATAAAAGTAGAGAAATCTGATGATTTCCCAGTGAAATCATCACCATAAAATTGCATCATTAAAAACATTATGAGGAAGGAAAAAATTCATGAAAGTTAAATCGTTATAAAATTTCTATTTAAATTAAACAATCATCATGAAAATTGAGCTTGACACTTTAGAGTGATACAAAAAAAAAACTATAATGTGGAACTAATTTATTTTTTTTTTTTATTGATTCGAGACTGATATTCTTATTTTATTAATATTTATATAATATTAAAACGACCAATAAGGACACATACTTTAAAGATTAAATAATCGGGAAATTGAGGTTTTGAAACTGAATCCGACTCACATAGAAGAAAAAAACACAACTAAAAAATAAAATAAACAAAAATAAAAAGAGAGAGAAATAAAAATATTAAAGATAATAATTAATAAAATTTAGAGAAGGAAATAGTATATCTAATAGTATATATATTTTTCGAGTCTTCTAAATCTTTTTTAATTGTTCGGCTGCGCAGTCTTTTAAGATGTTATAAAATTAAAATTATATTCTATTTTTGTGAGGGCTCTTTAGCCTGTTTATTAATTTAGATAAATAATTTAAGGTTTTTGATAATCGTTATAAAATTAATGTTTGCTTCATGTTTTAGGGAATATTTATTTCGGAACTCACCGCTCTTCAGTTTGACTTTGACCTACCCAGAATGAAACGTAAAGAGAATTTCAATAGTTTTTCTGACATTGAATTGAGGCTACACCGAGGTGCTCTTCTCGTCATATTCGGTGTCCGCAATATAAAAATCAACAGATTCTGTATTAAGAATATTAAACATTGAATCTTGTCTGAATAAACTCAATTTTATTTCAGTTGAAAAACCTGAATTTTTTCGTCACAAAAACTTTCTTATATTGAATACAAAGAAGATAAAAGTTTGACATTGAGATTCTGGGAGAAGAAATCTTATGAAAAGTTTGATTGAAAATTAAATAAAGAGCCGAATTTATAAGCAAATACAGTTACGAATGTAAGATTAAATTCAACAGAAACTGGAAGATAAAAAGGAACTACAAAATAAATAAAAAATATGAAGAATTTAAATGCAAAAAATATTGCAAAAAAGTGGAATTATGGAAAAAGAATAAAGATACATATTTATTTTCGTTCGAGGAAGATCCTGTTTGAGTTTAAAATAGACTTGAAACGAAAATAAGACATAAAGTAAATGAAAGGTCGACAATTTAAAAAAAAAAAAATTAAGCCTGTTCGCCGGTTGTTGGAAAATAATTCTAGAAAAGGTATGTAACTTTGTTTTTTTGGAATTAATAATGAACATTTTTCGCCCTGCATTGGCATGCAGGTCCTTTCACTTTCTCTTTCGTTTATCATCGGTACCAGAATTTTATGAATGTAGCGAACAAGAAGAAGAAAAGCACAATTTTGATTTACGATTTATCCTGAATCCGTGATTGATTATTGTCAGCACACTGTGTAAAATTTGAGCACAATCTAAAGCGATTAAAAAATGTTAACGTTATTGTTAACTGTCAAAGTGAAACGTACCCCCAAAGCGAAGTCTTCGTCCGCGACACTATTGAACGACTGCCCCCTTCACAAGTACTGGGCCCACTTTTATAATTTCTGTCAGCAGTGCGTATCTTTCTCCACTCTCTTAATCTTTCTTAGCTGCAAGATGGTTTGTGTTTCGATAAGGTGGTCCCTGACTTAGAAGCCAGTTTCAATGATAAAAAGATCCCTCCTGATTCACCTGAAGGACAATTCGTTCAAGGAGGGTCAAGAGTTCAGGATGTGTTGTTAACAAACAATAGGATATTTGAGGCGCAGTTTAAGTTCTAAAATTAATTTATAATATTTTATTTTATAGAGTTTCATTAGATATGATTTCCTTTTTGAAGAATTTCAAATTTTCGCATTCTACAGAAGTTTTAGGTCACGGAATTAATTTTTAATTGAATTTGTATTTTACAAGACATATATATTTTTTAATCGACTTTTTATTTAAAAAAATTTGAATTTTTAACAGAATTAACATTTTAACTAGAATTTTCATATCACAGAATTCATTTTTGATCTACTTTTTATTAAAAAGAAATTGACATTTTTTCATTATACGGTGTTTATTTTTAATTGACTTTTTATTTAAAAGAATTCAAATTCTTTTGAGAAAAATGAAAATTATGTTAAATATGAATCCCGCGACCTTAAACAATTTAGTAAAATTCGGATTTATTTTTAACAGAATGTATTCAACAGAATTTGTTTTTAACCGACTTTTATTTAAAATAATTAGAACTCTTTTATGAGTCATAAAGATTTAAATAAACCCAAATATTCACGTGACAGAAGTTTTAGGTCACGGAATTCAAATTTAACAGAATTTTCATATTATAGAATTTATTTATAATCAACTTTTTATTTAAAAGAATCCATTTTTTCTTAAATGAAAAATCTGTTAACTATAAATTCGGTGACCTATTTAGTAAACATCCGGATTTATTTTTAATAGAATGCATTCAACAGAATTTATTTTCACAGACTTTTATTCAAAAGAGTTAGAATTCTTTACAAAACTAATACATTTTATGTAATTTATTTCTGAAACGACTTTTTATTTAAAAAATTCAAATTCTTTTGAAAAAACTGAAAATTTTGTTAAATTTGAATTCGGTGACCTTAAATTTCTACTTAGTAAAAATTCGGATTTATTTCTAATAAAATGCATTCAACAGAATTTATTTTTAACTGACTTTTATTTAAAAGAATTCGAACTCTTTTATGAGTCTCAAAGTTTTAAATAAATTCGACTTTTTACTTAACAGAAGTTTTAGTTCACGGAATTCGAACTTGACAAAATTTTTATATTATAGAATTTATTTACAATCGACTTTTTATTTAAAAGAATTCGAATTTTTAACAGAATTAATATATTTAACAGAATTTTCTTTTTACTGAACTTTTTATTTAAAAGAATTCGTATTCTTTTCATTTTACGGAGTTTATTAAATGACTTTTTATTTGAAAGAAATCAAATCCTTTTGAAAAAATAACTTCTGTTTATCATAAATTTGGTGACACAAAATTCTGTTTAGTAAAAATTTGGACTTTTTTTTAAAAGAATGTTAGAATTTTTTTTAATTTGAGAATTCAAATTCTTTTAAAGAAAATGTCGATTAAAAATAAATTCGGTGAGCAAAAACTTTTTTTTTAGCACTTTTCTTTAATATAATTTGTTTAACTGAATTTATTTCCATTGACTTTTATTTAAAATAATTTAAAATGCTTTTATAAATAGCAAAGATTTAAGATTTAAATAAATTTTTATTTGACAAAATTTGTTGTTGGTCGAATTCATAATAAACAGAATTTTCATATCAGAAAATTAAAAGTAAATTCTGTTTAGGGTCCTTTAAAAAAATACGTAACGCTTATAGGGAGTGGGGGGTCCTGAAAAAATGAACTTTTGCAATTCTGTCAAGTAAAAATAAGAATTAAAAATAAATTCTGTTAAATATATATTCGGTGACCTAATAATTTTGCCAAGTAAAATTTCGGATTTGTTTAAATTCGATTGAAAAGAAATTCTAAAAATTAAAATTCATCAAAAAGAAATTTACCAATATCAATTGAACAAACCCCTTAGGTGTTTAAAATCATATACATAATTTTGATTATAAAGAGAAAAAAATTTTAATATTTTAATCTAAAGTAAGAATTATTTGTGATGACTGATATTCTTGTAAACTATTAATTTTATTTACTTTTGTGAAGATTAAGAAATCAACATCTTCCTTTGGTTCCATACGAAAAATTATTAAAATTTATGAAAAATATTTATTTCAATATTATAGTAAAAATTATGTTATTTTGACTTTATAACTTATTTTTAATTCAACAAAATTTTCATTCGACAAAAATTACATGTAAAAGAATTTTTATTTTTCATAAAAGTACTTCTATTAAACTAAATTAATATTTAATTAATTCGGACCCTCAAAAATTTTGACAATGAAGATTCGATGTTTAAAAAATTCTATTAAATGATAATACCTGCAAATAAAAATTCTAACAAAAAAAAATTCGGTCAAATATAAATTGTGTCATTTGAAAATTTTGATTATTTAATTCTTGCATCGTTGCAAATTCAGTTTTTTATTACTTAACTATTTTTTTGTTTTTTAATTAAAGAGAAAATTGTTAATGGTTAGAATTTTTTCTTAAATTTTCTAATATTTATTGTTTAAATACATATTTTCATAGTTGATTCTACATTTTTCGAAAAATGCACGTAACTTTTTTTATTTTAAAAAACTTTTTCTACAAGCTTACATTTACATCTTTTTACATTTTCTTATTTTATTTTTGCATGTTCTAATTTTTTTAGTAGGTTATCCTCGATTTTTACACTATTTCTTTTATTAAATGTTAAATTTTGACTTTCTTAAACATTTCTTACTTTTTCGTAAACTTTTTTTAACATTTTTTATTAATTTTATAAAAATTTTTAATAATAGCAAAAACTTTGATTTTTTCCAGTTTTAGGTATTTGTTCGTAAAACATATAAAGTAAAAAAAATAAAAAAAAATTTGTGCCCAGTTTAAAATTAACAAACTAAAAAATGTAAATTATTGAAAATTAAACTTCTTTTCAAACTTTTCATTATTTCTCCCTCTTTAATGTTTCTTTACTTTTTTTAAAATAATTGTTCAAAATCTAATATGGAATTTTAAAAAATCCAATTTTTTCAAAAAAAGCAAATTTTTAGGTATATTTATATAAAAATTCTAAAGTGGTAAAAAATTAGGATTTTCTATTTTTGACCAACTTGTGTATGTTTTTAAGACCGAAATCATGTAAGAATAATAAAATTTAATGGGGTCAAAATAAAGGCGGTGCTTCCCTTTAATAAAAATTATTGTTAAATTAAATAAAATATTTTTAAGAGAAATATTTTCTCAAGTTGGTTTAATTATTTTTATTTAACATTAACTTTGCTTGTTAAATACGCAGAGAAGAAAAAGTGTTGATCCTTCTGACAATGAGTATTAATATTTAAATAAGTATACATAAATCTAAGAAGAGGTAATTAATGCGTACTTTTTAACCTTTGTCGCGTCATTCAACAAAAGTTTCGCATCACATTTGTTCAATCTGGAATGTTTATTTTTAAAAATATTATTTATTAAAGACAAATAAATTGACAAATTGCACAAAGATGTTATAATTATAGGAGTTAAAAAACGAAATAAACTGTACAATTTTGTCATCGAACAATGATATCTTTTTTTGTTATTTTAGAAGAAAAAGAAAATCAGCTAATTTAAATAATTTTGTAAACAATACCTATTGTTTACAAATTTACTCAATCAATTATTGTACAAATTTCTTTTTTAAAAAAATCTTACGAAACTCAAAATATTGTTTGTCCCTTACAAGAGAAAAAAACTTTTGAAACATTCACAGAAGAAATTTTTTATAAAATCTTATAAGGTACAGATACAGTCTTAAATTTTACAAAAATTGTTTTTGTACAATGTAGAAATCCGAATTCCTATAAATTGCTTACCACAATCGTAACTAAATATAAACAAATAGAAATTTCATTTTAAATTTATAGTTGGCCTCATTTTCTGTTCGCTGAAAAGTTTATGAGCAAAATTTTTTGTTTAAACTATTGTAAACAATGACAATATTTCAACATGATATTGTCTAAAATCTCGAGAGAAAGTAAATGTATATGACAATAAAAGTCTTTGGCATAGCGAAGTTCTTAATGTTTTGTTTTAAAACACACGTAACTAGAGAAACGAACATGAGTCATGGGCACGCATGGAAGATCATTGTAAATTCTCCGGGGAAAAAAGTTTTTGTTATTTGCAAAAAAAAACAAACTATAAAATTGGCACGAACACTGACATAAGCGCACAGTCTTTTGCAAAAGACAGTTTTAAGCGCGGTTTTTTTTCAATTTATATTTCTACAGAAATAAAAATTGAATGTAATTTAGTTTCTTTGAATAGATTTCTATGTATAAAGTTCGTTATGTTTATCAAGACGAACTCGACAATTATTTTCTTATAGTAGGTATTATAGGGATAAAAAACCACAATCGTCATTAATAATAAGTTTTTCTTTAAATGTAAGTAGTTTACCACAAGCAATAATTTGTAACTTTTAGTATATCATGGGACACATGCTTTCATCTATTTTTCATCATGATATAAGTCATATTGTGTAATCACACATAAAGATTCAAAAATTAAGAAATATTAGAGATCATTTTAGGTAAGACCCTTTCATAATTACGATATAGCTGCTCAAAGAAATGAGAACTTTCTTTTGAATTATCAATCGTAATATCAAATTCTCACCTGGAAAAATTTAGATATATAAAAGAAATCATTTTGTAATATAATTTTTTAATATCGAATTGTTTATCTGCAACGAGAAAAAAATTTGTTTAAATTTTACAGACATCGATTTTAAAAAATGCAAGAAATTGATTAATTTCCATTTTTTTGTCCTAACAAATTATTCCATGAATTAAAACTAATTTATTTAAATCGAAATAAATATTCCCTCAATTGCATAACACAAACAATATTTGTGTTTAATCAAAAAGAACTTTTTTTTGCATTTTTTTAATTTAAAATATTCATACCTTGACTATTAAAAATAAGAAATCAATGTACTAAGGAATTTTTATTTTTGAAGAAATTTTGTTCTTTTCTGAATAAAAACTTAACATTTCATTAATCTAAAAAAGTGTTTAAAAGTTATGAATATTAATTTCTGTGTTCTAAATTAGAAATTGTGTTTTTTAACGTATAGCAAATACATTTTTAAATGGAAAATTAGTTTTGCTATTTAATTTCACTTCGAGTGAAAAATGCTAAATATATATCATTATATTGAAGAATATTACTTAATAATTATGAAATTTAACGATGAAAAAATTATATTGTATGAATCCACTTGCGCAACAAATAGTATGCGATAATAACATTTATGTAAGAATTTTACACTATTAGATTGAGCGCGAGAAACTAACTCTTCATGAAAATCAAGTACTTAAATTGTCTATGTACTTTTCAATCAAATAAACGACTAAACAAGAAATTAAGATATGTAATTAATTTTTTTTTTCTGGTGAACAGACGAAATGGGACAAAAAAGAAATGTAAGATTAAACCAATGATGACGATGATTTTTAACCGATTTTCAAATGTCTTTTTTTTTATTACAAACTGTGGTTTTTTGTATTCAACAACAAATACGACAAAAAATGTTAACAATTTTGCAAAACTAATTTTTGGAGGAAAGATAAAATATATATAGGTAAATGTTATATGTAATTATAAAAGATGTTTATAATAATTAGCATAATAAATATTCTAGTATCAATATAAGCTTTAATAATTAAAAACAAATAAAAAATTTGTTTGTAATGTTATTAACAATAAAGTGAAAACAAATCATACTTTTCGAATATTCTTTGAATTCTATGCATTTTTGGACAATACGAAATGTAAAATGTACGAAAAGTAAAAATTAATTATAACATGCTTTAGAAAATGTTTGACATTGTTTAAATAATTTTCAATGCGGTTTTATTTAAATAAACCATTTTTTCTTGAAAAAAAAAAAAATATATACAATTATAAACAAAACTAAAAATAGTGAATAATTCAAAAATTAAATTTCAAAATTGAAGAGCAATTTTTACATTTTTCTAGTTGTGAACAGAAATTAATACAATTGTTTGAACATTTTATAAACAATATGAATTATAATATAATATTATTCAAATATTAATCAAATAGTTTATTTTCTCGAGAAAAAGTTTTAATAACAATTTCACAATTTTTAATTTTAAGGTTGTTTGACCCCTGGTCATAACCTCAAAATAAAAAGTGGTTTTTCACAAAACATTTATAGTTGTACAGTTTCCAGTAAAATATATTTTGAACAAAAATTAATTAACCTAAAGAAATTAATTCTAATTCAATTTGTAGAGTTGAATTTAATATATAATACATTTTATTTAATTTATATAATGTGCCAAATCATATGCAATTTGTATCTTTTTAACGAATTTTCTTTAAATTCATAGAACAAATCTAATTTTCAGCTAATTTTTATAAACAATTACTCATTTTTATTTTTAAAACTTTCTCTAACATTATTTTCATTAGTGTTTATTAAATAATATTTTGTTTAAAAAATATATAATTTATTTGTTTAATAACTTTTAAGGAGGAATTAGACACCTACTCGAGAGAAGATTATGTTTGATGTCATTTGTTTGCTTTTTTAAATAGAAAAACCAACATTAAATCTGAATTTATTTAGACGAAAGGTGGTAAATTTAATGTAAAACAAAATAAGCAATAAAAACTAATAATTGGATAAAAATTATAGATTTTTAACATTCAGAAAGAAATTTATAGTTTCTCTCATTTCTCTGAAACATTTCTGAATGTCAATAGTCTTCAAGTTAATAATTAGTTTAACTAAATAAATAGTCTTTAAGTTTTACCCAATTATGACTTTTAATGGTTTATTTTGTTTTAAATTAAATTTACATATTTTGCTTAAATAAAGTTAGATTTAAAGCTCGGTTTTCTAATTTAGAAAGCAAAATAATGAATTCAAAAACTCTTCTCGAGAAGTTGCGTCTAATTCCATCCTAAACAAAATATTGTTGACAAAATTCAACAGATTTGTAGAAAGTGTTTCAAAAGAGCTATTGTTTGTAAAAATCAGATTAGAATAATTAAAAAATTAGAATTGATTACTAAATTTAAAAAAAAACACAAAATGTTAATTATTATTTGATAATAAATTCCGTCTAAACTTAACTTTTCCTGAAAATTGTACAACCGGATCTTTCAAAATTTAGTGAAATCTATTTTAATTATTTAGTTTTAAAAACCTTTTTCTAGTTTAAACTCGTGTAAATGGGCTAAATATTCTTAAGAATTTTCAGATTGTTTAAAAATAAATAATTGTAAAAATAAGCACTTGTTTGAAAATTCTAAGTTGCGAAATGGTGAAAAATCTTTTCCTCAAGAAAATAAGTTTTTCATTAATTAAAAACAAATAATTTTTTTTTTAAATTTGATAAGACAATCCAGTAAAAAAACAAAGTTCGATAATTTATAGAAGTATAAATATTTTTTGACAGTTAATAATTTTTTTCCTGTAAAGTGTTATTTTTTCTTTCAAATGATATTTTTTTATAAATGTGTATCAATTTTTCAGAAGCTGATTAAATAATTTTTTTTCAAAGATCTGTTTTTTTGCGGATGAAATACCTTTTAAAACTATTAATGAAATTACTTATTAATTTATTATTTTAATGACTCTTGACTACTTGATTACAATATTATACGTATTGTTTAAACAGTGTAAAAACAAATTCAATTTTATTTTGTTACGTTTAAGCATATGATTATAAGGGAATGTATTCATCAGTGGACCGGTTTCATGAGTGAATCGCCTTTTTCATTTCTATGAAACCGCAATATATGGTCCCGAAGTGAATAAACTAGGATTTGCATTTAGTACAACCGCATGCAAAAAACTGTGTTGAAAAAATTAATGGAAGTTTTGTGGTCATTTTTACCGAATATTGAAAAAAATATTTAATTTTTAATATTCGAGATGGCATTTATACAATGAAATTTATAAAATAAAAGATAATTTACTTTTTTAAAATGTCAAATATTACGAAAATGTCCTTTTTTATAATAAACAAAATAAAATAAAAATAATGTTATACATTCTTTAAAATAATAGTCTAAAAACATTTTTTTGGTTATAACAATACTTACAAATAAGTCATTAAACTCTTTGCGCACTAAGTTTAGTCCTTAACAAATTATCACAATAACAAAAAAGTTTTTTGAAATTTCAAAAATTCCACCTTTCTTTGGAAATTCTCTATTTAAATTCTTTAAAAATAGTTTTATTTGTAAACTACGGAAGTGATTGCTTTCACTAAATTGTTTTCATCTGTTCATTTCTCAAATAATGTCTTTTTTTTCCAGTCCTGATTATAATTTGGTTTCAATGAGGATATCCGATCTAATTTCAAATAATAACAAAAACCATTCATCTAAAATAAAACGAACTGAAAGTTAGAGAGACATTTGCCCCAGTAAAGGAGAGAGTATCTAGAACTATTCTTGTTGGTTCTTTTAATTTTGCATAACCGACGTAATACTGTTACAATTTTATTACGAAGTTTATGGCACGCAATATCAAATCGACTCTTGGGTGCTTCATAATAAGAAAGTGAAGTACGATTAATACGCTAAGAAAAGTTAAACAAGTGTAGATATTGTTTCTAAGCAACTTTCACGTAACCAGGGTGAAATGGAGTCATGGCAATGAGACTAATAAAACGAGCATGAGCATAATAAACAAAGCCGTAATTATTTGATTCATGTTTTATTCTGACATAAAAAATAAAAGACAAATTATCATCGATGTGTGGAAGCAACCCATTTATTGCATGTTCAAGAAATGTTTTTTTTTTAAAATAAGTAATTCTTCTTAAAGGTGAATTTCGTAAATTACTACTTATTTGTTAATCAACGCGGAAGAGAAGTGCTGCGAAAACGCTACCTTCGTACAATTTTATTGATATGAAGTTAGGATAAAGAAATTATCTAGCTTAACGGTTACATAAAAACACAGTAGCTGGCTACTATATGTGAAAAATTATTATTTTTAATTAGTACATTGATGAGTTTTATCGTCCAAAATAATATGAATATCATTAATAGCTTAATACATTAACAGTCTTAATTTCTGACTTTCTAAAAATTGAAGACTCAAAACTGCACAAATTTCTTGAATTTTAAAAAATGCTTTAATCTTGATGATAAATAATTATTGAGTTAAAAATTTATTATTGATATTATTAGAATAAAATATCTGTGCAATTTTGGACCTGCAAAATTACATGCATCGGCTTTATTTATAATTATTTAAAAATAGGAATGTTTCACACCAAAGCTCATTGAGCAAATTTTTCAGTTCACATACAGTTCTTGAAATTTAGTTATTATCCAAGTCTGCTAAAACTGCAAACAGACATTTCCTATTTTCACAGACAATTTATCACCATTTTCAAATTTAGTTTACAACCATTTTCAAATCACAGTTTATTGCTTAGTCAACAACTTTTCCAAAGAGTTGCACTTTAGAGTAAGCTCCCTTACAACCGCTATTTGCTATTAATAGACTTTCTTTAATTTTATTGATATCGTTCTCGGATAGTTTTAAATGCGACTCAATTACTGCATCTTTTATACACTTGACGATGGATTCTTCTTGCAAAGGTTCGAAAATTATAGATTTTATTTCGACTCCTTCCTTTGTGAAACCATTCTCTATATTATTTACACTTGCCTTTAAATCTAAACTGCGTCTAAGGTTATTGTCTGTGACTTGTGTATTGAATAATGCTAAAATTAAAACGCACAGACCAGAAGCTCGGTTTCGTAAAGAATGAGAGAAAAAGGCCGCATCGGAAATATCTTCTGTTCCTAAATTTTCCAAAACTATTACGTTACACCGACAGATTGAAAGTTTTGAATACGCTTGGCGAATTTTGTTATAAACGGGAGGAAAATACTCAAAAGTATAGTCACTTTCGGATAAAGAATTCTTTATAATATTTGCGACATGTGATTTTCCCACACCAGTTCCACCGACTAATGCGGCAAGTTTAAATTTTGAATCGTCGAATTGAAAAAAGTTAATGAGGTTTTTCATACTTTGATCTTGTCCATGCACTAATGTTGGAAGATTCTTTGTAACATTTGTGAAATTAAAGGTAGGATTACAAAACTTGGAGCTTATTTCTTGCTGATTAACAATAGCTGAAATTAAAAAGACTGCGACAGGAAGTAACAAAAAGAAAATTATTTGCCAACAAGAGCAGCTGAACATTGGCCTCTTTTTACTTTCTTGCATCAGAGGACGAAGTTTTTTCTTTCCTTTCTCAAGTTCCTGCTTGAAGTCTTTAATTTCTTTTAAACCAGAGTATTTAATATCAGTATCTGGCTTCTTTATGTCTACTATTTCCTGAGAATCATCCAAATCAGTTTTGTTAAAAGTGAATTGTCCAAATGACTTACTTACGTTGAGATCAGTTGCTTTATTTATAGGAGATTTCACTATGTCGGAAATGCTTGATCTTGACAGTTTCGGTTGGGCGAGAACTATAGAAGATGATTTAGCAGAAAAACTAGACGGTGGTGTCGGCTGAATTGGAATGAAAGAAGGATACGATTTTCTAGGACTTACGCGGGAATGAAATGGTTTATAAGTGCGAGGTTCCTCAATTTCCATATATTCCGGGTTTTCTTCTTTAAATTTCATTTTTCTGGCAAATTCTTCAGAGTTATTGATCACGTTCATTTCAGTTAATGATGCAGTATTCTTCTGTTGATTTTGTAGTTCATTGCCATTAAGTTTTGTATCTGTCTGAGAATCTTTTACCTGTCTAGTTCAAAAAATTTATAAAAGATCCATAAAATAAAATAAGATAATTAAATGTAAAATGCAATACATTAACTATTAAAAATACTGTACATAATAAAGAAACGTCCAAACATTATACGGTAAAATGTGTAATTACAAACCTTGTAATCGAGTTTGCATTAAAAAATTCCTCCCACTTGTGTTCCTTGACAAGATTTTCGCAACTTCCAGTTTGATAAGACTTGTTAAACAAAAATCCCTGGGATTCACAAGGAGTTAGCAATTTCGAAAGACTTGCTGATTTCTTTAACTTATATTCAGGATCACAATCTAAGATTCTTAATAATGCAAAACGTTTATCCATAACATCTAGAAGTTCTTTAAATGTCTCCTGCAAAAACATTTATTATACATAACCTCAAAATCATGAAAAATATTATACCTTACTTCTGACATTTGGGGGTTAAAATTGACGTTATTCATGAAAAATCAGTCTAATAGATAAAAATACGTTGCTCTTTACCTTCCTCTATTTACATTATAAAAAATGTTGAAATTGAGAAAAACAAAACAGTTGCGCTTTAATACGACTGCAAATCACTGCAAATAATGATAATCAAAAAATTTGAAACATTTTATTATTGTATGAATTTCTTGTTTAAATAAAAAAAATATATATATTAGAGCTAGCAATAGATTAAATTACAAGAATAAAAACTAGACTTTTAGTTTTATTCTACTCAAAAAAAAGTAAAACCGTTATATTGTGAAATTTTCAAACTTTTTTTTAACAAATTTAAAAATTGTTCTAATCAGTGTTGGGTAAGTAAATTACCTCGGGGTAGGGTTGTGCACGTAAAATAGGTTTTCTACGTATATTACATATGTAATTTACCTGCTTAAGGTGAAATCATATGGATCCGTGAAACGTTGCGTCATAATGAGATAGAGATAGAAACATATCTGCTTCTTTTTCTTGCGCAGTCCCATGATTGCGTTTTGACGTCTGTTTTGTAACTAGACCATAAGTGCGAAAATGACAACAGTATATCTGCATCTCTTTTGCACTCATGTTCTAGTTACAACACGGACGTTGTTAGTCAAGTTTATTTTTAGGTTATGTCAAAAAAACTAATATTTTAGTAAATTTCTATTTACTAATTGAATTTTTCAAATTTTATCTATTTATTTATAGTATTTTTTGACTAATAATTAGTCATATTTTAATGATAATTATTAGTTTGTTATAAATTGCTGAAACAGAAAGTCAGTCACGATTTTACTAAGCATTAGTTATTTTTAATTTATTTATTTAAAGAGTTTATTATATTTTATTGTTGATAGTATTGTTATTTTTTTTAAAATGATTTTCGTTATTTTTAATTAAGATAATTACTATTCTATCAAAAATAAAATAAAAAAACTCTCCAAATCTAAATAAGTTCAAATTAACTAATGCTTAGTAAAATCGGGACTGACTTTTTGTTTCAGCAATTTGAAACAAATGAATAATTATCATTAAAATATGATTTATTATTAGTCAAAAAATAAGGGTGTACACCTAGGTGCATAAATGCCTTACCCTCAACTAGTTGTCCCTGCGCATGAGAATACGTGAGTAAGAGAGAGAGATCTAGGGTAAGGCATTTATGCACCTAGGTGTACTTCCGAATAGAGCGTACCTCCGATTTTGATGAAACTTGGTATACTTACGTATTTCGATGCGCTGATTACGAAAATCAAAATGAAAATTGGCGCAAATTTGAATTTCATGGTAAAAAAGATGTATAAAAAATCATTAAAATTTAGTTTTTTTGCATTTATCTCTTTAAATATTGCCAATATAAAAAACAAATTTATACAAAAGATGTAGATCTCATTAAAATACACATTTTATGTTGAATGCATTTTTTACTGAAACCAATTAGTTTACGAAATAATTGCAAAAAACATAAATCACCATAAATGTGACCAAATACCCACACTATATCAATATTAAATTATCTACAGTCGTAATTACGTTATTACATTACGTAACATTACGTTCATTACGTACACTGATCTTTATAATAACTGGATAGCGCATAGGCAAGCAAAATATGTGATCTATTGAAAACCGTTTTCATTGGCTCCGACTGACGCTCGTGTTTCTTCGGTAATTTTCGGAAACAGCTGACTGTCAGCAATTGTCGGTAAAGTCATATGGGTGTTTCATCTGCGAGTACCAGTGCATGTACTGTGGAAAAAAACTGAAATAGGAATCCGATTTTTGATACCGTAACGATTGGATTTCTGTTTTGAAGGTTAACACTGTAAAAACAAATATGTCTTAAATTAAGATACCTACTTTTTGCAGTGAATATGCAATACCTGACAACAGAATTAAATTTAAGAGATTCTTTTATAAAATATATTTTAAATATGTTCATGTATATAATGTACTTCATATATGATTTTCAACTGTTACTCTATGAACATTAATTTATAAAATTGTTATCTCATCAATATATTTATATTGTTAATAAAAATTAAATTCTGTCTTTCTCATTGTATAAATAATAATTTTTGTTTCTAACCCTTAAAGTGTAACGTGTTTTTCGGCACCCTTAAGCTGTAACGCTGGGTCACTTGTGCCTTGCGCTTTAAAAAGTGCTTTAAATTGCTCTGAAAATTTTTTAGAAAATTCATAGTCTCACATCAACTATCCTAGTATAAGGACTAATTATAATATTGCCGATTTGTTCATTTGTTTAAGCTGTACAATTGTTAAAACAAATCAAAATAGTGAACAAATTTCAATTTTTCAAATCTGGCAGGGGCACACTGACACGGCGAGTCCCTGCCTGACAGGAATTTTTTTTCGCGTTTTTCCCATAATTTTATGTCAACTATCAGAAACTCATTGTTAATACTGGGTCCACGCAGCGGGTAGTCGTCATTGTATACAAAATATGTTCCTAATATACAGATATTATTTCATTGTTAAACTGAATTTTTTTGCTTTAAAACTTAATAGATAGTGAAGCAGTTGAGCTCAGACCCAAAAAAGATTTATGGCAGGGATGCTGGCCTACTCCCATAGCTGACACTGTCAGTGAAGGGTGCGAATCGCACCATTCTGTGCACCTCTGCTTTAAGGGCTCAATATATAGAATAATTATATTTATTTTTATAAATTATTTCTATTTAAATAAAATACATTTTCATCTAAAACGTAAGAAACAAAATTATATGTTGTACGTTTATATTTTAAATTTGCCGCGAAATACGAAGATTGTCGAATGAAGATCTGAATGGCGCTCAGGTGCAAAAAAAATGGCTGACCCTATCACAGGTGGCACCACAAAATTTGCATTGCATACGCTATCCAGTTATTATAGAGATCAGTGATTACGTAACATTACATTTATTACGTACTATTAAGTAATAACGTAAAATTACGTAATTGACGTAATTTTCATGCAGTAATTACGAAAATCATATTTAAAAAATTGTAAACTTGATCATTTTTATGATGAATACTTTAAAAACGAACACAACTATAGGTTTTCCCACCGCTGTCTACATTCCACTTTCAGTATGGCACCCCACCGCCCCCCAGATTGTCCAAGACATGGGGGAGTTAGGGACTAGCCCCCCGAAATAACAAGCCAACTTAAAAGATTACATAAAAATACGTAAATGACGTTATAAATAATGTATTGATGGTGATTTCTAGTTTTTTGCATTTTTCTTGAAAACTATGCACATTTCGAAAAAATTTGGTCACTTCTATGGTGAATTCCGGTTTTTTGCGTTTTTCTCGTAAATTAATCAGTTTTAGAAAAAAATATTATGTACATAAAGTATAACGAGAATAGTGTAACGAGATCTACAACTTTTGTATGAAACATTTTTTGATATTTCTAATATTTAAAGAATTATGTGTAAAAAACTCAGATTTTCATGGTTTTTACCATGATAATCAAATTTGCGCCAATTTTCACTATGAATTTCGTAATCAGCACATCGAAATACGTAAGTATACAAAGTTTTATCAAAATCAAAGGTACGCTCTATTCGGAAATATATCCAAAAGTAACTAAAAATAAATAGATAAATTTTGAAAAATTCAATTAGTAAACATAAATTTACTAAAATATTAGTTATTTTGACATAACACAAAAATAAACTTGACTAACAACAAGATTAACGATTTTAATATTATTTTTATTTATAATTGTATACAATTATTTATTCATAAATACTTTAGAATATTTCATTATAATTTACTTATTAATTATTGTGTGTGAAGGAATTTTAGGATTAACTCTATTTATTTTAATAATTCAATTGAAAGGAATAAGAAAATTAAATTAATTTAAATTTGCAATTAATTATTTTTGACAACTACAAATAATTTTTAATTAAAACACAACTTTTACATACTAATATAAAACTAATATATAATACAAAAAAATATATTAAGAATAAAATAAATAATAATATTAATAATCGTAATATTAATTATTATTATTCCTATAAACAATAAATAGGCGCTTGACGGCCCTGCGAATTTGCACAGATGACTAATTCACAAATTTTCCCTACGCTATCCTCAAACTCAGGTGACAATGTATACATACCTATGGGTGTGGGGGGGGGGGGGGGCGACAAATCGCCGCAACACTGAGTTTCGCACCCATACCCATTTAGAACGGCTTTTGGGGTGACTTCTTCTTCGAAGGATTAGGGGATGAGGTGATTAGAATAGACTAATCAGATAATAATTGGTTACATTGGAAAGTATTTTCTGATTGGCCTATTCTAGTCCCCTGATCCTCTAATCCTCCACATATGACTTTATCCACCCTTATGACAAAAAGTGATTCGACTTTAGTGTTATGAGTCAGTGAAAAGTTTCATGGGCCAAATTTTCTTGAAACTTTGAAAATATCATAAATGGTGAGTGTCTGATGAGTGGTGGGGGTAAAAATGAATTTTTGCGCTTGCGCATTTTTCTGTCAAATATGAGAAGGTTAGGTTTACCTATGTATTTCCGCCATCTTGAAATTTTTGAAATGTTTCCAAAGATTCATGAAACTTTTCATTTTTTTAAAGTTTTATGATATTTTACAACCCTATTCGACATATTTTTTACACTTGTTACTATTTTTTAACTGCAATTTACGTGTAACCAGGGATGGGTGCGTATTATACGTGATGTATTATACAGTATAATTATTATTATTATTCTACAGTATAAAGCCCAAAGCACAATGAATACGGTTACGGGAGCAGGGCATGAGATAAAAAAGGACAGAGACTGTTTCTGTCCTTTTCTGTCTCATGATTTGATCCCGTACGCGTATTCAATCTGCTTAGGGCTTAATACGTGCGTATTATAGTACATACATGAAAATTTCGAAAATAAGAAAGAGTGGGAGTTTTCTACGTATAATACGTATTTTACATAATGTAGGTAGTATAAGGGCGCAATTACATGTCTGCGTTGAACGCTGCGTTCTTGCGTTGAATGGTGAGAGTGACAAAGATGTGACTATATTTCTGTCTTTCTCTCTCTCACCATACAACGCAAGAACGCAGCGTTCGACGCAGACATGTATTTGCGCCCTAAGGATATTCAAGTTGGGTGGGGAGAAAAATTCAAAATGGCGGCTACCTGGATGACAGGTTTGCATTGCAGTCAATAAAGATATTCAAGTTGCACTGTAAAAAATACTTCGGGAATATTACGTCAGTATTGTAATGTTACTTTAGAAACTTTCTGTAATATTACTGTTTGGCAAGTAGGAATAATACTACTCAACTTGTACTTCTACAGCTTTCAGCAATGTAATATTATATTTTTTAGTAAATGTACATTCAGGGTTGTGAATGTACTACTTTTGGTAGTAGGTAATAAAAGCACCTACTTCTATAGCAAGAATTTTACATTCGCAAACAATTTTACCAAGGGAATTAAAATCACAAGTTTGGTTGTTCATTTTACCACTTTGATATAGGTTATTTTACAGATAAAAATCTGTTTTTTTACGTAAGTGATAGTGGAAATATTCCATATTAAAAATAGTATTATTACTTTCAAATGTGAAAATCCCACTACAGAAGTAGGTAAAAATCGCTCCTACTTCCATAGTGGTAAAATTACCGAATCATTTTTTTCAGTGTGGGTGGGAAAAAATTCAAAATGGCGGCTACCTGGATGACAGGTTTGCATTGCAGTCAATGGGACGAAATCAGTTTTTGTACAATAACTTTTAAAAAAGAAATTTTCGAACCTATGTTTATTAACAAATTATTTTTCATTTATTGAAAGCTATTTTTTAAAATAATAAAATTTTGTAAAATTTTTATATGAGTTTTTATTATTTTAAAAAATAGCTTTCAATAAATGAAAAATAATTTGTTAATAAACATAGGTTCGAAAATTTCTTTTTTAAAAGTTATTGTACAAAAACTGATTTCGTCCCATTGACTGCAATGCAAATCTGTGATCCAGGTAGCCGCCATTTGAATTTTTCCCCACCCAACTTGAATATTCTTATGGGACGAAATCAGTTTATGTAAAATAACTTTTAAAAAACAAATTTTTGAACCTATGTTTATTAACAAAATATTTTTCATTTATCGTAAGCTATTTTTTAAAATAATAAAAACTCTTATAAAAACTTTACACAATTTTATTGTTTTAAAAAATAGCTTTCGATAAATGAAAAATAATTTGTTAATAAACATAGGTTTAAAATTTTCTTTTTTTAAAGTTATTGTACAAAAACTGATTTCGTCGCACTGAGGGTGCAATTACATGTCTGCGTCGAACGCTGCGTTTTTGCGTTGAATAGTAAGAGAGTGGAAGACAGAAATATAGTCACATCTTTGTCCCTCTCACCATTCAACGCACAAACGCAACGTTCGACGCAGCATGTAATTGCGCCCTGACTGCAATGCAAACCTGTCATCCAGGTCTACATTTACCCATCCCTGCGTGTAGCTTCACATCTCTGATCCACCCCCAACAATTGGCAACACTGTCGATGCGCATTATTAAATGCATTTTCATTGCATTCCTGATGAAACGAACGAATGCAGCCAAGTTCCGGTGATTCGGTGATTGTGCTGTTTTCAAACATGGAGAGGTTATCTTTTTGAAATAATATGTGGGAAATAGGTAACCGTGGTTTAGTTGGTTTGTTAAGTGTGCTTGTCGGGTCAGTGATCCTTTATAACGCTTGGGGACTGATTTTCGGTCTCGCGATTTTGCTTTTCTTAGTAGTGAACACGTGTTACTCCCTCCTTGTGAACGACAGTCTTGTGTCTCCTTATAATTTGTTAGTTTTACAGTTTATCAGAGAAGTTATTTTAGACCTCAGTGTTATTATCGAACAAGTCAGTGTTCTTCTCTCTAGATACATTGGAGAATTTGTAGACTCCGGAAAACGTTACTATCGACAACGTTTCAACTCTAATCTCAATTCCAATATGAATCGACCTCGAAGAAGCTCTTATCATCTCAGTAGTGAGTCATTTGTGAACGCCAGGGATTCATCGTATTCAAATGCGAAAGACTTGAGTCCAATTCCAGGGGAAAGATTTCAACTCATTGATGACTGGAGTGAACGTACTAGATTCGTTGAAAATAATGAAACCGAGGTAAAATACACATCAACTCCTCTTATACCTTGGAGAAAGGAAAACGTACCGAATGGAGAACCACAAAATGTTTCCGTTCAGAGTTCATCATCAAAGATTTCTCCGTTACAAGGTCAAAATCATACTCTGTCCCGCGGAGAGGAGACGTTTTTCAGCCCAGAAGGTTCACCCTGGGGGACAAGCATCAGTCCTAAAATGCGTGCAAAAGCTGCTGGAGTTAAGACTGTTCAGACCGTTGCTGGACCACTTTTAGCATCAACAAGATATAACATTGACACTAAGTAAGTTTTATACATTTCCTTTCTATGCATTAACAAATTTCTTTTTCAAAAATGGCCTTTTTATTTATTTATCATTAATGTTATTGTTTTTTAATTGACTATTGTATATTCTATTTAATTATTAGAAATTTTTATTAATAATACTTAATAGATTATAATTTTTCTTTTTTATCAAGAATTATTAGCTATGAAAAAAATGTCTAAAAATGGCATGAATAAAATTTTGCTGTTTAGATTTTAGATAAGAATCAAAATATGACGGTACGATTGTCTAGACAATCTCATTTAGGCAAGTTTGAAAGTCATTAGATTCGAGACTAAGATATGATTAAGGTATAATGGTTCTGGTAATAACGGTCATTTAATTTCAATAACGCAAATGTTTTTAGCTTAATTTCTAAAAATCCCAGTGTTCATAAATTAAATTATACTTAAGTTTATAAATCTTGAATTTTCAAATTGCGAAAAGCATTTATTTATTATTTCTGTTTAATAACAAAGTTGTTTATATAAATGGAAAGTATCTATTCTAATAAGAGCTTAATGAAGGGATCAAGTATATTAATAATTTAATGTCATTCTACCACTAATTAAATAATTATTATCAACCTAATGACACTAATTTTAAATTAAAAAATAATCTAATATTAATCAATTTTGAATAATAGTTTAATATTAGTTAAATTTATTTCAGAGTTTACACTGATGTGACATCGCCGGGTCTGACTACAAGATTATCAAAATACGCCTCGGAAATGAGTAACAAATTATTTATTGAACCTCAGTATGGAATGGGACATTTTCCAAAAGTGAATCTCAACGCAAGTCCAACACCCTTAATTAATACAAAAGCTGCTAAGATGCGAATGCCTGTCACAGTGAGAATCGCACAACCCGAAACAATAAGATATTCTTCAGCAGATAGGCACAAAATGTTAAACATGGTTTGCCATTCTGATAACCAAACATCGCCGAATGTTGTCCAAGCACTCAGAGAAATTTCTCTAAAACGGCACGCTTCTAGAGAAGACGTCACATCTGATTTAGTTAAGAAGCAACGCACAGATGGAATTTATAGTGATGAATTGGAAAATTTAGAAGAAATGACCCAGAAGCGAGCCAGAGACGAGTCTTCAAAATCGGACGAGGAAATTTCTCCTTCTCATACAAATTCAAGACCTTTAAAACGAACAAAAGGACAGTCATGCAATGATATTTTAAATTCATTAAGCTCCAGTATTCATGTTTATTCTGGTGTAAAAAGAAAAGCTAGTAAGTATTTTAAATTTAATTTATGCTATTAATATTTTTAACTTTACGGTATTTGTATTTTAAGCTATTTTTTGATACTTTCTGTTATTTTTTTTCTCACAAAAAGCTAATTTTTAGCTCTTTTCTCAGTGTTTAGCTACTTTTATTTATTAAAAGATATTTTTTATCGATTCAAATGTCAAAAGCGAACCTGATTTCGATCAAGTTAAGTTTCTATTAGTCCCAATTTTTATTGAACCAAATTTCAGTTGATTAAAGCTGTTATAAGTTGTAATTGCCATTCATCACAATTTTAATAAATTCTTATTTCGACTGATTTAAACCTTAATTTAGTAGAATATTATAAAAACTTAATGACATTTTTTAATGGATGGTCGTTTCATTCATCTACTAATTTATAAAAAGGTCAATTTATCAACACTTTTTTCAAATTTTCATTTATTTTAATTTTAAATTGTTATCTTATTAATAAAGAAGTTAATTTGTTAGTTTATTATTAACTTCCGTAGATCTGATTAACAATTAATAACACTAATAATAACAGTTTATTCTCGTTTTAAAAAACTTCAATTCAGGGCTGTTATGGATTTAAATCATTGGGAAATTTGTATTAAAATCATGATTTAAATCAGAAAAATTTAACAATTCTCCGGATGTCTAATACTGCATGTAAAAAATCGCAAACCATAAACAAAACCCACAAATTTGTGGATAAATCTTTAAAATTACAATTTTAATATCTTAATTTCAAATCTTAATCCAAATTTAAATGAAAATAATTAATTATTTTCCATATTCACAATAATCCTATTTTTAATTCTTACAATATTTCTAAGAAATTTAACTTTTATGAAACTGTTTAATTTTTATCTTATAATTTATTATTTTTACAAAATTTTGAGATTTTTCTCCTTTTACATTTGATTTTTTCTGTATTTGTGTTTTTATTTTAGGATTTTCTTTAATTTTCTTCTTTTTATGCAAATTATTTCATATTATTTTACACAATTTTGTTATTAACATTCACTAAACTTTTTATTTCGTTGATTTTCATAATTGTTTCCATATTTTTAGAAACAAATTGCTCATTTTTTTGTAAATTTATTCAATTTGTTTTCACATCGTTTCTATTTTTTGCGACATTTTTTGCAAACTTACTTATTCTTCCTTAAAATTTTTAGATTTTCTTTATTTTTCTAAATTTATTGTTGGACTTGTTTTGTGTGTAATATTTTAAAAATGTTTTTGGAATAATTTACTTAAACTTTTTTATTTTTAAAGAATTTTCCAATTTCTTTTGTGGACTTTTTATTTATCTTGATACCTGTACATTTTTTTATTTTCATTAATTCTAATTTTTTAATAGATTCTAACCAGGGCTGTTATTGATTTAAATCATTGGGAAGTTTGCATTAAAATCATGATTTAAATCAAAAAAATTTAACAATTCTCCTGATGTCTAATACTGCATGTAAAACATCGCAAACCATAAACAAAACCCACAAATTTGTGGATAAATCTTTAAAATTCCAATTTTAATATCTTAAACTTTATAAAATTTAAAAAATTGTGCTAATACAGACAATCAAAATACCTACGATTTACAAAGTTTTGGTATGAAGATAGCAAAATATAGTATTAAATTTTTATATCTTTAAGTCATTATAATTTAAATAAATTCCAAACGTTAATTAACTCCTATTCTAATTTCTTCCAACATTTAAATTTCAATTAATTCAAATTTAAATACATAATAATTAAATTTTAATAATATTAATTATTTTTCATATTCACAATAATTCATTTTTTAATTCTCAGAAGATTTCTAAGAGATTCCACTTTTTCAAACCTGTTTAATTTTTATCTTATAATTTATTATTTTTACAAATTTTTGAGATTTTTCTCCTTTTACATTTGATTTTTTTTGTATTTGTGTTTTTATTTTAGGATTTTCTTTAATTTTCTTCTTTTTATGCAAATTATTTCATATTATTATACACAATTTTGTTAATAACATTCACTAAACTTTTTATTTCGTTGATTTTCATAATTATTTTCATATTTTAAAAAATAAATACGCTCATTTTTTGTGAATTTATTTAATTTGTTTTCACATCTTATCTATTTTTTGCGAGATTTTTGGCAAACTTACTTATTCTTCCATAAAATTCTTAGATTTTCTTTATTTTTTTTATATTGTTGGACTCGTTTTAAATGTAATATTATAAAAATATTTTTGGTATAATTTGCTTAAACTCTTTTATTTTTAAAGGATTTTTAAATTTCTTTTGTGGATTTTTTTTTTGTACTTTATACATTTTTTTACAGTTTATTAGATTAATGAAAAAAAAAAACATTTCTCCCTATTTATTTAATTTTCTTGATGTTTCACTATTTTTTTAGGGTTCCGTACACCTTCGGTGTTCGGCGGAACCCTTATAACGAGACTCGTGCGTCCGTAGCCAAAAACCATTCCCCCCCCCCCCCTTAACTTCTAAACTATTTGACCTAGAGGGCTGAAATTTGGTACACTTATGTATTTTCACGTGTAGATTGCACGAAAAATGTAGAGAACATGATTCAAGGTGATGTTCATAGCGTTGTCAAGGAAATAACAACTTTTTTTAGCAAAAATGCATTAAAATGGACCATCCCCCCCCCCCTTAACTTCTAAACTATTTGACCTAAAAGTCTGAAATTTGGTACACATATGTATTTTCACGTGTAGATTACACGAAAAATACAGAGAACATGATCTGGATTGACGGCCATAGCGTTGTCAAGTAAAAACTGCAAATTTTCGAAAAAAAAAGTTTTTTTCTCTAACTTTGCCATTATTTGAGCTAGAGGGCTAAAATTTGGTACACTCGTGTATTTTTGCATGCAGATTATGGAAAAATTATGTTTGGAAATAAAATTGAATATTATGAGGTCACAAAAAAAAAATTCAAAAAATCACCAAAAAGAGGTTTAGACCCCTATGCTAGAGCTCACCCTAATTGTCCTACAGTACCCCTCAAACCAATAAAATGTTTATTTGTATACTCAGAATGTAAAAAAACGATATAAAACGCAATTGAAAATTGTTATCACTTTTTTTTTCAAAATAATTGAAAAATTATGAAAAAAACGAAAAAAAAATGTTAATCTTATACAAGGCTTGATCAAGGCTGCCACAGGACCTATAATCAAGACTGTCATAAGCCCTGAAACCCTATAAAAATTTCAGGGCCTCCCCTTAAAAAAAAATTCTTGATTTTTATGTTATTTATATGAAATACAAACCTGTACCCTTAAGCAAAAGTTTCATGTACTTGAATGTAGAAGTATTTTCATAATTTGTACGTTCTAACTAATTTTCATAATCTGTACATAAAAATATACAAATGTATCAAATTTTAGCCCTCTAGCTCAAATAGTTTCAAAGTTATGAGGAAAAAACTTTTTTTTTTCGAAAATTTGCAGTTTTTCTTTTTTTGACAACGTTTTGACTGTAAATCCAGATAATGTTCCCTATAATTTTCCTGTAATCTACACGTAAAAATACATATGTGTACCAAATTAGAGCTCTCTGTTTGTTAATAAGGTATATCTTTGTTTCGTAAATGTACGAAACCCTAGATTTTGGTACGGGTGTAACTCGTACTTGCCCGATTTTTAGTCCTTCCTTGCGTTTTAATTAATTCTTTAATTTTTGTCATCTTTTTCCATTTCTTAGAAAGATTTTTCCTTCTTTTCAATTGTTTAGTTTTTATACTTCAATTACGAATTTTTGAAAAGTATTAGTATTTATTTTATATTATGTAAATTTAATTTTGTACTAACTATTCTCATTTAAACATCGTTCATCTATTTCATAGAATTTCTTTTCTTTTAAATTTTTTTTTAAATTTTCCAAAATTGGATTCTTTTTTTTTTATTCAATTTGTCAAATAATTTACTAATTTTTCTAATTTAAAAATTTTGTTCTCTTTAATTAGTAATATATTTGAACGTTTTTGTTATTATCATCTTATTTATTATTTTAATATATAATAAAAATGTCCGTAAATAGTTTAATTTTTTGAAAAGAGTTTCTACTTTTTTATATTTTTTTGTGTCTCTGTTTCATTTTTGTGTGTTTTTTTTTCTTCATTTTTTTAATAAACTACTTACAAATAAACATTTGGTGATTTTATCTACTGGTTATATTTTTTAAAAAATCAATTTTTGATTTTTTTAAAAAAATCATGATTTTTATCAGCCCTAATTCTAACCAAATTTTATTACTTTTTTGTACTTTATACATTTTTTTACAGTTTGTTAGATTAAGGAAAAAAACATTTCTCCATTTCATCCCTATTTGCTTAATTTTCTTGATGTTTCACTATTTTTTTAGTTCTTCCTTGAGTTTTAATTAATTCTTTAATTTCTGTCATCATTTTTCTATTTCTTAGAAACATTTTTCCTTCTATTCAATTGTTTAGTTTTTATCTTATAATTACGAATTTTTAAAATCATTTATTTGATGCTTCTATCTACATTTTTTAAATTTCTCAATTTTATATTTTTTTGAAAGCTTTTACTTTTCTATTTTATACCTACACTGAAAAAAAAACAATGGAATATTTGCTTGAGTTGTCAAGTAAAATTTACTTTATAACTCAAGCAGTGCAAAAAAAAGTAAAACTTACTTTGTTTTTTAAGGAAAACAAAATGTCACTTTTAAAACAAATTTGACATATTGTACTTTAAAACAATGTTTGAGTTAATTAAAAGAAATAAACAATAAATTAATATGCAATTAACGTTTTTACTCACTTTTACTTATTCTTCCACTATTAAATCTTCTGGAATGTGTTGAAAATTTAATTTTAACAGTTTGGCACATAAACGTCAAATTGTGCTTCAAAAGTGTCAATTGTTTTTTTTTCTTTATAAACAAAGTAAAATTTGCCTGGTTTCACAGCAATTTTTGACTTTTTTTCATTGCTTGAGTAAAAAAGTAAAAATTACATTTAACTCAAGTAAACCTTAAATAGTTTTTTTTTCAGTGTACTATTATGTAAATTTAATCTTGTACTAAATAATCTCATTTGGACATCGTTTTTCTATTTCATAGAATTTTATTCTTTTAACACTTTTTTAAATAATTCTCTATACTTATTTCTAATTTGAAAATTTTGTTCTCTTTAGTAATATATTTGAACATTTTGTTAATTATCATCTTATTTATTATTTTAATTTAAAAAAATGTCCCTAAACAGATTAATTTTTTGGAAAAAATTTCTATTTTTAATATATATTTTTATGTCACTGCTTCATTCGTATGTTGATTTTTTTTTTAATATTTTCTTCATTTCTTTAATAAACTACTTACAAATCAACATTTGGAGATTTTATATACTGATTATATTTTAGAAAATCATGATTTTTACCAACCCTGCTTTAATTTAACCTAGATCAAATACGAATTTTTAACTGAACTCAAATTTTTTTAATATAAACTTTATAAGAATTTGAATTGTTAAAAAATACAATAGAATATTTGGAATTTAAATTATATTTAACCATGAAGACTAGAATAAGGAGGTGAAATGAGTGGAGTGGGGGTGTCCACAGAAGCAGGCTAGCCAGTAGGCGCCTCTTTTCGGTTCGGGCTTTGCTCAGTAACGAATTTGAGTTTTCTGCGCACGAAGAGGGAGAAGGGAGAAGCAGCTGTTGATCAGCTCGCTTTTCCCTTCTCTTGTTTCTCCCTCTTACGTGCGCAGAAAACTAAAATTCGTTACTGAGCAAAGCCCGAACCAAAAAGAGGCGCCTACTGGCTAGCCTGTTTGCCGCGCCACCGTTCCCTGTGGTAAAACTATCTAATTTCACCTCCTTATTCTAGTCTTCATGTATTTAACATTATATTTAATATTACTTTTTTCATTTTCAGCAGACATATCTCGCAGTAGCACTCCAGAATTGGAAAAACATTTCAAGTCTTTAGAAAAATATCCCAGTGAAAATTTTTCTGCTATTCCACAAGAGAATGAAGAAGCGTCAAAAGCGATTAAACGCCATGCAAGTGAACCCTTACCTGTTGTTAGTGTTCCAGTTTATTCTGAACCATCAGCAAGAAATGAAATCTCTCCGAAAGAGACTATTGGCAGCGATTCAGAGAATGCGAAAAAGAAATCGCCAGAAGTTTGGGAACTCAAAAGACCACAAGTTTTACGAAAACCAAAATCGCCTACCAGTCCTGTAAAATTGTCTGATAAATTATTTATGCGACCAGAACCGCAAAATAATGATAAATTGAGAACTATTATTGAAGAACAAAGTAATGTCAAATCTAAATTTTCTTTGGACGATAAAGAGGAAATAAAGAAAAAGGACATTGTTAATATGAGGCAAACCAGCATGCGAGCTAGATTACAAAGCATGTTTGATGCCATTTCAGGAAAAGGTATTTTTAAACAATTTTTCTTGTGTAATAGTATTAATTTTTACTTTTTAATTTATTTTTTTTTTATTATTTTTAGATTTTTTAATTATTTTTAAATTTTAAAATGCAATACAGGCTTCACACCATGTCAACTATATCCCTAAAATTCACCTTCTTTCGATTTTCAAATCCTGAAACAGAGTTGCCACGTGTTAGGGAAATGTTACGGAATTAAATAAAAACTATTGAAAAAATGTAAATTTAGTGCAAGGCTTAAATAGCAGGCTTCATAAACGTCCTCTATTATCCTCTATTTTTCACAAAAATCTACTTAAAGTTAGCGTATTCAGTAATTTGAAAAATTGAACTGAAGATGGTTCAGAGTACGATCTAAAAGTTTTGTGTAAAAAGGAAGTAAATAATATTAGATTTTAATAATTTCAGTCAAATTAGCTTCTTTTTTTTTTGCAAATTTATTCAATTTTTTTTACATTTCGTCTATTTGTTCGCGAATTTATTTACTCTTTGATAAAATTTTATGACTTTTCATCAATAATTGTTTTTAAATTGTTTTAAAAATGTGTCTGATGTTTATAAATTTTGTTTGTTTTATTTTGTTAAGTTATTTACAATTTCTTTTAAAATTTTCTTCATTTTGTGAATAATTTCCTAAACTTTTTCATTTTTAAATTAACTAATTACTAATAATCCGAACTTAAATTTATCCAATTTTCAATCGATCCAAATTCCCATTCTTTTTGAGAATTTTTTTTAGCTTTTATAAAATAAGAAAAAAAATTAAGTTTTCATACTTATTAAGTTTAAAAATGTTTTTTATTCATTTCAAAAGAAGAAGTCCACTTAATTTCTTTTTAACCTACTTTTTGTTTAAAAGAATTCAAATTTAACCGAATTTTCATTTGTCTAAAACCACAAATGGTCGGAAGATTGTTTGACCATTTGCAATGTTAAAGAAATAAAAATTCAAGGTTTTAAGAATTCTATCAAATATTAATTCGGATAAATAAAGAGTTGGTTCTGGCATATTATATAATTCGTTTTACTTAAAATTCTGTTAGAAGAAAATTCTGCTAAATTAAAACTATTTAAATTCAATTAAAAAAAAATTCGAAGAATGATAAAATTTGTCTGGAAAAAAAGTCTATGTAATAAAATTCTAAAAAATGAAAATACTAACAAACTAATAAGTTTTAGAATTTATTTTTGCAGCCTTACTTAATTTATTTGCTTTTTTAAAATAATTAAAAATTAAAATAAATTTGACCGGGAAATACAAAAAAACGACCAGGAATTTGTTAGGGATTATTGGGGGAAAATGAAAATTAAATTCTTGTGGCAACCCTGTGAAAATACGTTAACTACTTGGTAAATTGTTTCTAAATTTCCCTTATTTTTGGAAACAATTCTACGAAAATCTTGTATTTTGGACTAAAATTTACTGTAAAACCTGTACAATACATGAATGAATTTTTAATTTATTTTGTATTAATTTTGTTTCAGGAGCGAATAAAATCAATCCAGATGTTGTTATTCAAGCCGGAGAAGTTAAGGACCAGGTTTCTACCTCAGTATCAACTCCTCTTACAACTTTGAGTTCCACGACAACAACAACTAACGTCAACACTTCCCCAATTACATCACCTGTCGTGCCAATCCTTAAGACAAATTTAACTAAAAAGTCACCAAAAAAACACGTGACATTCAACCTACCGACGGCCTTATCTACTGGAAGTAATATTATTGCCGCAGAAACTAAACAATCAGAGGCTCCAACTGCTGCTTTGTCAACTTCTACAGCGTCCAGTGGAAATACAGCGCCCACTCTAAACTTCGCTACCAGTAGTCCGCCAACCTCCGTGTTTCAAGCGCCTGCTGCCACTTTCAGCAGTGCAGATTCAACAAAGGATAAAATTTTATCTAGTTCTAATTTCATGACATCAAAACCTGAAACAACACCTTCGATTACTTCAATCTTCTCTAGCAAAAATACTCCACAAGATTTAAAAACTAGTTTAAGTACAGATGCTCAAAAATTAGATAATTTACCAAATTTAACTAGGCCTCAGAATTTCGGTACTTCAGAAAGTTTGAATACTACTATTGCTACTGCAGCAACCACAACGTCTTCAGGTTTTGGTTTCAATCCAGTTGCGAAATCCTCAACATCTGTCATAACTTTTGGTCAAAATCCATCATTGGATAATCAAAAGACGTCGCTCTCTCTTCCAAGTGCAACATCATCCGCTCCTACTTTTAATTCCTTAAGCAATACCACAACTACCCCTTCATCAACAGTACCTGCTTTTTCTTTTGGAACAAATAAACCAATTTTACAAACTTCCACCGAACAAAACCTACCTAAAACTCAACCTTCTATGACTTTTGGATCAGTCACATCGAGCTTTTCATTTTCTACAAATGTGCCGCCAACTACTAGTATTTCAAATATTAATCAAGCGGACACAACTTCCGCAGGATTAAATAATCCAGTTAAAACATCTTCCTTTTCTTTTGCAAATACAGCTCCTAAAGCTGGTTTTTCGTTTAACGCACCGGCACCTTCAACAGCAACCAATCCTACTCCAATTTTCGGAGCAATCAGTGCAAATGCAACCTTAAATACTACAACAAATGCCACAACTTCTGCACCTTCTTTTGGAATATCTGCAAAACCTACTCCAAGCTTCACAAGTCCTAGCTTTGGAACCGGGAGTACCCCAAATCTAAGCTTTGGCACTTCAACCACCAATGAAGTGAAATCCTTTGGAGCTCCTGCGACTACAAATTCATTATTTGGAACCCCAACTACTACTTCAGCCTCGATTTCTTTCAAACCCAACAACACTCAACCAATTTTTGGAAGCACTTCTGGAGCACCCAGTGCTTTCGGAACTCCAAAAACTACGGCTTCGATGTTTGTGTCGAATTCTGCCGCTCCAACTTTTGGAACTGCGACGAGTACTACAAGCTTGTTCGCTAACACTAATGTCAATTCTACAAGTTCTACGACTCTGCCATCCTTTGGGGCTTCAATAGCAACTTCGAATTTGTTCAATCAAGTTAATACCAATGCCGATTCGGCACCTTCAGGATTCACAGCATCCACCACCTCTTCCAGTTTATTCAGTAACGTCAATACCAATCCAACTTCTTCAAATCCAATGCTAGGGGCGAGTTCCAGTGTTTTTAACCAGCCGAAACCCCCAAGTTTTGCTGCCTCTACCTCAACTTTTGGGAATACTGGCTCCTCGCTTTTTGGCAATTCGACTACAAATGCAACTGGATTTAATGCAACAAGTCCTGGAACCACCGCGCCGCCCTCTTTTGGCTCCTCAAATCCACCACCTTTATTTGGAGCACAAACTTCAGCAACACCGGCTGCTGTTAGTCAAAACTCTAGTTTTGGATTTAATACGACGACTTCAAACACTCCGTCCTTTGGCTCAACAGCTACGACCGCTGGATTCGGAGCTAGCACAAATAACAGTTTCCAGCCACAAAATAATACTGGAAATACTTTTGGCACTGGAACTACCAGTCCACCAGCTTTTGGAAGCAATACATCAACTTTTGGCTCGCAGGCACCAAGTGTTTTTGGAACAAATCCACCTGCTCCTAGTTTTGGAGCTGCGGTTAATAACAGTGGAAACAATAATGCCAATACAAGTGGCGCATTCACTTTTGGAGCAAACCAAAGCCAGACGCAATCAACATCTGGATTTTCTTTCGGTGGCTCAACCACTAATAATAATAATAGCAATAACAATGCTGCTGCTCCGTTCCAATTTGGAACAACAGCTCCTAAACCAGGTTAGTAAATAAATTTCCATTTTTTTTTCAGATATTAGATTTTAAAACTTCAATATAATTGGGTCAGAATTTCTCAAACGGATCGCCTAAACCAGAAAAATTTTATTTTTTACTGAAATTGATTTTTTTTACTTCTCATAGAGTGAAAAAAAAATGTTTTCTTATTTACAATTGAATTTTTTAGTAGTCTTAAATAAAAAAATCTTTTTCTCGAGTTCCGGGTTGACTTATTTAAAAATAAAAACAAGGGTTTTCTTTGTCATAAAATGCAGAATTTGGAAATAATTATTGGTTTAAAAAATATTATTTTTAAGTTTTTTATATTATTTATTTATAAAATGTTAATAACAAATAGGACATCATGTCCTAGAGAAAAAAGAAAAATTATCTGCTGTTTCACACACAGGCTTCACAGGCGTTCCTTATTTTGAAAAAATTTCCCTAAATCCCTTATTTTTCACAAAATCTGGGAATTCGTAAAAAACTTTTGATCCCAAACTTAAAATTTTAAATTACAATTATTTTAAGGATGTTCAACCCATTGACATAACCTTAAACTAGAAAACTAGTCAAACTCAAACTATAGTTAAAAAATTATTAAACTAATAAAATTTTTCTATTATATATTTTTTAAACAAAACAATTTTCAACAAAATTCAACGAACATACTTATTTTTTAAAAACATGTTCACCTGGATGTTTCAGAAGTGGGTGAAATCAATTTCAATAGTTTTTTTATTTTATGTGAAAAACCATTTTTTAGTTTAAGATTATGTCGATGGGTCGAACACCCTTAAAAATTAAAAATTAATTATTTTGTGATTGATTTTAACTTAATTTAAATCTTTACGATATTTTAAAAATTTCAAAATTTATTATAAATTCTTTCCTTTTTTGATAATTTTCTTTTATCACTGTTTGACTTATTAATAATGAATTTTTCTAATTTAATTTAGATAATTGTATAATTTTGTATAATTTTGGTTTTATAACACTTCAAAAATGTATTAATTTTTTTATTGCTTTTCTTATTTAATTTGTTAATTTAAGAGGGAAAGGGAGTACAATTTTTTTCATTTATCTGTTTATTTTTAGATTAACTCATTTTTTATGTAAATTTATTCAATTTTCTTTACATTTTGTATATTTTTTCTCAAATTTATTTACCCCTTCACAAATTTTTTAGATTCAAATATTTATTAAACAAATTTTTGTTGTTAATATTGTTTAAAAATTTCATTTTTTTAAATTTATTTACATGTTCCTTTCTAAATTTTCTTAAATTTGTGAATAATTTTTTAAATTTTTTCATTTTTAAAGTAATTTGTCATTCTGTTTATACAATTTTTACATTTTCTTATTTTATTCGTACTAGTTTTCATTTTGTAGTTCATTTTTCGCTATTTTTATATTTTTTTCTAATTTTTTCATAGTTGATTGAACTTTTTTTTGAAGATTTTCTGCCATTTTTCAATATATTGCTTTGTTTCTTTTTGTTTTTTTTAATTTTATTATCTCTTTTAATATTATTCGATCCAAATTTACTAACAATCCAGTCGTAAATTTATTAGAATTTCAATCTATTAAAATTTTATTACATTCAAATTTCAGTCGATTCAAATTCTCATTCTTTTGAGAATTGTTTAGCTTTTAAGAAATAAGAAAAACATTAGTTTTCATACTTCTTACGTTTAAAGATGATTTTATTCATTATTAATATTAAAAAAAATGTCGTAACTCTTTTAAAATTTAGGCTAGACATTTTTTTGTCTTGCAAATTAATTAGGATATATATAATTTATTTATCTGTTTTTATTAACTTTTAAAAGTACCCTAAAAATCCACTATTTTTATATATTCAGTATCCTATTTCCCCTAAAATATTCTTTATTGGCACTGTGATGCCTGCACATATATCCCTGAGTATAAAACCATTGATAAAAAAATGTACCTCAGCGTCGGACGTTGGAAAATTATTTTACTAATTTTTACAGTTATATGTGCATAAAGTTGATTTCACCAAATTTTGAAAAATCCAGTTGTACGATTTTCAGAAAAAATAAAATTTAGCCAAAATTGGTTATCAATAATATTATTATTTAACATTTTGTAATTTTTTTTTACAATAAATTTTTTTTAAAAATTACAATAATTGTAATTTTTCTCCAATTTCTAAAACAATAGGCTCATTTTACTCTTTGAGACATTCTCTACAACTTTTTTTGCTAAATTTCGTCAATAATAGTTTGTTAAAAAGTTATTAAAAACATAAAATTTAAAAATATATATATATTAAAAATTCCAGTAAACAGGAGTGTAAAGAAATGTTTCAAATAGAAAAATGCAAAAATGAGCAATTATTTGTAAAAATTGCATAAATTCTAACGACTGTACAACTGGATCTTTCAAAATATAATAAAAGCGAAGGTGAAATCATTTTAATTATGGTTTTAATTGCTTAAAAATACCACTTTTTAGTTTAAGGTTATGTTTAGGGAGTCGCAAGTTTTCGAAAGGTCGAAAATAATAATTTTATAAAATATCCGATGTAGAAATGTGTTAGGATAGTTTTCTATTTTATCACGTAATTTAAATCTCCGAAAATTTTTTTTATTAAATTTCATGATTTATTAATTAGTTATTCATTTTGTTTTCAATTCTACAAAAAATTCCAAGAACTGAAAAAAACTCTTACAAAATAATCATCCCATATAAAAAATATTTAATGATCAATTTTCTAAAACAGTTTAAATTTAATAAATAAGAGATGCTAAATATTAATTACTAAAAACTAAACAGAACATGAAAGTTTTTGTACTTGACTCAAAATTCCAAATATTTACTAAATTCTCAAAAAAATAAATATAAAGGGAAGAAAGTTTCAGTTTAAAAAAAAAATTGAAAATATCTGAGTATTCAGTTTTTATTTTCTGTGTCGAAATGTTCAATATTATTTTTTTTTACAAATTTCTATTTTTTTAAAAATATTTATTAGTGAAATATAAATCTTTGAATTATTTTTATTCAAAACATTAAGTTCTAGAATAAATTCATATAATTTTTTCGTTATTATGGATTATTATTTATTGATTAGAATTTTTGATCATTTAATTTTGAAAATGTTAACTAATTTTTTCAAAAATTCAGTTTTTCTTTCAATTTTTCCAAATTTCTGAAAACTTTTAGACAACATTTCAAATGTGTTCTTATTTTTCATTAACTTAAATCACTGTTATTTTAAAATTAATTTGTAAGATTCTTATTTAAATTTGATTTAAATGTCGTCAGAAATGTTAATTTTTCATGAATTTTTCATTAAGTTTCAGAGTTTTTTAAATGTATATATTTTCTATTTCTTAAAAACTGTTTTTTTTCTCGTAACCGTTAATTTTTTTTTGTTGTTTATAATTTATTATTTTTTCTCCAAAATTTGTTTAGTTTTTTTTTCCTCCATAGATTTTTTTATAACCAATTACATTCTTGAAAATTATACATTCTTAAATTAAGAATTAAAAACTCCAAAATAAAATTTAAAAATAAAAAATGTTTTAAACCAGAATTTAAATTTAAATACAATCCAAACTTCAAAGTAAAATTACAATTAATTTAGTTTGATTTACAATTTAGTTAAAAATAGAATATTTTGTAATTCTGAAATTTTCTTAATTTTCAGGAACTGGTTTCAATTTTACGGCACCTTCAGCCACACCTAACATTAATTTTGGTGCATCAGCAAATACGGCTTTTAATGCACCAACACCAGGAACAAATAATTTTAGCGCTCCCACTGGAATGTTCAACATTGGAACTGGTTCTACTGCTCCGAGATCAAGAACTGCACGAGCCAGAAGACAAAGATGATGGAGAATGTAAATTAAATTTTTTATTCTTTCAGATGCCAGTTTTTAATTTCGTTTCTATTTAACTTTAATAATTGAAAATGCTCAAACGTATGTTGTATATAGTGTTTTTTTTATTTAGCTCAAAATGCACGCAACGACGTAACTAAATTCTAGTTGCTGATAAAGAGAGTGTCTGATAAAAAGAGTGTTAATTTTACTACTTATTAATAATTTTTCTATTACTTTTAATAATAGTGCCAGTTTATTTAGTTAGATAATAATAGATCAAATAGAAAACAATTTTTAAGGGTTTGTGATGGACGTAAATTTATATCAAGTTTTTTGGACGGATTACTCGAAATTAACAAAATTAAGTTAATTAAGTCACTGCCTTCTCGTACCCTGAACAAAATCTTTGTTTTAATTTTTGACTCTAAATGTTTTTGTTACATTTCTTTTTTTCTGAAATTTTAAATGTTTTTGAATGCACTTTTTTTGGTTTGCACAAAATTGTTCTTTTCGTATTACAGTCAAGTTCATAACTTTCTTTTTATCAACAAAAATCATAATTTTATTTATTCATCCTAAAATGACAAGGATTTTTTTCAGTTAACTTTTTAAAAACGCAATGAATAGAAAATTCAATTAAAAAAAGTTTGCTTCTTTGTTATTTGTTTATCGAAGAAGGTTGTGAACTTGACCATCATCTTCAGTTCTTAAGCTGTGATGAATTAATTATAATTTCTTGAATAAATTCATAAAGCACTCGATATTATTTAAGATTTTTTCAATAATAGGAAGATTGTGCTCATTTAATAATTTACATAAATATCGTATTCTATTATGATAATACATTTGTTTTTTTGAATTTTCTTATATTAAAAAAAATAAAAATAAAAAAGTATTAAGGGAGAATCTTAGGCGAAAAGTATGGGTTTTGAAACAATTTAATTATTTTTTTCTTTGTGAAATTGTGTATACATGTAAATACAAGAGATCGAGCATTTCATAATTACAAAATGAAATGGCCGTTCTCGTTTTAATTATTAGTTGCGTCTTTGCGATATCAGCATTAATTTGATATATTGACTGCAATGTAGTTTAACGTATATAAGAGAATGAAATTTAGAAAAAAAACGCATACGTTTGACAATAATATGTAATTAGAATCAAATTCTCTGATTAATTTTAGTTAATTTCATTCTATTTTTTTTTTTTTTATTTCAGATAGGTTATCAAAGATTAAGTTGCAAATGCAAAATGACCCTGATATATTGATTAAAAAAACTATTTAAACTGATGTAAAACATCGAAGAATTATTATGAAAAACTTTCTTCTTCCGTGTAGTGAAAATGTGTCTCGTATTTCCAAAGTGGGATTAAATGATTTTCACTGCCGAGATAGAAAGAGGTGATTGTTTATTTTAAAAATTTATTAACTTAAACGAAATGTAAATATGTGCAAGTATTTAGCGAATGAACTATAACGCGAATAAATCGTTAGTTTAAAACAATATAATTGACTGTACAGTTGTCATTAGCTTAATAAAAAAATCGCCTGTTTCGTTCTCACAAAGGGCTGCTGCGTTTTATATAATCACGAAGAAGAAAGAACTTATGTACGTCGGTCTAGATTATAAGCTGAATTTATGTTTAATTTCAAGACCACATGCGATTAAAATGCATACTTTAATTTTGTTATTAGTTAATTTTGTGTATGATTTAAATCATACTAGAAAATGAAGTGGGATGTACGTATGGAATATTTTTTAGTTATTGAAAGCTGTATGATACTAGGATTAAGAAAAGAGCGATTTAGCTCCGTTTATATTTACTCGGCACACGTGAAGAATAATCATTTTAACATATTGTAATAAGGCGTTTAGTAATATATTAATATTATTATAAATGATTATCGTACGTAAACGGAGTAATAAATGATATTCTCATATTACATTGTTAATTTTTTTAAATATCCCTAAGTACTTGAATCAATTTTCAACTTCTTTATTTTTGGGATACTTGAAATTTCATATAAAATTCATTTTATTTCAATTTTATGGACTTTATAAAAAGGGTTTTCATAAAAAAAACTTTTATTAAAATAGAATATTACATTCAAGAATTTCTTACTGAGCCTTTAACTATTTTAACATCGTCTATAGGTCGATCATTTTTATCAGTTTCTACGAGTCCAATCCTTTTTACAATTGCCATGCCACTATGAATCCGGCCTAAAATAAAAGAAGGGTTTTAATTAATAGAAAGAGAAAATTTATGCTTAAATGTAAAATCATATATACAGACTTCACATTGACAATGAAGAATATTTTAGAGGAAATAGGGGACTTTTAGGGTACTTTAAAAAGTTAATAAAGATAAATAAATTATATATCCTAATTAATTTGCACGACAAAAACATTTGTCCACATTTTAAAAGAGTTACGATATTTCTTCTAATATTATTAAACTATTAACTTTTGTGATAAAAAATATTTTATTTATAAATACGTACATGAAACAATAAAAACTGCATAGTCAGAATTGTAGGACTACTTATTATGAAATGAATAAGAAAAATAAAAATTAATTTCTTTTCTTATTTCTTAAAAGCTAAACAATTCTCAAAAGAATGAGAATTTCATTAGATTAAAATTTATAAGTAATAAAATTTGAATAGATTGAAATTTTGATAAATTTACGACTGGATTATTAGTAAATGTGAATCAAATAATATTTAAACAGATAAAATAAAAACAGAGAAAAAGAAACAAAGTAATATATTGAAAAATGGGAGATCTTAAAAAAAAACTATGGAAAAATGATAAAAAATATAAAAATAGCAAAAAATGAACTATAAAATAAAAAATAGTTAGAAAGATAATAATAATAGAAAGATAAGAAAATGTAAAAATTGTATAAAGAGAATGACAAATTCCTTTAAAAATGAAAAAATTTAGAAAGGAAAATGTAAATAAATTAAAAAAAAAAATAAATAAATTTTTAAACAATTTTAATAACAAAAATTTGTTTAATAAATCTTTGAATCTAAAAAATTTGTGAAGGGGTAAATAAATTTGCGAAAAAATACAAAATGTAAAGAAAATTAAATAAATTTACATAAAAAACGAGTGAATATAAAAATAAGCAGATAAATGAAAAAAAAAATTTACGCCCCTCCTCCCTTAAATTATTAAATTAAATAAGAAAATCAATAGAAAAATTAATATATTTTTCGATATGTTTTAAAACCATTATTATATCAAATAACCGGAAATACTTTGCATAAAAAGAAAATCTACAACACAAAAAGAATATTAAAAGCAAATAAGATAAAAATTTTCAACAAGTGATTAGCATTAAGAAATTGTATAAAAATACAGGAGAAATAAAAATAATAAAATACTGACTTTTTTACAAAATAAGGAATTATGAGAAAAAAATTATATTTTTGATAAAATGATATATATTTTAAATTCCAAATAAATAGAAACATGATAAATAAATTAGAAAATTCATTATTAATAAGTCAAACAATGATAAAAGAAAATTATCAAGAAAAAAAAGAATTTATAATAAAGTTAGAAAAAATTTAAAATGTCGGAAAGATTTAAATTAAGGAGGTTCTCAACATTGACATAACCTCAAAAAACTAAAAATTGACTGTTCCCAAAAAATAAAACTATTATTTACATTAATTTCATTAAATTTTGAAAGATGTAGTAGTACATTTTCCAGAAAAAATTAGGTTTAGCTAAAATTTGTTGTCAAATAACAATTATCAACATTTTATAAGTACTTTTTTTTTTAAATTTAATGAACAACTGCAATTTTCTTCCAATTCTGATAAATAACAGCTCATTTTTCACGTTGAAAAATTTTCTACAATTTTAATTGTTGGGTTCTATTAAATAATATTTTGTTTAAAAGTTATTAAACAAATAAAATTTTGTCTACGTATTTTCAAAACAGAATATTATTATTAGTATTATTATTTGTCAGAATTGGATGAAAATTGTAGATGTTCATTAAATTTAAAGAAAAAACATAAAATGCTAAATTATTATTTGACAAATAGTTCAATCTATTTTTTTCTGAAAAATGTACAACTGGATCTTTCAAAATTTGATGGAATTATTTTAAATAATAGTTTTATTTTTTTATTACAAATTCCCAGTTTTCGTTAAAAACAGGGGATATTAGAGACATATTTTCAAAATAGGGGACGCCTGTGAAGCCTGTAATATAATTGTTTAAAGCAAAGCTTTCTCAGAAAATTTTCGATTTCAAAGAAAATAGTTTTTCAATTCCGAAGAAATATTTTTAAAATATTCAGGAATATTCTAATTTTTAGATTCTTTTAGTAAGATACTAATTTATTCGAAAAAATTGATACCTCAAGTAATTAAACCAAATGATCAGTTAATACAAATTAGTCCGAATTTTCAATCGTCAAAAATTAATTATTTCATATAAAATACGATTTAAATGAAAATTGACGACAAAATTTCCTTTTCTACAATTTTACTCATTTTTTAAAGATACTTTTCCTTTCATTGCTCTTTTTCTGTTTTGTCTTGTTATTAAATTTTTTAAGACTTCTTTCATTTTATTTTATGTAAATAAAATTTTACCAAAAATAGAGTGCTTTCCATCCAACCACTGAGTCGGAGCCAGTGTTATAAAAAACTGTGATCCATTAGAATCTGGACCAGAATTTGCCATAGACAATATGCCAGCTCCTGGAAAATATTCAAAATAAATATAAAATTGTTGTTTTATTTTAAATATTTAAGGGAGTTGATCACTGAATTTTAATTAAACAAATTAAATTAATTAGTAATAGAAATTTGTTATTAATTTGAAAAATAAGGACAAACCAGCGTGCTTTAAATCGTCGTGAATTTCATCATCAAAACATTCTCCGTAAATGGAAACTCCTCCTTTTCCTGTTCCAGTAGGATCACCGCCTAAATATAAAATTGGTTTTTACAAAAAATAATTGATACAATATAGATAAAAGAACATTTCATAAAAGTGGTAAAAATCTTTGTTTTCAATAATCAAAAATGTAGACTACCTTGAATCATAAAGTCTCTAATTATTCTATGAAATTTCGTGCCATTGTAATATCCTCGCCTAGCAAGTTCTGCAAAATTTCTACAAGTAATTGGAGCATGTTTCCAATAGAGTTCAATGACAATTTCTCCCATTCTGAAAACAAAAGCTAAATTAACAAAGTGGCCATATAAATTGCTTCGAACAATTTTTTTCCATATATAACCTCAAAAGGTAAAATGCTCCTTTTTTTGACACAGAAGTGAAGATAAAATTCGCTTAAGTTAATTACAATCATTTGCAAATCATATAATCCACCTATTTAAATGAAATTTTTATAATTTTGACACAAATTTGTTATTGTTTAAAAATACTCACGATGTTTCTAAAGTAACAAATGGTGGTTGCCAGTGTTTATCTGGTATTCCAGAAGCTGTTGTTACTGCCATAATTATTTATTTAATAACACTAATAAGCAATAATTAATTTGATATAATAAAATAAATAGATTTAAATCACGCACCCACGAAGATTTTTAGGTTAAAATACACAAATCAGATTGCGCAAGCGTAAAAAAAGTCATCGCGAAATGAAACGCCGATCAGCTGCAACCTGGAAGTTTAACGAGTGTCATGTCTTATTTAAGTATTTAATTAACTTTTAAGTAGTGTAATTTACTACTAGAATTAGTCATTTAAATGTTGTCCGTTCAGAAAACCGTGGAGTACGAATTGCAGCTTTTTGGAACTCATTTTAATAGCAATAATAAAAACATAACCTAACAACTTAAAAATAATATGTTCTCGCCAAAGGATTTAAGAAAAGTAGATTATATTAGTTTAAATATTCACGACAGTTCATCTTTCGCTCGAGGAACTTCTCGTAGTCTTTGGAGAGTAAGTATTCGTATTGTTTTCGCAGAAGAAATAATTATGCATGACGTGGCGCAATGAGCGGTATATAGACTCTTGTTAAGGTTGTCTCTAATTTTAAACTAAATTGTATCAATTAAAACAGTGCATTTTCATTATGGCCTAATAAAGGAAATTTGTATCTAACACACTATTATATAATACGTTAAATATGTTATTATATCAAATTTATTAAATTGATATATTTTTAAAAATCGATTTAAATTTTATATTCTTTTCCAGAAATGGAATCAGCTTTCCAGGTTTCAAAGAAACGTATTTTATTTTGCCATAATCACTATCGTGCTTCTTATCTTTTATTTACTTCCTGGGGGTGCAAAAAACGTTCTTCTAGAATCTGAAAATGATTATGAAAGCGGCAAGAATATTCTTGAGACTCCGAAACCCAACAAGGTTTGTAGTAATGGATATAATTAACTCCAGAAGTTAAATATCAACGTTGCTTCGTGAGGTTCTAATAAAGCTTAAATTACTTTTCAGGGAGACGAACTGATCGTAGATAATGTCGATCAGCCTAAACCAGCAGATGCAAGAGATGTGATAGAAGAGCCGGAGTTTCAGCCGGAAGTTAACCAAGTTGATGACGATCAGATTGGTGAACCTCCACAACCCAAGCCAAATGCACTTAAGTTTAATGGTAAATCGAATTCAGATAATTGAAAAAAAAAATAGATTTAATCAACTCTATCTCGAGAATCTCTTTCCTTAAAAGAGATACATTTATTTACAGAGCACAATATTTAAACATTTTTCATATTAGCTTTGAATTCTTTAAAATTTTTTGTAAATAAATAGGTAAATTATATTGGAGGCAGAAACTGCTTTTTATTTTCATTTTTGATCTTTAAAAAATGTTTTTACTTTTCATTTATGCAGGTTAGCAAGCCAAGAATTTTATATTAAATATTATACTTAAAAAAAAATTGAATTTGCAAAAAGATACGAAAATTTTTTATAAGTTCTGAGAATTCAAAGAAGCATCCCGAAAATTTAAATCTCTTGTATTCTTTAATAATTTTAAATATGTAATTGAGAATTCATTCCAAGAAATGACATTCGATTCATAAATTTACAAAATAATAAGACAAGTGAATTCCTTTTTAATTCACAATAAAAATAAGACACAAATTTAACTCCTCGTCTATCCAAAAAAAAACTCACAAAAAAGTAATTAAAGACAAAAGAATTTCGTAAAAAATACACAAAAGAAGTATTTAAAAAATTATAATTTTTAACTAACTTCTGATTAAAACATTAAATGGAAAAAAGTTTTAATCTATAATAATAATCCGCAAGAATCAATATATATTTAAGTTTTAATTTATTGAAGTTTGAATTCATCTAAATTTTTATTATAACAGTTCAAATTTGAATTAATTAAAATTTTTATTATTTAAAATTTAAAGGAATTTAAAAAAAATAAATATAAGTCTTTAGACTTTAACAAATAAAAATTTGAATTAATTGATGTTTAAATAAATTTGAGTCAACATTTCGTTGAAACTGTTTTAAGTTTGGAACTATTTTAAATTTGGAAAAATTAAAACTTCAATTGTTAGAACTTTTGAAGAGTAGAAATAATCCTCAATAGAAATTTGGAACGATTGAAGTTATTATAAATTATAGAGGTTTGAATACATTTTGTTCAAAAAACTATTCTTTCAACAAAAATATTTCAACTTTTTGTAATGTATCTACCTACGCTATTTTCTACTTTTATTTATTTTTCTTATTATTTTTTCTTTTCTAAATATAAAATTGGAAAATTAGTGCTCTTTTAAAACATTTTTTATTTACTTTCACTTATTTGTTTATGTCTTGAAGTCGGCAGAAATTTTAATTTGCATAGAATAAAAGTTATATTTATCTATAATATTAAGTTTATTTGAATTAAAAATTTCATTAAATTTTTTATCTTATTTGTACTTGCAAAAATTTATAGTTGTAAATAACCAGAAAAAATTCAATGTTTTTCAATGTTTATGTTGCTATTATTTTCAACAGTTTTCAATCTACAATTATTCTCTTTAAATTTTATAATTATTCTTTAATTTCTTTAGATATTTTGTTCTGCTGTCAATTATTCTCGACAGATTTAAAATTTTTCTTTCAATTATAATTATTTTCCTCATTTCTAAATAATTGTGTTTTATATTTAATTTTTTTAATCATTTTGTAAACTTTTTTTCAATTATCAATTATTTTATTGGAATTTCAATACAACTCTTCAATTTTCATTTATTTTCTACAATTTTATTTATAATCTTCATTAGTTTTGAATTCAAAAGTTGTTATTCTCCAATTTTATGATTATTCATTAATTAAAAAAAAAACATTTTCTAATCCCGATTATTCTCACCATTCTTCGGTTTTTTTTCAATTGTTAATTATTTTTTTTAATAGTTCATTACTTTTGTCAATATTTCATTAATTTCGTCATATTGAAATTTTTCTTTTAATTATCGATTATTTTCTTGAAATTTCCAATTAATTTTTTCAATTTTTAATTACTTTCTTCAATTCTGAAATATTTTCTTTAATTTTAAATTATTTTTATCGATTTTCCATTAATTCCTCAATATTCAATAATTCTCGGATTTTTTCAATTACTTTTTTCACTTATCAAAATCGTTTTAAAATTTCAATTCAATTGTTGTTGTTATTATTATTATTATTATCCCCTACTTTTTATTATTATTTTGATTATCATCAAAATTCTTTAATTTTAAAGTAATTTGTTCAATTATTTTCTTTAATTGTTAATTCCATTCTTAAATTTTTAAGTATATTCCACAAATTTAATTTCAATTCTTCAATTTTTTTTCGATTTTTATTCCAGTTGTTAAATGTGCAATTATTTTCAACAATTATTCCTATAATTTTCTTAGTTTTTCTATATACAATTGTTTTCTTTAAATTTAATATTTATTTCTTGATTAATTGTTTTAATTGTTTTTTTTTCAGTTGTCTAGCAATCTAGTCATTTTTTGAATTTTATTTCATTTGACAATTATTTTCGTCATTTTTCACATATTTTATTCAATTTTTCAATTATTCTCGTCATTTTTCAACTATTTCCTTCAATTATTCATTATTTCCTACAATTTGGTCAATTTTCAATTATTATCTTAAAATTTTATAATTATTCTTTGATTATTTAAATTATTTTGTTCGGTTGTATATTAATCTAGACATTTTTTTAATTTTGTTTTCAATTGTTGAATATTTTCTTCATTTTGTAATTTTTGTTACAGTTATCAATTATTTTATTCAAATTTTAATTTAATTCTTAAATTGTCAATTTATTTCCTCGACTTTTCACTATTTTTTTTCAATTTCAATTATTTTTTTCGATTTTCAATCCAGTTGTTCGATTTGCAATTATTTCGAACAGTTATTCCTATTATTTTTTAACTATTTTGTTTAAATTTAATATTCATTTTTTGATTTTTTAAACTATTCATTTCAATTGTGTAATTATGTAGTAATTTTTCTAATTTTTTTTACGCTGTCAATTATTCTCGTCATTTTTCAGATATATTCTTTAATTTCATAATTTAATAATATATATAATATATATATATATATAAAAGCACAAGAAAATATATTTCATTGTTTTTAAAGATTTTTCTTTATTGTTATTATATTTTCTGTACTTTTCTCAACTTTACGTAAAATATGTATTTGATAAATTTTTGTTAATGTTTATAATTTCTTAATTTTTCTCATTTTTAAAAGATTTGTCTTTATTGTTATTAGATTTTCTGTACTTTTCTCAATTGTACGTAAAATATTCTAGTTTATTTGATGAATTTTTATTTTTACATAGGGGCCGTTCAAAAAATACGTAACGCTTTTTTGGATCTATTTTGACCCCCCCCCCTCCTCCCCCCTGTAAGCGCTACATATTTTTTTAACGGCCCCATATAAGTTTTAAAAAAATCTTGACGTGTTTTCCTTGATTTTGTCTTTTTATTTTCATAATTTAAAAAAAATTGTTCGTCAATTTAAAATACTTTCTTGGTTTCTTTATAATATTTTACTTTTAACTTTCTTCATTTTGTCAGCTTTTCAATGTTGAATAGTTTTGATGATTTTTTTTATTTTTTCATTTTTTTCGAAAACAAAATATTGTTCAGTTACTTGATTTTAGAATTTTTTAAAATATTTTCTAATATTTCAAAAATTTTTCGTTTTTTCAATATATTTTATTCAATGCTATAATTTTCAAAACATTTTTTTATATTTGTTATTTTTTATAAATTTCTTTATTTCTTGTCTTTTTATTTAACTTCTACTTTCTTTTCTACATTACCTTAGTTTTTAGAAGATTTTTCTCTTTTTTCTTATTTTTGCATTCATTGATAATATTAAAAATATTTTTGTTTTCATTTTTTTTTCTTATTAATCTTATTTATGTTTAAATTACTTTAAAAGTTAAAAAATAAAAAAAAATTAAAAAAAAAAATTTTTTTTGGCTTTTAAATTTAAAATTATATAAAAAAGCTTAGTCTATTTAATTGGAAATTTTTAATCTTATAAAAATCATTAAGTTTATACTTAAATTTCTTTAAAAATAAAAAAAATTATTTTAATTTATCATTATTTAAATTATTATTTAAATAATCTCTGACTCATATAATTAAAAAAAAAATAGAGCGGTACGGAACCCTTCGACTTGGTACGAGTGTAACTCGTACTTGCCCGATATTTTAATTAATTATTAATCTTATAATTATAATCTTATTAATTAGATTGCTTTTTGTAGATTATCGCATCGTCTTCTGATTTACATTTTTAAATTCAAGTTATTAAAGATTTTTCATTAATTTTTTCAATGTTGTAAGATTTTTTTGTTTTGTTAAAGTTCTTTTCACATATTTTTTTAATTTCCTTTCTTTAAACACATATTTTTTAACTAATATTTTTATTTCTTTTGTATATTTTTTACTTATCTTTTTACACTTTCTCATTTTTTAGTAGATTACAAACAATTTTCTTATTTTTGCCTTCATTTATAAAATTTTTGTAATTTTTCACATTTTATTCGACTCTTTAAATTTTCTTCCCTTTTTTTTAGTAGATTGCAAACAATTTTCTTATTTTTGCCTTCATTTATAAAATTTTTGTAATTTTTCACATTTTATTCGACTCTTTAAATTTTCTTCCCTTTTAAATACGATTTCTATTTTTTTTTCACATTGTTGTTTATTGTAGATAATTTTCCCCATCTTCTAATTTTTACATTATTTCAATTTCCTTATATTTTTCAGATTTGTTTTTAAAATTTTTAATTTTTACACAATTTCTTGCTTTCTCTTGTATGTTTTTAAATTACATTTTTATATTTTCTTTTTTTTTATTAGGTTTTTTTAATGTTCTTATTTTTAAACTTCAATCAAAAAATGTTAAATACTTATTTTCTCATCTTTACATATTTTGTTTAATAGTTTTTATTTATTGCTTCCTCATAGAGGAAGCTTTGTGATCATTTAACGGATTTTCATAAAATTTGGATGTCGAATTAGACTCATAAATATCTAAATTTTGACACAGGGATTTTTGAAAATACCCAACCAAATTTTTTTAAGTACCATTTTTTACCAAAAAAAAATTTGCACACTAAAAATACAACTTAACAAATAAAAGAATCATTTTTCTTGTCTCAAAACAAATCGATTGACCTAAATAAAGTCTATAATTGACCAAAAATTCGCATAATAATTCATGATTTATCATTTTTTTTACATTTAAAATTATTTTTCTTTTTATAACTTCTCCAATGTTTATTCTTTAACCATAGCTCTTTTGGAGAAAATATTCTACATTAAGAAACAAACTAATTGGTCTATATAAAGTATATATTTTTCTGGAAATTGATTAAATTAATAGCTATTCTTTACTTTTAACGAAATTACATTTTCTTTTTGTTTTATTATTTTAATCTATTGCTTTCTCTGTGAGGAAGGAAATTATTTTGCTTACGTAGAAGCAAAGTGTTCATGCAATAAACATAATTTTCACCTAGTTTTTATTTGTTATTTCCTTTGTGTTTTTAGTCTTTTTTTTTTAATTATATTTTCCCACTTTCTAAGTTTTTAATCAATTTCCCCGAATTCTTTATTTTTGCATTTATTCATAAATGCATAAAGTTTTAAATATATTTTTGAAAACTTGTTTATTTTTTATAATTTGTTAGCATTTTTAAAAAAAATTTCTCCGTTTTTCAAATTTCTTTTCAGTATTTTTAATTAAATATTCTCACTTTTTCCTATTTTTTAAAGACATTTTGAGTTTTCAATTAAGTTCGAAATATAAAAGTGACTGTTGCGATAATTGAAACAATTTAATTTTCAGGACCTCAAAATGAGAAGCAGAAAGCTGTGATCAGAGCCTTTAAGCATTCCTGGGACGGATACAAGAAATATGCTTGGGGTCATGATAATGTTAAACCGATATCAAAAGGATATCACGAGTGGTTTAGTTTGGGTCTTACGATTGTAGACTCCTTAGACACTTTGTACATAATGGGTTTAAATGAAGGTAAAATAGTATTATCAATGTTTTCAAATCTCAATTAAAATTTAATTTTCATCTAAAGAATTGAATTTCATTTTTTTTTTCGATGTGAAATTACGATTTATTTTTGTTTACTAAAAATAGCAATTTTTTGTAGATAAAATTAATTTAACTTATTTAAAATTTTTAGATTTTAAAGAAGCCCGGGATTGGGTAGAAAATACGTTAGTGTTCACATTGAACAGAGACGTAAATTTATTTGAAGTTACTATAAGAGTACTTGGAGGTTTATTGGCGGCTTATCACTTATCGGGTGATAAACTTTTTCTCGACAAAGCAGTATGTTGATTTTTTGAAATTAAAAAAGTATTTTGAAGCTGAGAATAAAGAATAAAATAATCAAATTTCAATTACAGACTGATCTTGGAGATCGATTGCTGCCTGCCTTTTCTACTAGATCTGATGTTCCATATTCGGATGTTAATTTAGGATTGAGAACTGCACATGGTCCAAAATGGGGGCCAGATAGTAGTACAAGCGAAGTGACTTCCATTCAATTAGAATTTCGTGACTTGAGCCGAAGCTCAGGACATCCTCGATTTGAGGTAAAAATTTTTCTCTTTTACTGGTAAATTTGAATATCTCCAAGTCATTACAATTACAATCAATTCCAAACGTCAATTAACTCAGATTTTAATTTATTCAAAATTTCAAAATTCAATTAATTTCGTTTTTAAAAGAGCTTTCTTCCTCTTTTATTTATTTTAATTTATTTATTTATTTTGTTTGCTTCTGATAATTTTTCTTTGTTTTTCTGTTTTAAGATTTTTTTCTAGTTGTCTTCCTTTTAAGCTAATTATTTATTATCGTTTAATACAATTTGGTTTTTATAACACTCAATAAATTTTTCAATTTCTTCAATTTTTTTTATTTCGTTTAGGTATCCTCACTTTTTTATAAATTTATTCAATTTGTTTTCACATTTTGTCTATTTTTTCTTCTATTTCTTAGAAGTTTTTTTTACCTTTTGTTAAAACTGTTTAACCTTTTTGCTTTAAATTCTCATTCTTCAAGTGTTAAAAACATTTATTTATTGCTTTTTCTTTCATTTTTAAAATAATACCTTATTTTTTCTAATTTTAAAAATATTTCTCTCTTTAATTAGGCTGCTGTTGCCAAAGTTTCTGAACACATTCATGGCTTAGAAAAATATGACGGCTTAGTTCCAATTTTTATAAACGCAAATACAGGAAAGTTTAGGGAATATTCCACGATTAGTTTTGGAGCGAGAGGCGATAGTTATTATGAATATTTACTGAAGCAATGGATTCAAACTGGAAAAACTATCGATTAGTGAGTGCATTTTATTCTTTAACAAAAATTTAATAATCGTTTTGAGCATTATCAAAATTATTTAATTTTCAGTTTGAGAGACGATTACTTGTTAGGAGTTGCTGGGACGCAGAAACATCTTGTAAAAAAAACAGCCAACAACAAATTTATTTTCTTAGCAGAACTTGTGGGAGCTGCGAGAGAAATGAAACCAAAAATGGTAAATTATTTATTTTTATATTAAAGAACAAAATTTAATAATCGATATTAATTTTTAGGACCATCTTGTTTGTTATTTGGGAGGAACTCTCGCTCTTGGAGTTCATAATGGTTTACCCTCGGATCATATGAATCTTGCACACGAATTAGTTAAAACTTGCTATGAAACTTACGCCATACAACCAACTTTTCTCGCTCCTGAAATTACTTATTTCAATGTGCTGGTAATTATTTAAATTAATAGAAAAGTACAAATTAATTGTTTTAATTGATAACATTATTTTAAAATACCTTGTTTCGCAGAATTCTGAAGACGAGAATCCTATGTATGTGAAATCAAACGATGCACATAATTTGTTGCGGCCAGAATTTATAGAAACTTTGTATTACATGTGGTATTTCACAGGAAATAAAACGTACCAACACTGGGGTTGGCAAATATTCCAGGTAAATTTTACTCTAAATTATTAGTTAAAGTTTTTGATATTTGTCTTGATATTTGTATTTTTTTTGGTGCAGAACATAAAACTTTTACAAATAAAAAATCCCTATTTTTTCCTCTCTTCTAGTTAAAGGAATAAAGCAAAATTGTAGATTTTTTATTGAAACTCCATAAGAAATTGTTAAAATTGTACTTTCGAATCTTTCAACATTTGATGAAAAAGAGTTTTTTAGTTTAAAGTTATGTCTAGAGTTTTTTAAATTTCTTTTTAAACTAAGAATTCACTTCTATTTAAATTTTAAATAGAATGCAGATAATTTTAATACATTTTCATTCAGTTAGAGATTTCAATAAAATTCAATTCAAATTTAGCGTCTTCAAAAATATTTTAATCATTGGGGAATTTTCATTAAAATCATGATTTAAATCAAAAAACTTAACAATTCTAATACAGATGATCAAAATACCTTCGAATTACAAATTTTTAGTATGAAGATACCAAAAAATAGTACATATTAAATTTTTATATCTTTAAGTCATTATACTTTAAATAAATTCCAAGCGTTAATTAACTCATATTCTAATTTATTCCAACTTTTAAATTTCAATTAATTCAAATTTAAATGCATACATTAATTAATGCAAAATAATTAAATAATATTAATTATTTTCCATATTTCACATTAACCCTTTTTTAATTCTTACAATATTTTTAAGAAATTTCACTTTTTCGAAACTGTTTAATTTTTATCTTATAATTACTTATTTTTACAAAATTTAAAAAATGTTCTCCTTTTACTTTTGATATTTTTTTGTTTTTGTCTATTTATTTTAGGACTTTCTTTAATTTTCTTCTTTTTATGTAAACTATTTAATATTATTTTACACAATTTTGTTATTATGACATTCACTAAACTTTTTATTTTGTTGATTTTCATAATTATTTCCATATTTTTAAAAATAAATACGCTTATTTTTTGTAAATTTATTCAGTTTGCTTACACATCTTGTCTATTTTTTACGAGATTTTTTGCAAACTTACTTATTCTTCAATAAAATTTTTAGATTTTCTTTATTTTTCTAAATTTATTGTTGGCTTATTTTAAGTGTAATATTATAAAAATGTTTTTGGTTTAATTTGCTTAAACTTTTTTATTTTTAAATGATTTTTCAATTTCTTTTTGTGGATTTTTTCATTTTATTTTTATTAATTCTAATTTTTTAGTAGATTCTAACCAAATTTTATTACTTTTTGTACTTTACACATTTTTTTACAGTTTGTTAGATTAAGGAAAAAATAATTTCTCCATTTTCTTCCTATCTACTTAATTTTCTTGATGTTTCACTATTTTTTTTAGCCCTTCCTTGCGTTTTAATTAATTCTTTAAATTTTGTTATCATTTTTCAATTTCTTAGAACTAGGTATTTTTCCTTCTTTTCAATTATTTAGTTTTTATCTTATAATTACGAATTTTTGAAAACATTTATTTGATGCTTCTATCTGCATTTTTTAAATTTCTCAATTTTCTACTTTTTTGAAAGCTTTTATTCTTTTATTTTATGTAGTTTAATTTTTTGAAAAGAATTTCTTTATTTTTATATACTTTTATGTTACTGTTTCATTATTGTGTTGTTTTTTAAACTTTTTTCTTCATTTCTTTAATAAACTGCTTACTAACTGAGTATATTTTAAACAAATCAATATTTGATTTAAATAAAAAAAAATCATGATTTTTATCAGCCTTGTTTTAATTCCTCTAAACGTTTTAATAATTAATTTTTCAGAATGAGTTTGTTCGATATTTAATACTCTTACTCTTCCATTCCACAAAATGGCACTATTTGGTTTGAATATTTTTGAACATTTTGTGAATACAGATATTTTTTAATACTATAACAAAGAAAAGAACATAGTTGTTACTAGTGTTTTTAATTCCTTTAAAATCTCTTAATAAACTTTAATTCTTCAGGGAATTAAAGATAACCGGTTGTTCATCTGGGTTTAATGTACTATTAATAATAATTTTATTTTAATTGTTACAGGCATTTGAGAATCATACCAAAGTAGAAAATGGATACACGAGTATTGGAAATGTTCGTAATGTTCAAAATACTCGTCCGAAGGACATGACTGAGAGCTTCTGGTTCGCTGAAACTTTAAAGTATCTTTACCTTCTTTTCGATGACAGTAGGCAATTAATAAATCTTGATAAATGGGTCTTTAATTCTGAAGGTCATCCTTTACCAATTTACGAGACATAAACCTTAAATTAGGTTTTATGATCTAATGTAGGTTTTATATAAACTACAATCAATGGCCAGTTTTCCAATATTGAAGTTCGTCATTTTTACTAACTTAATCAGACTAGTTTCAATTTTTTTCTAGTGTCTTCCATTAGGGCATTATTTTAATTTTATTGAATTTTACCCTAAGGAACTTGTTATTTTATTGAATTTCATCCTTAGGAAATTTAAATTTTATTGGATCCTTAGGGACTTTTTATTTTCCTGTCTTATTTTAAAGACGTTTTTAATTAATTTTGTGTACTTATTTTTTTAAATCATGCTCATCATATCAAGTTTACAAATTATTGTATTAAAAAAGCAATTTATTGCGTGAAAAAGCAATCAAAGAATTTCAATGAATAATCATAATTAATCAGTGACGGAAGTTTGGTCCAAGAACATTTTGTTGTATATCCAATATTGTTAATGAATCTTCTAGTCGTAATGATAAATTTAAAGCACTACTTAGCAACTTTAATTGCAATAGATAGAGTGATGTGTACAAAATATAGAAGTCTGGATATTGGATATTAATAGTTTTAGTAGAATTATTTAGTTATTAGCTCAATTCAAAAAAATATATTTTATCTTTATACTCGATTCTTGAAAGACTGTTTTTAAGAAAAAATTAATATCTTAATTAGGAATTGAATTTGCGTAATTCAACAATATTATTTACAATTTCTAATTTGTAATTATATTGTTTACAACTTTTATTTTAAGAATATTGTTTAAAGCGTTGAATGAAACAATATTTTTCAACTTATTTTTCATGTTACTGCATACAAATTTTTAAAGCTCTGACACTTGAATTAACTTTGTAAAAAATACTGTCTTCACGTTTGAAGTTTTTAAATTTAATTTACGATTTTAATAATTTCATGCTTTTTTATAGCGCGATTAATATATTTTAAAAGTATTTATTGCATTTTAAGCGTGTAGTTTCTTATATCTATAAAACTGGTGTGTTTTATATTTACCTGAGAGTAATGTGCAAGTTTAATATAATGAAGTGAATCTTAATAATTGACTTAAATGACAAAACATTGTACACAAGGTTCGTTTATTTATTATCTGACATTTAAAGTGGATTTTGAAAAAATTAGAGTTAATAGCAATTTTATGTAATTTAATTAATTTTAATAAAAATTGAACAAAACTAATTGCTAGACAATGAATCAACGAACCTAGGTTATTAATTTAATTTGTAAATATATAGGATGAAATTTAAGAGGATAAACGAAAATAAAATTTCAAGGCTGTAAAACAAATTGCACTTTAATTAATTCTTAACTCTGTACATTTACAAAAGATATTACTATTTGATAATAATTATTGTGCGAAACGTCCAAGCGTTAAATCGCTTTGGATTTGTTATTCGTATACAATTTTTTGTTTGTAATAAATCTAATTTTATGTAAATATAAAATCACTATTTCGTTCACTGGCTACGCACAATTTTTTGTAATTGTTCATTTATTTTTGTAATTGTCCATTCATTCACTTTTGTTTCATTTATTCATTTTTGTATCTGTTGTTTATTAACATAGTTCCATAAATGACTCAAAAATCGTTTAAAATTTCAAGTTTATAATTGAATATTTAAAAAAATACTTTTCCTGGGCACTGATATTCGGATAAAAAAAGACAAGCATAATTTTAATCTAGGATTTTGTCTTTTGTGCTTTCATTTTATCTTAAAAGTACTTAACAGAAATACAAAGTCTAACTTCTATTGTCCAAGTAAAAAGGAAGTCTTAACACATTCGCTAAATACATACCCAGTATGACATTGCTTTTTTGCTTCAGTTAAAAATAACAAACAAGATGATTATTCGTTCTTGTAAATTTTCGTCTACAACTTCATTCAGCGATGGCTTTGTTCGATAATTTTTGTCGACTATATACAATACTTAGATAATAGCTCATAATATCTAGATTAACTTAAAATATAAAATTTTGCACAATAAATTATCTCTAATAAATCGCGAATAATTTCTTTTTTAAACATGAAATCCTCGTTCTTTGATATTTAAAATGTGAAAATAAATAATCGAAGATCTGTTTTTACAAAGTTTTGAAAAGAAACGTTGAGTGGTTCAGACTTTCGATTCAGTCTAAAAATCTAGTTTCGCTCAAAATTTACTGAATCACAGATTGCTGTGCCATGATTTTTTTTTTTTTTATTCACAGTTACTTTTATATACAAATAGATAAATATATATATTACCTAACAAAAATATTACTAATGGCGAAAGTTAATGTCCTGAGGTCAATTCAATCAGATTCTCAACAAGTGAACATCTCTAGAATTTTCTTTAACGTGCTCGCATTCTTCACATTGTTTTCCGGGTTAATTCTTTGACCCCCAAATAATAGAGAGAATCAGAGTATCGTACATTCGCAGCACTGCTGCGTGATATAAACACATTTAACAAAACAAGAGTCATCCTCGGCTTCGTTAACCAGATGTTTGCCATCAGTGTGATCGTAATCAGAATAATTATTCTCAATTTTCGGTTGTGGTTCTGGCACAGGGAGAATTTTCATTATAGGAACTGCTTCCTCGATGTCGTCGTTTGGAATGTCACCGTTGGTTTTGTGCGATTTCAAAGGAGTGAGAGGAATATTCGTCGGTGTAATTTTACCATGTCTCATCTCCTCCGGAATATCAAATCCTGGTGGAATTGATGTTGTCATTGGAGGTGGCGAATCTCCTGACACCATGACACTGAAACAAACGAAAAAATTATTTGAGTCTTTTTAAAAAATAAAATTATCGTAATTTTTCTTTCTTTTTAACATTTCTTCGAATTTATTTTAAATGGGAAGCAGAAAAATTCACTATAAGTTATAAAAATGAATTTTCAACATTTTAATTAAGACAATTTCTACTAAACAGAATTTTAATACAGTAGATTTTCCAGTTGACGGAATTTTCATTCAAGAGAATTTCCATTTAGTAAAATTTAGGCATATGTAACCGCATTTTCATGAAAGGGAATTTTTTTTAGGCGGAAAAATTAATTTTTTTTAATACATTATTTAAATGATTTATGATGTTATAGTTATTTGATAGCTTATTAAAAACTACTCTTTTTTAAGGAGGAATCTGACAAATAATCTAAAAAGTTAGTCCAACTCTATATTTTCGAATAAAAACTATTTAAATTTTAAAAACGTTTTCGTGGAATGGTAATATTTTTATTTTTAACATTTTTATAAATTCAAAACTGCATTTGAAGAAAAATTACAATTTTACGTTTATTGGAAAGGATTGTCAAATTTAAGTTATTTTGTAAATTGCTTCGAATAAACAGAAAAGTGTAAATTTTATTTAAATACAAATTTATTGATCAAAATTTTTAAAATAAAAATACTACCTTTCCAATAAATTGCCTATAAAATTTAGATTCTTTTTTAAATTTATAATGTAAAAAAATGCGAAGTTGAACTAACTTTTTCCCGATTGTTTGTCTGATTCATTTTTAAATTTTAGATATAAGATGCTGCAGATTTAAAAAAAAGAGAATTTTTATTTTAAAAAAACGATTTTAAAATCAAAGAAAAGAACATTAATGAAGAAACTGTGGAGAATAAGAATAAATCTAAAAATAAGAAAAAATAAGGACACAAATAAAATAATTTATAAATTTTTGAAAAATGGAATTTTTTTAAAAAAATCTACCAAATTATGAATAAATTGCATATTTTGCCAAAATAATTAGATTAAGATTAATTTACTAAAAATATAAGTAAAGAAAATTATACAAAAAATGGGAAAATTTTAAAAATATAAAAAATGGTTTGAAAGAACTAACAAATCTTTAAAGTTTAAAAAATGTATTTGTTTACTGTGAACGAGCTTACAAATAAAATGCCCTTTTCGTGCCTAAGCACATAGATATAAATAATAATAATAATAAAATCTGAACTCTAAAGATACTATTATAACTTTTTTTTTTTAATTTAAAGAAAAGAATTAAAATTTTAAATACAACGCAGAGACAAACTAGGCAAAATATAAGAAAAAAAGTATGCACAAAAAACCAAATCTGGTTTGTTCTATACAACTTAAATTTTTCTAAATACTAAAAATTTGAAAAATAAAAAATTCATTAAAAATAAGAAAGTAAATAAAATTGTTCAAAAAATGGGATATTTTGTAACAGCTTTATATTATCAAAAATAAAAATCCAGAAACGCTTCATAAAGAAGTACCTAGTTAATAAATTTCAGACGAAATTAAAAAAATATATTCTTTAAATTATTTTTCTGGGGGTGCTTTCATCCCCTAGAAATACAAATTTAATAATATTTTATACTTAAAACATATTTTTCCCACCGATAAAGAAATATGAAAAAATGAAAACCACTTCTTAAACTACGAAAAAATCGTATTATATAAGGAAAGAAAAAATAAAGTAATAAAAACTGATGAAAATACAAAAAAAAAAAAATTGACAAAGGGAGAAAAAATGTACTAAAAACTCAAAAAATCCTTTTCAGAATATAAAATGTTTGCCGAAACTTTTTTTTTAATTATGAAAATAATTATTAAGAAAATCATCGAACAGACAAGAAAATTTTACTGAATGATAAAAACAAAATTATGTGAAATAAATTGAAGTAATTTGCATGAAAATAAGAAAATTATATTCAAAGAGGAATTTGGACACATACTCGAGAAGAGGTTATGTTTGAAGTAATTATTTTGCTTTTTGAAGGAGAAAAACAAATTTTTACTGTAATTTTTATAAGATGAAAGGAGGTAAATTTAATTTAAAACAAAATGAACCATTGAAATTCGTAAGTGGATAAAATTTAATGATTTTTAACTTTCAGAAATGTTTTAGAAAAATGAGAAAAACTATAAATATATTTCTGAATGTCAAAAATCTTTAATTTTTATCCAATTGTGGGTTTTAATAGTTTATTTTGTTTTAAATTAAATTTGCCACATTGTGTCTAAATAAAATTGTATTAAAAGTTCGTTTCTGTGTTTCAAAAATCAAAATAACGACTTCAAGCATCTCTTCTCGAGTATATGTCCAATTTTCCTTGAAAAAATTATGAAAAAATGTAGAAAACAAATACAAAATACTGAATAAATTTTGTTTGAAAAAGTGAGAATATTTTTAAATAAAAAAAAATAATAAAACATAGAAAGAGAAAATATTTCTAGAAGAAATAGAAAAATGACGATTAATAAACAAGAAAATTTATGAAATGATCATAGAATAATAAAAAACGATAAGAATTGGCGATAAGAAGATAAAATTAGAAATAAAGTTAGTAAAACATAGAAAACAAGAAATTTGTGTGAATTTTGTGATATCTAGTTAAAAAAGCAATTTAATACTAAAATCAAGGGTATATCGTCGTATTAAAAAAATAAAAATATTTCTTTGATTAAAATAAACTTTATCATATTAACAAAAGAAAATTTGAAAAAAAAGTTTGTTTAATTCAAGGAAATTTTTATTTATCCGTAAAAGAATTTTATGCGGAAATGGATTTATAAAATTCAGTAAAATTTCAAATTCGTCAATCTGATGAGAATAGGTAGTACTTGTTCTAGAAATTTAAACAGAATTTCTGGTTAAAGATGAAATTATCAGGTTGAAATTTATTGGTCCAATGGAAAATTGTTTGATAGGTTGATATCAAATAACACTGATTTTTGACAAATTAATAAAAGTTTCTCGTTTAGTAAGTTTGATTAGAAGTTATTTAATATTTACTATTCACATCATAACATCACTTGACACCACTCTCAGAGTATCATATTCAATATTATCTATTTCGAAAAGTAGAAAGAGTTGTAATTGAGTCCGAGTTTAAATTAAAACTTGATTTCTCATCATTCTCAGAATTGTACGTGGATTCAGAAAACTCACCTGTCATTTTTAAATAAAAATATATAATTTTCTTAAATTAGGAACCACTACAATGACAATCGTCAATAGTAAATATTTTTAAAATTCATTATTTACATCCAGTTTTGGATAAATTTACCGAAAAATGTATAAATGTGTTGAATAATATTTTTTGTAATTATTTCAGACGTAAAAATATAATTCAATTATAAATATATCAAATAAATGTATTCCTTTCACTAAATACAAAATTTCCAAAAGAATAAAAATTCCTTGATAAATGCAAGTCGAGAAAAAAAGGTTATTTGAAAATTAAAATTCACAGGGGAAAAATCAGTTTGAATAAGAATGAAATTGCAAGAGAAAAGAAAATCTTAGAAAGATTGACAATCATTGTTTCTAGCTTATCAAAGATAATTGAAGCGATGTGCTATATAAAGTTGTTTCAAAATGCTAATGTAAGCATTCGGATAATAAAAGAAACGACTCTTGCTTTATAAAAAGTCTTTCACATCATATACATTTATTTTTCACTGCTTTTTGGTTTGTTCTCAATTGAGCAACTCCTCTAAAGCGTCAAATTCTTGTAAAGTATTCAGGTGTCGTCTCAGCTCGGAACCTGTCCAGAAAATAAAATTTTTATCGACTTGAGATTTATGAAGACTCCAAGTTTGAAACGTATTTGGATAGGTGTCTGAAGACTCCAAGAATTCCAAGGACATGAGTTTAAGATAATATATTCCGACAAAGTTTGATTTTTATTCCAGTATTCAAATAATCCTAATTATTTATTTTATTCCAGAGAACAATATTAATGAGTTTCCAAAAGTTTAGACAATTTTCCAAAAAATAGTCAACAATTACACAGCACCACAAAAAAAAAATTATTTTTGTCCGAGACATTACACTAGTGTATTCCTACGTATTTTTCTCTACTGAATCCGAACCAAAGTCAAAATGACCAGATTAAAAGTTTTTAAATAATTTTAAAAAACCGATTTTTTCGTGTTTTTGATCAGTTTTTTGATTGGATTCAGCTGAGAGAAATACACAAAAATACATTAGCGTAGTATCTTGGACAAAAAATTTTTTTTTTGTTTTGATTTGTTTTAAAATTTTGTTTCAGGTTATTTAAAAAAATAGGACCAATCTGGTTATTCTGAGTTCAGATTTGGATTCAGCGAAGAAAAATACGTAGGAATACAGTAGTGAAGTGTCTCGGACAAAAATTCCTTTTTTTTTGTGAGGCTGTATTATTAAAAGGATCAAACCATTTTATTTCAACGAAAGTGGTCGTGGACCAACTTTTAAAAAAATTGATACTTTCAGAAATGATTCAGTGATTTCTTTAAGTATAAAATATAAAGAATTTTTTTTTAAATGATGAGCTATTTTTTAAATTATTAAAGCTTTAGGCATTTAAAATAATAAGTTCAATTATTCTAGACAATTACAAATAATTCATTGTTACATTTCTAAGGATAATTCTAAGTTTTTTTTCGCAATTTTTACTAGCTGAAAAAATGACAATTTCCCATAACTCACCTATGCTTTAAACTCATAATTTAAAACAAATACTAATAATTTAAAAATAATTCTTTATATTTTATACTTGAAAAAAATCACCCCCTTCTGAAAGTATCAATTTTTTTGAAAATTGGTCCACGACCACTTTAGTTGAAATAAAATGGTTTTGACCCAAACGTGAAATGGAAAATTAAATTATGACTAAATTAACAAATAATTGAGAATAATTGATCTATCTTGATCAATTATCAACTTTTATTACAAGTTTTAGTAGATCTTTTTGCTGTTTGAATTGAGAAGTTTGTAGTGACTGCAGACGAATATTATCGCAGGTAAAAATCAGAAGGTGAACATACCACTTGGTCTTCATGCAAGGGTGCATCCTTGCCTTTTCCTCAGGCGTCAAGGTTGCATAGTACATCTGCCCCTGAACTTCTCCTAGACCCATACTGAATTTAATCACAAAAAAGTTCACTGACGATTTATCCTCAATTTGTTATTTTTTCTCCGAAATGAGACAATGTCCTCAATTTATTCACCTAGTACAACTTTTTAAATCAGACTATTTTTCAGACTCGTACTTATTTCGGTAAAATTTATAAATTTCTTCAAGAATTTTTCAAAATTCCCAAACTCTACACTGAGAAAAAATTTTCGTAAAAGTTCCTGTGCTGTTCACTATAAAAGAGTCATAATTGACAGTCTCCGAAATTTTACCGTGCTGTCTTATAATTTTTACTGGATTTTCTAGTAATAATTGTGGGAAATCCGGTAAAAATTTTAAGACAGCACGGTAAAATTTCGGAGACTGTCAATTATGACTCTTTTATAGTGAACAGCACAGGAATTTTTACGAAAAATATTTCTCAGTGTATACTATATACAAATTGAAATAATAAATTTATAATAAATTTCGCGTTAATTACAGAAGTGAATGCTTTACAACAAAACATTGTATAAAATTCAACGAGAATTTCTCTTTAATTTTTCTTCTGCTAATGTATTTCTTGGAGTGAGTTTCAGAAAAATTGGATAATTTATCCTCCAGGAAGAAGGATAAGTTAAACAAAAACTCTAATAATAAAACTAATCGAAAGTAAATTTAATACTCAGACGTTACACGGTTTGTTATCTCGATTCCTTTTTTGTGTCAGAGATTACTAATGGTCTATAATACTATACGTAGAATTCTCGATTCAGCATCTTGAAACTCAATCGCGAGAGGCTGAGATGATCTTGCACTTTTCCATAGTTAAGATCTTACCTACATTATTGCCTTCATTTGGCGTTTACAGTGGCAAGTAAAATTACTGACCAGTTTTGCGCGTAACTTTACTAAATGCAAAGAGAAGTTAAACTTTTAATCAATTTCAAATCTTAATTTAAAATGGTTTTAAAGTTTTGATTATTGGTGGACCTGATGTTTCGAACGTAATTTTATATTTATAAATATATAAAAATAAATTGTAGACAAATTATTATAATAATTTTTTATAATTATAATTAATTAATTTCTGAATTAAATAAAAACAATTAATAATTTGTTTGATAATGAACATTTATAAAAAACATTTTTAAACATTCAGAAATCGTTTCTAGCAACTTTGAATTGAAAAAAATTTAATTAATTTTGAATTTCGAAAAATTGAAAATTTCTAACTTCAGATCCATCAAAGAGATCAGTCTTTTTTGTTTAATTCTAGGTGAAAAAAGAGATGTAGATTTTAAAGAATGAGAAAACTATTGAAAACTATGAGAAAATATAAGAAAATATTTTTCTTCATAAGCTAAAGAAAACTAAAACAAACTGTTTAAAAAAAGATTTAAAAAGACAAGAAAATTGATTAAAAAATATAAAAAAAAATTATTTCAAAAATGAAAAATTCGACGAAAAGTGACAACATTTAATAAAAAATAATAAAAAAAATATTTGAAAATTAGGAGATATATTTTTAAAAATTTGACTGACAGGAAAAAAATTCCAAAAAATATTAAAAATTTACAAATAAATATGCAAAATAAAGAAAATTGGAATAAAGTCACAGTAACAATTTTTTGAATGTGAAAATAAAAGAAAAAAGTGTAAAAAGCAATTTAAATATCTACAATAAAATAAACTTTTAAACAATAAACAAGCTTGGACAAACATTTTAAAAATATAGAAAATAAAAACAATTTAACAATTTGAAAAAACAAAAAAATCTTAAAATTTCAGAAAAATGAGAGAAACAATTAAAACAACCTTAATTTAAAAACAAATCTCAAAAAAATTTAGCAATTTTATAAAAAAAAAAATAAATCTGGAAAAATTTCAAAAAATATTTTAAAAGTTGAAGTAAATCAACAAAAAGATGACAAAATCGGAAAAAATGTAATCCACCCCCTTTGAACTCTAATTACAGAAAAATAAAGGAAATTCCAAAAAATATTATAAAATAGGCAAATTGGCAAAAATCTGCCCCCCTCCCCCCACGCCCTTGAAAAATAAATTATTATAAAATATAAAAATTGTCCAAAATCTACCCAAAAATGAGAAAAACGCGGAATTTCAGAAAAAATTTAGGAATAAATAAATAGGTAAATACATAAAAAAATTCTAAAAAAAAAAAAAATTTAACATTTTAGAGAAAAAAAAATTTGTAAAAATTTAATTCTAAATTTAAATTTGACTTAAAATATTTTTGTGAATACCAAACAATTAATTTGAAAATTTAAAAAAATCGAATTTCCATTTTATTTTTTGTTGTAAAAGTTATTTCTGAAAATAGATTTTTAAGTGGAGCCAAAAAATTTGTTCAAAGAAATTTTAAGATCTTCAGGAACATTAAATTATTATTTTAAAGATTTTCTTCAATTCTTGTTAAAAATTTAAGTTATTCAAATTTTGTTCTCAAATTTTTATAATATTTCCTACATGTAAATTTATTTTTATAATTTTTTCCTCACATTTTGAATAATTTCCTTAATTCTTCAAAAATAAAATGATAATAAAATTAGAAAATTTATCAACTATTTAACTCGATTTAAAAAAATTAAATAATGATAAAATTCGAAAAATTAATCGAAATTTGGAAGTTTGAATAGATAAAAATTCGGATTAATTCAGTTTTCGGTTTTAGGTATTCAAGTATGAGAGAAAATTATTAAAATTAATAAACTTTGTTTGAAAAAATTAAGTTGGGAAATAACGAATAAAAGGAATTTACGCACTCTACTTGATTTTTTCAAATTAAATAGAAGAAAAAGAGAAAAGATAAATTATTAGATTAAATAAGGGGCTAGATGTCATCCCTGTCACTAATTTACGGTAAAATGTAAAATTAATTTTATTTTAAACTTACAGCTCAAAGTTTAACCTTTCATTTCATGTTTAGATTTAATTTTACATTTGATTTCGACAAATTTCCCATTTTTTAAATTTATTTTCTGCAGAATATTTTTAGAAATAATTTCGTAATGATCTTTCAGACATTGTAATAAAGGAAATAAAGTCATGACGTAAAAAGTAATTGATATAAAATGCAAATTTCACGAGGAATGAAATTAACTTTTTACTTCAGAACTTGAAGATAAAACTGAGAATTAATACAAGACACGCTGCGAATTACTCGGAGTTTAAAATACGACAGAAATTCATAAAATACTTTTATTTTTGACTTATTAAACTTAATTGTATTTCAGCCTTATTAATTCAAACGAGCTCAATGACCTTACCCGCAATCTAGTCAAGTTTTCTTAATGCTTTCATTTTTTCTTGCAAGAAAATAATTTTAAAAATGGAAATAAAGTGCAGATAGATTATAATATGAATATAGTCATTATAAATAAATAACTATAATCATTCCATTTTTTTTTGTTCTTTCCAATTACGCAACTGGTTTCTAGTTTTAAACTTTAAAAATAATTTAATATTTTTTAATTTTTTAACACCCTCAGGAAAAGATCTTTTTAATTTTCGATTAAGTAAATTTAAAATGAACATAAATGTTAATTAATAATATTTTGATTAACAAAATATTGTAAGATTAAGATTAGAATTAGATTTTGTTAAATTTTTAATAAATGAATCAATTTCGAAAAAGTAAAAAATTAGGGAATTTCGGTTTTAGTAAAATAAATTAAAATAATTACTTTAATATGACATATTAATATTATAAATTAACTAATTTTTATTTTATGTTATTTTAAAAGAAAAATGATTTCATTTTAATATCTTTATTATTATGTTTTATTCTTAAACCATTTTAAATAATTTTAGAATTAAAAAGAAATAAAAATGTTTTTTATTCATTTTAAAGTAAATTAGAAGTATAATTTATAAATTTGTTTCATTTAAATTTTGAATAGATTAATAAAATCTAATCTTATTTTCAAGTCGAAATTTAATTCTAATTAGACTTATTCAAAAATAAATTGTGTATAAAATAATTTTTAAATGCAATTTAAATGTTATAAGTATTTTAACTATTAATCATAATTTTATTTTAAACAATTTCAAGGTCCTTCTATTCATTTATACAATCCAAAAATTAAAATTATTAAAATAAAAATAAATAGAAAACTATTTTTTATAAAATTTTTAATTGTGAATAAAAAATAATTGGTAAAACTAAAGAAATTTCAGTATCAAAAATTAAAAAAAATAATTTTAATTTAAAAAAAATTGAATTAAAAAAGGTAAACTTATTGAATGTTGATATTAGTTGACTAACAAATAATTTGGAATATTTTTATTAAATTTTACTTTATTATCCAATCTGTGAAATCAGGGCATAAAAATATTTCATTTATGATTCGAGATGTAATGTACGTTTAATAAGTTGAATATAATAATCTATAATGAAAGCATTGTGCTTTCTATTAATTTAACTTGAATGTCGTGACTAGACTATGTTTCTTAAATGACCAACATAGCAAGTCTAGAATTCCCTTCGGCATTCTTAATAGAGGCTAACGAACGTCCACTTGATAAACAGATCATTGAATCCAACTTGTGCTTTGTACCATCATCAAATTGAGATCATGATTAACTTTCGATACAGAAGTTGATCAGTGTCAAGTAACCACTTTGAGACTATTGAAACTATATTAACTCAACGTGAAAAACTTTAATAACTGTATTTTAAAAAATTCCTCAAATGAAATGAAGATTCAAATATTTTGTATCAAAATTAAAATAAATGAATTCCTTTGCACTTCATTTCATATTTTAAATTTGATCCAAAAACTCGTTACTAAAAGAGGAAAAAAAATTCCAAGGTGCTTATTAATTCAAGAAACGGTATTCTGGCCTGGTTAATTTTAAATTTCCAACTTTTCTCGAAGTATTTTACAGAGAATCATATGTAAATGGAGTTTTTGATTTTATAGTCAATGAAGCGAGAATATGTTGAAATAATATCACAAATTTATAAAGGAAGAACGGATGGGGAGATCGAGACTTCAACATAAAGGTAAATTAAGATCAGCAGCTGCTTTATGGCACATTGCACCCTGCTCATTGTCAAAAAGAAACGCCCTCGAAAGGGTTAAAGTTTCAAGGTCGGGAATTTTGCAAAAAATTCACATGAAATGTCAATAATTGAAAGTATATGTATTGGAGTTAATTTCTTAGAAGTTTAGGAATTTATCTATTAAATTAACATTTTTCTTTTCAACTTTCCAACCAGTTTTCTTTAAATTAAACGTATATCATTTATAAAATCATAATAAGAATTCAAATGCTTTTAAAAAAGTGAGGAAATATTTCAAGAGACTTAAAATTGAAAATACAAAAGCTTTCCCAAAGATTTTCAGAAAACCAACAAAAGAAACTTTCTAGAGAATTTATAATTCCTGTGACGGATTCGAAAGCACGGAATGCAACCTAAAAGAAATAAAACTGGGAAAAATAATTAAAGGAATGAAATCATTCTTTTTTATTTGTATAGACACCTCGGAAGGTCTTGTTTGAAACAACTTGTTCTTCGACTTTCCGACTTCTTTTTTCCGTATTTATACTTCCAAGTCGCGAATTAAGAAACATTCATTTTCACCTGTTTCCCAGTTTCTATTTGTAAATGATTCGAGATTTGAGCACGTGTTGATATTTTTCTTTTTCAAAAAGCTAATAAGGTCGATACTTTCTGTACATAAAGGAAGGAATTCATCAGTGTCAAGTTGGGTTACATTTCGAAACACCTGAATTCCTTTTCGTTCATAAAAGAAACTGAAAAAAGACGAATCCGAGATTATGTTTCGTAGGCGTTCTTGATACATTCGTTATTGGGTTTCAGCTCCTTGGAACCAAAAGAGAAGAAAAATTTCACGTCCAGAATTACTCGGAGTTAAGATTTATTCCTCTTGATTCATAAAGTCAAGTATTTTAATTTGAACAACATTTTTCAAAGTAATCGAATTCCGTCAGGGAAAAATTGTTTAAAGAAAAAGAAAAAAAAAAGTTTGTAACTGTATTAGAAAATTGCATCAGTTAAAGAAAATATTTTTAAAAAATACTCTATAAATTTTATAATTATTTTTAAATTAAAAACATTTTTTAACGTTCTGTTTTTCAAAATTATGTGTTAAAATGTAAGTAATATTTAATTTTATATTAAATTAACTTCATTGTTATTAATGAGACAAATTCTATAAAAAAAACTTATATTTAAGAAAATAAAATTCAAAACTTTTAATGTTTTTGGACTAACTTTAATACCTGTCAACTGTATGGAAAAATTTTCCACATTAATGACTACAAGTTATTTTACTTACATATTAAATTACCTTCCAAATAAGTCAAAGAATATTTATTAAAAATAGTATTATTTAAAGAAATCATTACAGCAAGTTAATGAATTTTTTTCCATAATTTGAAAAACTATTAGTAATTTAAAAATAAAACTCTAAAATCTGTATCTTCCTTAAACCCATTTTTAAATTTCCCAATCAATATCCACTAATATTTATAATGTTTTACCAGAGTACGAGTCTGAAAAATACACAAATCACCCATTTTTGAAACCAAAATCCATGGGAATCAAACGTTTAAAGTAGATCGACAATCGCGATTTTTGAATGATAGTATTTTTTTGCTGATAAAATTAAAAATGAACACTTAAAAACTGGAAAAACTGTTGAACAGTTAGAAGAGTGTAAGAACTATTAAATAAGCCGGTTGACGCCGGTCGCTGTCGCGGTTGAACTGTCGATTCCTCTACCACGCTGACAATTTTCACGTGGAGATGAATTTTAAAGCCGGAGGGAGAATCAGGTACACGAAGTCGTGAACTCGGCGCAGCTACGACCAATAGACTTCGAGTGCTCTGAAGAAGGGTCCAATAGGGCCTCTCCATGGAAGAAAAGCTGCTTTACCATGAGTAAAAGGTCTACGATTACTCCAGAGTCTCAACTGGTAAATGCAAATCATCATAAGACAAAAAGCAGCAAACCAAAGGGTAAATTGTGCAAACTGTACTATAATAATCATGGTCGATAAGTGCGAAAAACTTGTCGGTATTTATAACAAGGTGCCTATTAATTATCTCCAATGAATTTCGCTCAATGTAAATTTAATATTTGGGTATTCTACGTCAGAAATATCACAATCTGCAAGTGATTCCCAGAATTTAATGAAACTTGATGAAATTGTAGTATAATATGAGAGAAATAAGTCATCAAAAAGAATTTTTAAAATATAAATATTGTAGGAGTTAATAGTTATACTACTTTGAATTTCGATGCTACATTTTCTTAATTATTTTATTGGTAAAGAAAACTACCACCACGAGCAGTGAGGCGCCACCTGTACAAAACAAATATGGCCGCTGACAGAGAGTTTATTCAAAGACAGTCGAATTTGCTTTTATAATAAAAGTTTGTTTCGGAAGTGTTGTTACGATTAAAAGTATGTTAGCTTCAAGCTTAAACAATTTATTTTCACTTACTAAAGCTACTCCGTCGTCTAGAAATATGATACAGGGTTAAAAATGTCAATTTTGGTATGCGGAGCTAGCAATAAAACTAGAGAAAAAATCGAGAATTCCATTGTATATTCACAAAAGAAATAATTCTCACTATTAGAAAATTATAATTCACTTTAACATTTTGTGTTTTAAACAAACATCGAATTTTTCTCTGTCGGCGGCCATATTGGATAGTTCCTAAAGTAACCGATAGGTTTTGTAAATTTAAACTACCAATATCTCTGTCAATATTTAACCGATTTTGATGAGTCACCCATCAATTTCTTCATAAAATTGTGTATTTTCAGAAAATTATAAGAGCGAAAAACAAAATGTATTATTTAGATAGAAAAAAAGTGAAAATAAAACTTTATTTATATTTTTTTTTCAATTTTGACCCATTTTAAAAATTTTTTTAATTTTTAATAATATTCCCCTTTATTTCATCTTTATTTTAAAATAAAGATCATCCTGGAGACTTTATTAGATCTTGTGCTATCATCCTTTTAGTATCATCATCTCAAAGAAAGATACTACGTAAATTTATGTTTTTACCTTCTTTTGTTTTTTGATATTTTTTTTAAATTAAAAACTATTTACTGTGAAGATTTTTTTTAAACTTCTCTATTAAATAACGTGAAAATCCAATAAAATTGTTATTCTATTAGTAGATTTAGAAATAATGATTAATTTTAAGTAAAAATAAAAACATTTAATTAAAAATTAACTTTAATATAATTAAATGAATTAGGTAGTTAAATTATTATTTATTTAATAGCAATATAATTATATAATATAATATAATAAATAATAATACAATGATTTATTTAGTAAGCAATTTTGTTTATATAAAATATTTAAATATTAAAAAATTTGTAACAAAACAAGTATAATTGTGTCTTTAGCAGCAGAATTGAATTGTTTAATTTCCAATTGGAATAAAGGAATAGAAAGATCTTGAGCCTGGAATTTCTTGTCATGTTCTTTTTGGGAACAAAAAATTAAGGTTATATTGTTTGTATAATTATTTATTATATTATATTATAATTATATTGTTATTAAATACAGAGCTGGGTAAGTATTTGAAATGAATCTATTTCAAATACGTATTTGAAATGCAAAATGCCATTTTCCATTTCAAATAGATTTGCAACCTATTTTGCATTTGAAATTCCATTTTCCATTTTAAGCGCATTTTTAAAGTATAATAATGTACAATACACAAACATTTCGACCTAAACAACGTTTATTTATTTATTTGACACGTATTTTCCTCCTACAATAGTGACTACAAAGGAGTTTCGCTAATCAAATTGTTGTAAACAAGATAATAAAATTTTGACTCTGTGAAACGGATCCCCCCCCCCCCTCTTCTGCCCAAAAAGGGTTTAAAATGGGTTTAAAAATAAATGACCGTTCTTTAAAAAAAATTGTAGCTTGGGATATGTTGTTACTTTAGCCGTATGACTTTTTTTTAATCAATAATTTTTTAAAGACAATAATATATTGTTATGAATAAAAAAAGTTAACTAACAAAATAAATGGATGGTTTCAAAATTTTTAAATTCGATCAGATTCGCTTCAAAGTTGTTACTCGGGGGTTTTTGGGGTCGCTGATTACGAATCTGAAGCAACTTTTTGGAAATTTAATATGGTGTATCCAAATCTAGGGTGAGTTTTAAGGGTTGATTGGCTCAGGTTATCACTTAATATCAAGGTCACTCGACCACCAAATAATTTCCTATTCATTAGAAACCCTTAAAAAATCCAATACCCCCGCGTAACAAGTATGAAGCCAATCTAATCAAAATTTAAAAATGGTGTCCGCCATTTTGGATCCGCCATTTTTAATTTCTAAAAAGTGACTTCAGATTCGTAATCAGCAACCCCAAAAACCCCCGAGTAACAAATTTAAAGCGATTCAGATCAAAATTAAAAATTTTGAAACAATCCATTTATTTTTTTAGTTAACTTTTCTTTATTTATAACAATATATTGTCTTAAAAAAAATATTAATTAAAAAAAGCCATATGGCTAAAGTAACTAAATATCCTAACTTTCAATTATTTTAAAAGAACGGTCATTTATTTTTAAACCTTTTTTGGGTAAAGGGGGAGGGGTCTGTTTTACAGAGAATGACCCATTTATTTTACTTAAAAGCACGTGGAAGGCTTGACGTTTGATAATTTGAATTTTTTAATTTACTCATTAAACAATTATTGAAATTAATTTGTTAATTGTTCTTTTATTCTTGTCTGGTGCAAAAAATTAATTTTAATTATTATTTAATGAGTAAATTGGAAAACCATTTTGCATTTTATGTAAACCTATTTCAAATATACATTTTCCATTTTCCATTTCAAATAGAAAATAGAAAACCATTTTCCATTTTGCATTTTAAATGGTTTTTTCAAAACCATTTTACATTTTATATTTCAAATAAATTTGTAAAACCATTTTACCCAGCTCTGATTAAATACATAATAATTTAACTACCTAATTCATTTAATTATATTAAAATTAATTTTTAATTAAATGTTTTTATTTTTACTTAAAATTAATAATTATTTTCAAATCTATTATTAGAATAACAATTTTATTGGATTTTCACGTTATTTTATAGAGAAGTTCAAAAAAAATCTTCACAGTAAATAGTTTCTAATTTAAAAAAAATGTCAAAAAATAAATGAAGGTTAAAACACAAATTTACATAGTATCTTTCTTTGAGATGATGATACTAAAAGGATGATATCACAAGATCTAATAAAGTCTCCAGGATGATCTTTATTTTAAAATAAAGAAGAAATAAAGGGGAATATTATTAAAAAATAAAAAATTTTTAAAAATGGGTCAAAATTGAAAAAAAAAGTGAAAATAAAGTTTTATTTTCACTTTTTTTCTATCTAAATAATAAATTTTGTTTTTCGCTCTATAATTTTCTGAAAATACACAATTTTATGAAGAAATTGATGGGTGACTAATCAAAGTCGGTTCAAATTTGACTGAGATATAAAATAATTACGAAAATGTAGCATCGAAATTCAAAGTAGTATAACTCCTACAATTTATGATATTTTAAAAATTCTTTTTGATGACTAATTTCTCTCATATTATACTACAATTTCACCAAGTTCCATTAAATTTTGAGAACCACTTGCAGATTGTGAAATTTCTGACGTAGAATCACCCCAAGCGGACATACCAAAATGTATAACGTAAAATACGTGATTTTTAAAATGCTGTTTTTTCCAGTCAAGTGTATGAAATAACAAAAATTATTTCTCTTTTTTGTAGGAAATTAAACTATCTTCAATGTAGTAGATTTGATTTTTATAATTAAATTAATTTTCGTTGAGAAAAGTAAAAATGAAATATTTAAGTTTATTTTTCATTTAGCAATTTTCTTACAATGGCTTAAAACATGGGTTAAGGATTGGAAATTTTGTATACAAAAGGACAGAATGGCAGCTTTGGTAATTTAATTGTTATTTAATTTATCATTTTAATTTATAACATACCAAATTATGCTACATAAATAAAAAAATTAAGGAGGAAAAAGGGGATTAGGTGAAAAAGAGGGGAACTGTGATCACTGCGAATGCAATTTTAAAGACTATAAATAGAATTTTTAAAAAATTAATAAACAGATATTTGTTACAAATTGAAAAATCGTTTTAAACCAAATGGAAAGTGAGATAAAAATTTAAATAAAATAAATATTTGATTATGCGGTATTGGTTTAATTTCTCCACGTAAAAAAATTGATAGAACTGGAAGAAAATTGTTTTTCAATCGGTGTTTCAGAGTCCAAAATTTTCAGTATTACGATTGCTTGAAAAAAATTCTATCAATTCTCATTAGATGTAAGAACCAGGATTTCTTTCCAATTTTATACGTTTAAAGAAAATTCCATTAAAAACTGAGTGTACAAATTTACTTCTACTCCAGTGCGATGAAAAATCTATCAAATCCTATCAAAACTGATTTTTGAAAATTTGTTTACTGTTGTAAACTCTTTGTGACTGAATCAACAATCTCCTTTTTACAATAAACTCAATTCTACAATATAATAATAATTTATTGCTGTCTCAATTTTATTGTTCTGCAAGTTGAGATTCTTTCTTCCAAATTATGAGTAATAAAATATACGTGATCTCTGGAAGGTCTAAAAATTTAAAAAAAGTTATCAAGACACTTTCTTCTTGGAGCTGTTTTAACTTTTCTTTCTAAGCTTAGTTTGGCAATGGTAATTTCTGAATCAGATTGCTTTTCTTCAAATTTAGCAAGAGCAGAAGATGATGCATCTTTATCACAAGCCTGAAAAAATTATGCCAAACATTTATAAAACTTAAATTTTGAAATAAAACATTCGAGAAAACAACAATTTATGTTCGAGAAAATAGCTTCTGCAGAATAGACTCGGGAAAAATGATTTTGGAAAATGAATTCGAGAACAATTCAGATATTAGAAAAAAAGTTTTCGGTAAATTTAACATTTTTGAACAAGGAAGTTCAAAGAAATAAACTTGGAAGACTTTTGCTTTTCAAGTTAGTCTAAAACCTAAACAAAAACACTGATTTTATCAAAATATTTCACCTGTAAGTTTATAAACTAAAATTATTCATATGATAAAGAAGCTCTATATGATTAGAATAATCATCATGAATACATATATATTGTACATTGCCTATACGAATCAAGCGGTTGAAAATGGATTGTAAAGATTAAAATTGATCCGAAATAAAATTAATTCGAAGGTCAATTAATAGGTTCATATGACGTCTTTAAAACTCTTTTGAGTATGTGAACAAGTTGATATTCTTTGTTCTTAGACTCACTTTGTGGCTGATGAATTAATAGATTACTGTCCCAGAAAAATTTCTTCAAGGAAAATTAAAATTGTCTCAATTAAGAGACACAATTTTACATCGAGACAATTGTAAGGATTAAATTATTTTTTAAAATTGTAAAACAAAATTGATGTGGTTGTTCGAAAAATGCGTGAATGGGTTTGAAACTACTTAATTATAAGTATAAAAAAGATGCTTTTTCCTTATTGAGGGACTAGATTTTCTTTCAGAAATCACCTACTTGAAAAGAAATGTTGAGTGTTTTCTTATTGTGAAGGAGCTGAAATGCAAATAGATCACTACTGCCTTCTTTATTCAGGAAGCGTCAAGTGACGTGAGAAAAATTTTACAAGGAATTTCAGAGAACAACGAAATATTATATGAAGCCTAAAACTGCTGTTTAAGCTCTTACAAAAATAGTCTTTAAGAAACCAATTTTAATTTCTGTTTCAATTAAACCTTTTCCGTTTTAACATAATTATCAACTAAACATTGCTGACACAATCTTCCACTTAATAAAAACGGAATCAATTTCTCTGAAATTTTGTTTAAAAAATGTGGACAACTTCAAGATCATAAAATCTGAATAGTTGAATTAATTCATAATAAAGGAACTCAATATAGTTAAAGTCCGATTAAGAAATTGTTTACAACTAGTAATAAATAATAATAAAGTAGAAAATTAATTTAATTACTAATAACTCGCACTATATAAGCACTTAATCTTGACATTTGAGTCTAAAGGTCTGGCAATCTGTAAGCAAGGGAAAAATTTATTAGTTTTTAGCAAAGTTGCTTTTCCTTGCACCTGACGATTATAAACCGTTATAAAGATTGAAAGTCACAACTTGAAGTTTTAAAATATACGGTCTAATGCTTCAATGGTTATTCAGCAAACTACTGAAGAAAACGAGAAATTCGATTAAATCTTGAAACTATGTTACTGAATGAATATGCAAATTTTATATACTACTATGAACTAATTCTGATCTCATAATTTCCCTCGGGGAAAACTGATTGTTTATTCCAACAGGAATAAATTGTACCTTACAGAAGATTTAAAAATACAAGCATAATAAATGTGGTCCATAATGCGCAAGAACAATGTTTCATAACTGAATTTTATGAATAAATTAAATAAAGAGTTGAGCGCATATGTAGTAAAATATGTAAAAAAATGGATGTAGGTATATCATAAAGATTCAGATGGTGGTTTTTTTAACAGTCTTGATTAAAAGTTACTGCTAGAAACTAAATAGATTTAAAAGAACACGCATTTATTTTTTAGGTTAAAAGCCATCACGGTTTAAAATTAAAAATGATAATTTAAAATAAACTAACATTTTCAGATTCTTAACAAGTTCCCGAATAGTAAAAATCAATTTTCCGAAATTGACTCTTTTAATGATCAATTAATAAATATTTTACAAATTATGAAAGAAGAAAATTTCAAAAAATACTTTAAATTTTGTGAATTTTTTTTTAAATTAAAATATACAAAAAGGATTAATACTCAGAAGAAATTTCGATAGGAAAAGACGATCGCAGGAAGGTTATGTCATACTGATTCTCAATATTCGAAAAAAAAGATGATTTGTTTGATGGTAAGGAGTCTGTCTTCGATCCAAGACTCATATTATTTCCAAAAACTATTATGATGTTCAAGTCTTTATTCTTTCCAAAATATTCAATAAAAACTGATTTTGACTTTCCAACATTAAAAGGGAACTTATAATCAGAGTTAAACTATCACTGAACATAATCTAATAATTTTTTTGGTTCTTAGGTCCCTTTTTTCATATCACGTCACATATGCAAAGATAAAAAAATTGGAGAAAGATTAATAAAAATTGGAAAAGTTAAATAAGAAAACATTAAGGTTACACAGAAAGAAATAAATTTTTTAAGCTAAACAAAGAGACTACAAAAGAATTAAAAAAAATCATGAAAAATCTTGAAAAATCCTAAAAATTTAAAATTAAAATCAAGAAAGAATATAATAATCTTTTTTTTTTAAAAAAACTGGTAAAATAAAACAAAACCTATGAGTTATTTTGTGTATTTTTTAAAACCAATTATTTTTTAAAAATTTTTTCTGTAGTTAGTAAAAAATACTTTAGAATTTCGTTTTGAAACCTTCTTGTCTTATTTTTTTTTTATAAAAGACGAGATTTAAGGATAAAATTTAAATTTTACACGTGGTGCCATAAAAACCTCAAAAAAGTAAAATTAATAATTACATGCTTTTCAAGTTAATTTTGAAACTTTTTCTCTTACAATAACTTAAGAAGTGTAATAGAAGTTATATTATACGTAACATTTTCTTAAAGATGTAACTTTTTTTGTAAGTCTACATTTTTGTGAAATTTCAGTGATTTACTTTCAAATTAGTTAAACAATTCCTACAATAGTTTTACACAACTTTATAAATGAGCAAAATTTGATGCACAAAATAGCCCCATCATTGAAATTAAACAAAATAATTGCAAATTTTGCAAATTAATTGAAAAAAAAAATAAAATCAATTAAAAATTGGGGAAAGTAATTTAAAAAAACATAGAAATGTTTTAAAAATAAAGAAAATAATTTAAATTTGAGAAAATTACTTGGAAATCTTAAAAATAAATTAAAAATCGTATCTATTACTTATGTCTTTAATTATTTGCATTTTACCCGTTAATTTTAAGTACTTCTGTACCAAAGGGCACTGGCCCGTTAACTGTTGTTAAATAAATAAATAAAAACAATTGAATAATGAAAAATTAGAAAAAAATAATTGAAAATTGAATGAAATAATTGAAAATTCAGATAAATAGTTTAAAATTTTTGAAATTATAAAAGAAATAAAAAAATTTTAAATTAAGGTAGTTCTTTTGGTTCAGTGGTTCTCAACTCAAAATTTGTCATTTTTTACTTATTTTGTGATGTTTAATTAATAGCGCCAACTTCAAGGTGTAGAGTCTTTCTCTTTTGTATTTATTAAAAAAAAATGAATAAAACGTCAAAACGTGTATTTCAAAATACTATTTTTCGAAATGTAGTACCGCAAGCCACATTTTTCTAAACGGGATCTTATTCCCTATACTTTAAAATATAATTTAGTAGTTTTTATTTTTAAACCTAAAGAAAATTCATTGCATGGTTAGCAAAATGTATTTTTTAACCATGGCTTCTACTTTCTTCCATGTTAAATAGTTTAACTTCATTCTCAAATATCTTAAGAAGATAGCACCGCTTCCTACTTTTAAAAAAATAACATTGTATTCGTTGAATGTTCTATTATATGATATTTCAATTACAAAAATATTTTTAAAAAAATTGTTTTCGAGAGAACTACCTTAAAGGATATAAATTTTGGAAAATAAATAAAAATTGATTTTACAATTTGAAACTTGAAGAAAATAATTGAAATATGATACAAACAATGATAAGTTGTAAAAAATAAATGACATTTGAGTGAAATAATTAAAAAAATTAAGGAATTTAAAAAAAAAATTGAAATTTGAGAAAATTACATGAAAATCTTAGAAATAACTAAAAATTGGAGAAAAGAATTCAAGAAATCTAAAAATAAATTAAATTTAGGATAATTAATAAAAAAAAATTGGAAATTATGATAGCAAATGAAAATAATTGAAATGTTAGAAAAATACTTGAAAATTTTAGAAAATAACAATCGAGGAAAATGATTGAAATATGCTGAAAATAATTTAAGATTGAGAAAAATAATTGGAATATAATTTATATACTTATTAAAGATTGAAAACAATAAATAAAATTTGAGAAAATAATAATAGAATATTTGTTTAAAAAAAGGAAATAATTACAAAATTACTTAAAAATTCTAATTAAAGAGGTTAATTAAAAATCGAAGAAATAATAAAAAATTAATGAAAATAAGAAATGAAATTTCACATAAATATTTGAAATTTTTTTAAATTATGCCAAAAGAATGAAAATAATTAAAAGTTGGAGTTAATAATAAAAAATTACAGAATTTGTTTTTAAGCAAAAGAAAATAATTGAAAAATCGTTTCAAAATTGAAAATTGAAAACAATAATCTAAATATGAGATAAGTAATAACTGAAAATTTAGGACATTAATTGAAAAATAATAAAAATATTAAAAGACAAAGAAAATAATTGCAAAATAATAAAAAGAAATGAAAATTGAGATATATAGTTATTTGAATGTTCAGTATATTAATTCAGAAATTATGAAAATGATTAAAAATTGAAAATAATAATTGCAAAATGACAAAAATAATTGTAAATTAAAAAAATTAATTTAAATTTGCAATGAATAATATAAAATTTAGGAATAATGTCAAGGCAAAAATAATTAAAATTAAAAAAGTGATTAAGAAAACTAAACGAAGTAATTGAAATTTGAGGAAGGTAAATTTAAGATTCAAGGAAACAATTTAAAAACAATTAAATTATTAAGAATTATAGAAAATAGTTCAAAATGATAAAAATAGTACAAAGTTGTATTTTAAGTAATTGAAATCATAAGAGAAAAGAATTATTTAAAATTGAAGAAATTTGTAAATCACTTCTAATTTAGTATTTTTAAAACGTGGATTAATTGAACTTTTAATTAATGCAAGTTCACATTCACTGAAATTTGAAGAACTTAAAATTGCTATAAATTTAAAATTTGAGAACATTTTAAAAAGGTGAAATTTGATTAAAAATTTTTAAAGAAAAAAAAACATCTAGTGACAAATGTCAGGTATGGACAGAATGAATGAATGAATTAAACTTGAAAATTATTATATATAATAATTGGGGCCCCATTTTTCTTTTTTCCCCAGGGCCTTTGCTCTCCCAGTTACGCCACTGAAATATACATAAAAAAAAGAAAGCCTTTAAAAACAATCGGATACGTTAAAATCAAATGCGAAGATTAGAAAAAGTATTTAAAATATTGTGAACGAAAGCATATATAAGAAAAATAGGAAAAATCCAATAAAAACTAAGGAGATTAAACAAATAAATAAAAAAATTACAAAAGAAATAAAGAAATTCTTTTAAAACAGAAAACATAAGGAAATTATTTTTGAAATTGAGAAATTAAAATAAAATATGGTAATTGTTAAGAAAAAGTTATTCAAGGTTTGTAATTCATCTCTTTTTTTTTATTAAATACCAGGAAGGAGAAATTTTAATAGTTTGAAGTTCTCAAATGGAAAAAAAATGTTCAACAAAATTCGTTTGTGTAATGATTTTAACTATAAATAACTATTTAGAAACCAAATTGTAAGAAGAAATTGAATTAAAAAGATATTGAATATCATGGTCCGATAGAATGAGAACCGCTTGAACAAATAAACATCCTTAAAAGAGTTGTAGTTTTTTCTTAATTTTGTAACTTTCTTGTCTTAAAACAACCACATAGTAATAAAATTATTATTAATATGTGGTTGTTTTAAGAAAAGAAAGATTAATATGTGGTTGTTTTAAGACAAGAAAGTTACAAAATTGAGAAAAAACTACAACTCTTATGCATTTTTGAAAAAGTTAATAAATAACAACAACAATTTGTTTAAACATTTGTTAACGTCTTAATTTGATAATAAATATATATTATTTATGTTTTTAATGAGCGTTAAAAGTTATAAAGTTAAACAAAATTTGCAAAAACGCTAGATTTATTTTTCAGATAGTAAGGAAATAACAACAATAAATTGTTTAAACAAATTATGTAACATATTGAAACGTGAAGAATAATATATATTATGATAATATTATTAATGAATGGAGAAAGAAGCATTAAAAATAATAATTAATATTTTTTTTAATAAATTTCAGGTCAAAGAACAAAATTGGGGGGTAAGGTTTATAAAAATCGAATTTTTTTTGGGCTACCCTTGTACACATATTATAAAACCATTATCTACCAGTGAACCAAATTTGATTAAAATGGTAATGTTAATTTGTTTTACGATAATTTTTACGTTTATTTCTTTTTACACTCAAGAACCTCCTTATGTGATATATTGTAAATTTATTTAAGAATTTTCATTTCCAGGGATTTTTTTTACAAATTTTAATATCAGCCGGAACTTTTGACAGAAACTGTCACAAACGATAACAACTTTAAAATAAATGTTGTTGAAAAATTTAGATAACAGAATACCTTAAAGAACCCTTAAATAAGAATATTTGTAACAAGAATAATCCAAATACAAACAACATCTAAACAAATTTTTTAATTAATGCCAAAACTAAATTATATATAAAAACATCAATTGCAACAGCAAGTTTCAAATTTCCGAAAGTCACGATAAATTAACGAAGAATGACAAAACAATAGAAAAACAGAAAAGCAAAATGTACCATACCTTTTTAAAGACAAACACTAAACCGCAAAAGACCTCAATGGGCAATGAAGCGCAGTTCTGATGAAATTTATCACGCTATCTCAAATCATAAAATAATTCTACATCATACCGGAATTAAAAATATACCTATAATTAAAAAATTTCAGGATCCTGCTTTAAGATTTCAAAAACATAACCTTTGACAATGTTTTGATATTTATTTAACAATTAAAAATGTATAACCCTTTTTTAATCGTACTTACTTGTACACCTGACGCTGAGGAAAAAGATTCCGGAAGCGCATTTTCAATATCTTTTACAAAATTATAAAAGAAAACACAAATATGTTTATAAGTTTAACTTTCTAGCAAACGCTATCAAAGATTTTAAACGACTGGACCAGCGGAGTCGGCTTGAAGGAGGGTAAGATTCATCCTAAGAAACGTGTTTGAGAAACTTTTTTGCCTTTGTGTGCGAAATATACTCGTGAATTCTTGGGTTTGCTTCCTTGACTGTATTGGGTTTGGAAGGGACAACTGAAGCTGAAGGGAATAGCCGCGGAGGTGAAGGGGGAACTTCGTGCTTCAGCATGTGTCTTACGTGAAGGTTAGTTTTAGCGGGAATTCCACTCACCGTGTAGGCCGTGAGTTTCTGAAGGATTTTTCGAGGTTCGGAAGGTACGGGCCTGGAACGAACCGACGAAAACGAGTAAAAAGTTCAAAGAAATCTTCACTTAAATTTGGATAATCTCCGTCATCGAAACATTTTTGCAGTTCTTTCTTTATTGATCCCAAAGCGAATGCCATTTTTGTTCTCTCGAGCACTGGATCAGGTTACTTCATTTTTAACTAATTCTTACGTATTTGAACTATTTGAATTTAGATTCATATTTTTCACACAAATAATAGCTTTTTCTCTTTCGGTAAATGATGATTTTGACATTTTGACAAATCGTAAAAAAAATCGTATTTTTTGCGCAGGTGCGTGTTCGCGACGCTTATTGGTTTATTACTCGCGCGGGTATTCTTAAATATTCATGCGCGCGCAAGAACCTAACCTCACTTTTTGACAGTTTGTTTCTTTTTCCGCTTTTTTCATAATCGTTTTATAACGTTGATAATTTGTGATTTAATTATTTATATGTGGACAATTTTGTTCGTAAATGAAACTTGGGAAATTAAGACTTACCCTGCGCCTGTGTACATTGAAGGAGCTCGTCGGTAATTATCATGTTCTTTATCTTTTTTCTTCTTTAGAAGAACCCAAGCTCTTATGCTTTCCCTCTTGGTGCCTCTTTCTTTTTTTGGTGCTCGATTATTATTCCGACGATCCCGAAATGCAGGATTTGAAAACATTTTTCTGTAGTTTTCTACTTTTCTGGTCAATAGTATTATTTATTACAATAATAGTCTATTTTTTCAATCATGCAATTGTAAACAAAAGAAAGCTAATTTCTTTCAAATATCTCAGAATTTAATTTTTTTCTCTTGATTTGTGTTTTTTTCAATTTATGTTTGCCACGATTTTTGCTTTCCAAAATAATTAAAGTATGTATTATTTTTTTCAGGTTTAAAAAGAAGACGAATACGAAAAAGATCACATCGATTTTTAGTAACGCTGTAAAAGACAAAAATTTTCAATTATTCCATTTAGAGAATTTTTGGGAAATTTAAAATCACAGTTGATTCTGTACTCGAAACGGACAAAATGACTTCTTGTGTTCAAAATCACTTTTACGTTAAGTGTAATTTGCAGGTGTAAATCTTGATTTAAACCCGGTGCTTGGTAATGCAAACCCGCAATTTTCTCGGGGGGTTAAAGGTGAAAAGTATTCTTGGCGGAGATTAAAACTCGATGAAAAGCGATTCTCTTCTCATCAGTTTGAATTCATTTCAAGGTGCTGCAGAGAAAGTCAATCTTTCGTCATTCCTATAAGTGCTTAAGTAGTAAAGAGGCTTCACCAGACACGTGTTACTTGGCGAATGTCCCACGCCTTCTTTGATGATATGGTAAAGGTTCTGCAGTACTTAAAATCAACCCGGAAGTATTATTTATGCTGGGCACGTGATGGTTTTAATCGTGTAAGCAACACAGGCATTGGAGAAAAGTTGGTGTTCAACGCATTCGATATGGCACATATTATCGATGGTACATGGTTTTATGTGACCCCAAACTAGCGGTAAAATTTACTCCACGCCAACACAATGTTTTTAAAAAAGACCTAAAAGATACTTTTTCACTCTTCTTTTAAAAGCAATTTTTAACAGAGTTTTACTCTTAAATGCCAAAATTTATACTTTTCAAATCAAGAATCCAGTTTTCAAATTACTAACAGTTAGTAACTTCTGGAGAGTTATCTAGTAATAAATTTTTAGTGAAACGATGAATCCTCTAGCTCTAGCAGGATGACGTAAACTGTAAAAAGATGTTAATGCAATTGTTTCTGTTACAGATTTCATTACACTTTCACTCTCAATTCTCAGTGCACCCACTACTGGGAAATTTTCCCTTGCAAAACATGTAGGCGATTCGTCTGTTTAATCGCACGAGATAAGGTGGTTTATTGCGTCTTCTTAGCCAATAATAAAAAGCAAGAAACACTAAAGCAGCTTTACGCGATCGCAGAGACAGCTACACTGTCGAGTAGTTCCACGGATTTAATTCCATGGACGTTTTATTACGCCAACAAACACTCATGGACTGCATTACATCATTCTAGAGAGCGTATAATTTTTATGTTGTCGATTTTTAAGGAAAAAGTCATTTAATGGGGCTTTTCTAAATTTGGAAATTTGTTGATCTTTTATAACTTTTTCCAATTGATATAGATGAAGGCAAACGAGAGGAATCACGACCAGATGGATAATTTCGACCTTATTATCTTCTCTATGATATAATACGAGACAAAGCTTTTTAATTATTTCACCTGTTCAGTGCTGAATTAAAATCATTTAGAAAATTTGAGAAAAGAATAATGAAATGTTTAAAAGTGATGAAATGATTAATGAATTATCATTTTACTTTTTGTCAAATTATTGAGTAAATGAAAACTGAAGGAGTCAATTCGCAAATAAAGATAGTGCCTTAAGCTTATCAGGTGCTACTTGATCGACACTAAAAGAACCTGTTTTAGAAGTATTAAACGAATCCAAATCACTCATCAACAGATACAAAAAGATAGAGGCAAACAGGATATTTCTGAATTTTGTAGGATTTTTCGATTAGAATTAATAAGCGCTATTTCAAAATTCATAGAACTTAACAACGGAGTTGAGTTCGATAATTTTATGCAAATGAAGAGTCGTAGCAATAGCTCGTCTTTCCTTAAGAATTGAAGAATCAAAATGATTGCGATGATCATCTAATGCGTCATTTTATGTGGTCTCTTAATTACAAGAGGATCCATTTTTTAATGCATTGAAAAATTACTCAACAATGAAAAACCTGAACAGACTCAGAAAATTGTAAAAGAGAGCACGTTGCCTTGCCAATGATCATAATAACGAAAAACAATTATAAAAGGTCGATAGTAGCGATTTAGATTGAGTAAACATTTATAAAGAAATGTATTTACATTTTTAACATTAAATATGGAAATATTTTCTCAACTCAAATGAGTTATTGTGGTTGAAAACTCTACCCTTTTTTTTCTGATTGATAAACGCACATTGGACTGATAAATTGCGTTGAAAATAGCATCGCTCAGAATCATTCACACTTTGACGGATTCAATTTAATCGTAGACTTTTGCTACTTGGTTTACTATTCAAAAACCGCAACATATGTCAGTATTGAAAATTTCTTCTAAAGTAGTTTATTTTCCAAAATGGGAATCCCATTTTTCTTTACTTCTATGTGTGGCACGTTATTTCAAAAAGTTATGTGTTATGGAGGAACTGTGAAATGCAAAATATTAAAAATTTTGCATGTTATTTCAAAAAATTATGTTCGTGTTATGGAGGACAATGTCAAATGCAAAATATTAAAAATTTTGCATGTTATTTCAAAAAGTTACGTTCGTGTTAAGGAGAATAATGTAAAATAAAAAATATTAGAAACTTCAAATCATACATACATTTTAAAAAACAACGCAAAAGTAGAAATTTTCAGCAAAACTTTTAAGTCTACTCAAATAATAGCCAACGCTAGCTAAATTATAATAATTAATTTATTTTTTCAATAATTTTTCTGTCGTTGTTCTTATCATTTTTTTGTCCTTGCCAAAATTTAAAAAAAAATTCATTCATTTTGTACCATTTGTACCATTTTGATCAATTATGTTTAATTGTTTATACTATAGCAAACGAGATTTAAATTAGATTCATGTCTGGAACCCTTTCATGGGTGAGACTAACTCGTGTACTTGACCTGTTTTTACTTCCTCTACTTCAAATTGAAAAAATCTAAAGTAAAAAACAAATTTAAGAATGAAAGTAAATTTAAATAATTTAAAGTTTGATTAGATCCATTTCAAAACTGTTAATTGGTTCAAAATTGTTAAGTTTTTTTTTTTAAATTTAACAATTTTTTTCATTTTTTAAGAATTTTTCAAAATTTTAATAGAGAAATAATTTTCTTTTCAACCATTTTTTAAAAATCTTTTAATTGTTGCAAATTGAAATGGTTCTGGTTATATAATTTTTCTGGTAAATTTTGTAATTTTCTCGCAAACTGAATTTAAATAGCATTCCTTAGTAATAAATTAGATAAAGTACAAAAATAAATTTTTATAAATAATTGCAATTTTTATTTCAGATTTTGACATCTTTTACGTAAATTACTCGTCAACACAGAATGAGGCGAGAAAAAAGTTGTAAATTGATTTTATGACGAGGAAATCTTTTGGTTATAATCATAGCTACCATGATTTAGAAGGTCAAAATAAGTAGGTAGGTATTGAAAAACAAGAAGTCATAAAAGTAAGTTCATCTCAGGAATGAAAAAAAAAATTATGTTTGTGTTGTTGATCACACTAGAAGATTTTTAAAAATAAACCAAAATATTAGAAATGAAAATAAATACCTAATAGAATAGAAAATTATTAGAAACGGATAGAATAATTAAAACAATTGCAGAAATGAATTTAAACTGAAGTTAATAACTAGAATAGAAAATAGGATAATTAAAATTATAAAAAGAAAAGGATATATAATATAAATTAGAAAAAAATGTTAAAAAGGAAATAGGTTACTAGTAATAAAGCTAGAAATTCACCATCACTGTCAATAAAATTTAAAACAAACGATCTAAAAAGAGTGGAAAAAATGTTGGAAATAACTGCAAAGCGAGACGAAAAATTAATGAAAAATGTCAAGGAAATGAAAAATAAATAGTTAAAGTGGAAACCTTGTAAAAATTAAAAAGAATAATTAAGATTGTAAAAATAAATTAAAAAGATAAGCGAGTTAAAAATATTTATAATAATTTAATGTGAAGAAAATTAAAGTAGATAATTAATTAGTTGAAATTAAAAACGATTAGAATTTTATGAATGATTAATAATTTAGGAGACGTACGATTAAGTTCTAAAATTCATTAACTAGAATTCTCATATAAAGAATTCGAATTTTACCAAATTTTCATTTAGCAGAATTCTCATATAACTTTAAAATTGTTTTGATAGAAAATTATCAAAAATATTATTATTATTTAAAATGAAAATTTAAATTTGTTTATTTGGTCGTTTCATTCAGACATATAAATATTCGGTGTTTTAAAAATTCCACTAAATATTAATTCGTACAAATAAAAATATTCAGACAAATAAAGATTTGGACAAAAATTCGGTAAAATTCGAATTCTTTTAAAAAAAAGGAGGTAAAAAATAAAGTCTGAAGTGAAGATTCTGTTAAATATGAAATAGGTGTCCTGAAAATTGCATTAAACAGTGAATAAAAATTCGGATTTATTTAAATTCTGTTGAAAACAAATTCGAAAATTGAAAATTCAGCTAAAAGAAAATTCCATAAAATGAAAATTTTAACAAAAGAATTTTAGATCTTAAACATGCACTCAAATTTAATAAATAAAAATGTTTAAATGAAAATGTCTGACTCTCTTTAAACTGAAAAAATCCCATTACGTTATTAATAAATTTTGCTAACTGTTTAATCAATAAATAAAATTCAATTCAATATAATACAATCTAAATAAATAAAGATTTAGAAGAGTGAAACAAGAGTAAAAAAATCTTAAGTTTATTTACAACTTACACTCAAAACAATTAATAATTAAATATATTATAATATATAATATGAACTCATTTAATTAATTTACAAATACTAAATATATGTAGACTTTTTCAAAAAATTAATAAACTGTTTACGAAATAGTTTTGTATGCTGGGGTTTATTTGCTTAAAGCACCCTACTTTTTTCAAACTAAAACAAAAAAGAAAATTTATTTATAATAGTTCGAGGGACCCCATCGTTAGATGATCTAATGTTTATAAAGTAATTCTGTAAACAAAGCCCTTAAAAATCAAACGTGTTCTAATATTATAACAGAGTTTCTAGCGATCTGGAAAAAATACGAACTAAAAAATTTTAATTAAAAGAAAATTCAGCATTTTGTAGTTTCTTATAATAATTACTTTATTTTTTTCATCTTTACAAGGTTTTTTTTATGATGCTTTTAACGTTTTTTTTTTAATTTATAATTCTTTTTATTTTTATGTTAAAAAAAACTATTTTTTTTAAATGTTTCATTTTTAAAAAAATTGCCTTTTTTTATTGACGTTTGTTTATTTTCCTTCTTGTAGAAAATTATTTTGTAAAATCTAATGCAATTTTTAATCATTTATTTATTTATATTTTTAAATAACCTTTTTTTCGTAAATTACAACATGTTTTTTTTACATTTTTTCTCGTTTTTATTTTGATTGTTGGGAGAGGGGGGGGGGGGGGTAATATTTTCTTTAGTTTTCTGATTTCTGTTAAATTCGCAAATCTGTTTGTAAATTCATTCACTTTGTTTTTACGTTTTGTGTATTTTTTCACAAACTCACTTTATCTTCCATAACATTTTCAGATTTTTTTCAATTTTTCTAAAGTTTTTGTTGTTAGCATTGTCTTAAAAATTTGTTTTTTTAATTTTCGAAGAATTATTTCACTTCTTTTTTGTAGACTTTTTATTTATTTTTCCTTTTATTTTATTTTTACTACCTCTTATGTTTTAGCAGATTCTTACCAAATTTTATATTTATTGCTATTTTTTGTAAATTTTTCATAGTTTTTTTTTAGATTTTTTAAAAAAGTTTTCTCCATTTCACAAAATATTTTAAAATTATTTTTTATTGAATGTTCTTGGAATTTTTATTCTTTAAGATTTTTCGATTTCAACTTAAAGTTTCTTACTTTTTCTTCAATTTTTTAATATTTTCCATAATTTTTTTTTATTTCTATTATTTGAACTTTTAATTAATTTTTAAATTTTATCTGATAAAAAAAAAATCAATAAAACCTGGTTTTGATTTTACATAATTAAAAAGGAGCTTTATCACTGATCACTTTACGTGTACATAACCTAAAAATTTTTCTTTCTTAGGTCCTGCATCTTTCATATCGGGTCACAATATATTTTTAAAAAAATAAATAATGACATGTTGAATGTTTGAAATAACTCTTTTAATATTTCTTTTAAAATTATTAAAATTAAAATAATCTGTTATTAAGAATTGAAGGAACAAATCCGGGAAAATTGTAGTTTACGATCTAGAAATTCGAAAATGATTATTTGCTAAACACCCTGAATTAAATTTCTAAATTTAAATATATTTGAAATTAAAATCTAGAATTTCGATTGAGAAAGATATTGAAGTTATTTTCATGAAATTGTCATGCAAGTGAAAGCAAAAACCTGAAACATATTTCGCATGTTTCTAATTAAGATAATTTTATTATCTGCTTCTGGAGCACGTGTCTAGTATCTGGAGGTAGCACACGTGCTACCGAGCTTCCTTGCGTAACTTTAAAATAAAATTCTTCACGACAAGAGTCATCCAGCTTCCAAGCGAAAGGTTGCAGAATTGCAACATGTATTCTGTCAAGGTCAAGGGCAGCCAGTTGCCAGTTTATAAAGGCAGTCCCTGGGCAGGTTGACCTGTGCCCTCTCGGTATTCGAAGCTCCATTTAAACCATCTTCGAACGTTTCACGACAAGTATGCAGGAACTGTTTAAAGATTTTTTCTCTCTTTTATTATCTATTCTGCTTATAAATAACACCTTCCGAATTTGAAAAATTCTAAGGAGTAAAACAGTGATTGACACTAATAATTCCAATGTTACTTCCTGCAGACATTCAGAATTAATGATTAAATCGTCATTAGAATATTCAAATTGAAGGTTGTAGAATTTTGTCACCTTGAAATCTAAACTGGTTTCTAAAGTGAAAACTTGAGAAGTTAAAACTTTCGAATCAGAAGGTTGCAAAATTTGGTTTTTTTATTTGTTTCAGAAATATTGTTACCATTAAATTAAACATTAAAAATCTTATTTTTTTTAAATGTGATTTTATCGAGCTTGTATTTTTAAACAATAAAGTAAAAATAGTTAACAAGATTTTTCTGCTTTTTTTAGATTGGAAGCGAAAAAAATAATGATTCTCAAGTGAAAGGTTGACGAACCAACATGATTCGTGGGTAGACTTCAATAATGGAGACGAAATAATAGAGAACACAGGGACACCGGAGAACAGCCGCTTACAATTTGTGATTTAACAGACAGGAAGTATAATTCGTGAGAGATTATTTAGAAATTGTCTTAATGTACAACAATTCACGGTACTAAGTGCCTAATAATGTGTTTATTTTCTAAAACAATTTTTAGACTCAGTTTCTCAACATATGAACATGTTCAATGTTCATCCCTTTGAATTGTATTTTCATATTAAATTTGATATTTCTTATGCGTCCACAGAACTGGGAACCTCCCATCTTGAGACACTTGAGTCTCATTATCTAAACAGGTGTCAATTCCTCGCATGTTTATAGTTTATTTATATTCAATATCTCTTTTCATACTTGATAGTTAAAAATGACCGCTGCATTATCTAAAAAATCGCAAAAAATTCGATTTTGTGTGGTCTATGAGACTACAATCAATAGATTTGATCCTTTAATTGCCAATTTTCTGATATTTTGAACTTTTTGAATTTTTTTTATACTTTTAAATACATATGTTGGAAATATTAAAAAAATTAGGCTGACCAGAATTTGAAATCGGTTTTGGAGAACAAGGCCTGGGTAGAAAAAAAAAAGATCCCCACTTATGCAGGCATGTATTATTTTGACCGTTTTTTTTTGTTTACACATGTTTTTAGAAAGTGGTCCAGTCTTTAATACAAAATATTTTGGGGCCAAAAACGAGCGTTTCAGAAAATCGACAGTAAATGTTGCCAATCAAATTATAAAAATATCTGATGTGTGTAGTAGTTAGTTAACACCTTTAGCTATCTAACGAAGTACATAAATTCTTCTAATTCTTTTGCAAACAAATTTTATTTACTTCTATCAAAAGGTGACCCAATCATTAAAAGTTTCCCCTACTTATAGGTAGCATCGAAATTTGGTGAAGAATAAATAAAAAAAAAAAAAAAAATTTGTTTAAACTAACTTCCTAAATTCAAATAATTTTTTTACAAAAAGACCAAAGGCCACAAGATTTCTACCATTTATTTATATAAAATAATTGAAAATTACAGAAAATATTTGAGAATTGAAGAAAATGATTAAAAATTGAAGAATTAAATGAAAATATCAAGAAAATAATTAATAATTAAAAAATAAACTTACAATATGACGAAAATAATAAACTATTAAAAAAAATAATTAACAATTGAAAAAGAATTGAAGAATGGTGAGAATAATCGGGATTAGAAAATGTTTTTTTTTTAATTAATGAATAATCATAAAATTGAAGGAGAATAATAAATTATCAATTAAAAACTGATGAAAATTATAGATAAAATTGTAAAGAATAAATTAAAATTGAAGAATTGTATTGAAATTTCAATATAATAATTGAAAATTGAAAGAAAATTTACAAAATGACTAAAATAATTAAATATTATAGACAATAATTTAGAAATGAATAAGTAATTTACCATCGAAAGAAAAAATTTAAATCTGTCGAAAATGATCGACAAAAGAACAAAATATCGAAAAAAATTAAAGAATAGGTAATTATAAAATTTAAAGAGAATAATTGTATATTAAAAACTGTTGAAAATAATAGCAACATAAACGTTGAAAAACATTAAATTGTTTCTGGCCATTTACAACTGTAAATTTTTGCAAGTACAAATAAGATAAATAATTTAATGAAATTTGTAATTTAAATAAACTTAACCCAGTGGGCACACATGTCCAAAAGACGTCCCTATGTCGGTTTTTATGTCCAAAAGACGTCTTAATGACGTCTTTTTGTTTTTTATGCCCACTGGGAATATTCTAGATAAATATAACTTTTTTTTCTATGCAAATTAAAATTGCTGTCGACTTTAAGAAATAAACAAATAAGTGAAAGTAAATAAAAAATGTTTTAAAAGAGCACGAATTTTCCAATTTTATATTTAGAAAAGAAAAAATCAAAGAAAAATAAATAAAAAATTTAGTTCCAAATTTCTATTGAGGATTATTTCTATTCTTCAAAAGTTCTAACAATTCAAGTTTTAATTTTTTCAACGAAATGTTGACTCAAATTTATTTAAACTTCAATTAATTCAAATTTTTATTTGTTAAAGTCTTAAGACTTATATTTAATTTTTTTTATATTCCTTTAAAATTTAAATAATAATAATTTTAATTAATTCAAATTTGAACTGTTATAAACTTTACATATTTTCAAAATCTAATAATACATATTTAAATTATTTTTAACATTAACCATTATATAAAAACTTCTTATTATACAAAAAAATTTCATTGTATATTAAAGCTTTAATCAGTCAAAATTTTGAAAATAATAATTTAGACTATAAGTGATTCAAAAATCAATGAAAATTGGGTCTAATGGAATTTGAAATTAAGTGAAATTTATATTTACAAAAAAAATTAAAATTGTGAAAAATTTAGGTAAATGTTTAGTTATTAATAATCAGAATAATAAAAACGCAAGAATTGATTAAAATTTAGATAATTTAAAGCCTAATAACCAATAAAAATTTAGATGAATTCAAACTTCAATAAATTAAAACTTAAATATATATTGATTCTTAATTACTAATTTAGATTTTCATTAAAAATAATTATTTCAAAATTTTAATGATCTCAATTTCCAATGATCTAAATATCAATTAATTTAATCACAAGAACATTTCAAGTTAATTTATATTGATAGAATTAATTTTTAATTTACTAAAAATTTGAGTGTATGAAAATTTCAGTTCAATATTTTAGGGTAAACTATATTTTAATTAATTTATTTTCTGTCAATGCAGTCAAATTAACTCTTATGAAAGTAGACTCTAATTTTAATTTAAAAATACATTTTTTCAAACGTAACTGATTTAAAACAAAAAAATAGCCAAGTGACAAACTTCAGGTGCGGACAGACAAGAATGAATGAAAGAATGAATGAATCTTGCGGATTATTATTATAGACTAGCAAAATATACGCGCGCTACAGCGCGCGAGAATGACGTTTTGCATTTGTTACTAATTTAAATATAAAAAGTATGAACTTTTTTATATTAGATAATTTATTATTAAATTAAATAAAAATATAACTCATTTTTTACTGTTACATAATTATTATTTAAATTTTATTAAATCAGAAAAAGAGTTTTGTTCTTTAAACTATGATTTGTTCCGTCAAATGCATTTCTTAAAAGTTAATTATTATTATTAATATACATCCTAATACATAATTGATTTAATTATAAAATAATAATAAACAATTTTTAAATAATAAAAGTAATCCGATTTAGTTTAAATTAATTTTATTAGATCCTAAACAAATTAAACAAAAATTTTATTTTAACATATAATTATTATTTTAGTCCAGTTTAATAAGAAAGATAAGGTTTATTAAAAGAGGTATGATTTTTTTGAGTTGAATGTTTATTAGCATTTCTTGACCCATAAATGCAAAAAAATGATTAATCAAAAAGTAAACAATAAAAGTTTATAGTAAAAAGGAAACGAGAAAAACGTAATGAATTATTTATTTTGAAATATACTAACATTATATTCAAAATTCTATACAAATTTCAATTGTTCCAAACGTCTATTAATCAAAGTTTCTTATTCTTAAATTTTCTTTAAACAATATAAATTTCAATTACTAACTTCTCTAGGTGCAAATTAATCGTCAAAACTTTTATCAACACAGATTTTAATTTTTCCAAATTTAAAATATTTTCCAACTTTTATAGATTCAAACTCTAATTATTTTAAACTTCAATTAAGCAAAATTTTAATATTTAACCAAAGTTTTAAGAGACATATATAATCCAATTTCACTTTGATTCTCAACAATGTAAACAAAATGTATTTTAACTTTATTATATATTTATAAACTAAATATTTTAAATTTAATTTTATTAATGCAATTTTAAAATGTGTTTCAAACTTTAAGAGCTTGTGATGGAGAATGATGTCAGTATAGTCACATGACCCAAAGCCAAAATTTCTCAGCGATTTTTCTGTATAAAACTAATGAATATTTTTATATAAAACTTAGTATAGAATTATATAAAATATCAACCGGAAGATCTTTCTGACTCTAGCGTGTGTTCTCATTTTGACTAAAAAGTTAATTTTATAAAATTGTTCAAAATTAGAAAAAACTCAAACAGTTAATTTTGGGTCAAACTCCAAATAAGTTAGGGGTACGCAGACCTTTCAGGTGATATTTTAGGTAATTCGACAAAATTGCATTGAAAAATATTCAGTACCTAGTTCTAGAGAAAACCGCTGAAAAATTTTGTTTGTGGGTCATGTGGTCAATGATCAATCTATCACATCCTCTTAATTATTAGGAACTTGGAATTATTTGAATTTTATTATTAATAAATTTCAATTATTATTAAAAACTTTTAATGCTTCAATTTTTAATCATTCTATGTTTTAATTATTATATCAACTTTAAATAATTTCAAATTCTAACAATATACATATTAAAATAATTTCAAACTTAAACCAATTTCTAAAAACGTTTTAATTGTAAAAAATTTACATACATTAAAACTAAAATAAATCCAAATTTTCTGATTAATTTTATAATTTTAGTCTTTCCAAAAAAAGTTAATTCTTTTATAGTAAAAACTGTATTTCAGTCTATCTCATTTTCTGTTAATCTAGTTAAACTATATAATTAGATTTATAATTGTCTTTAATTTTAAATGTATAATTAAATTGAATATTAAAGCAGTTTAATCATTTACTCACGCAATAAAAAATAATAATTTTTAGATAAAAATACTAAATTTTTTCAAAAGTAATTTAATGCAGTACCCATTTTTCTTTAAAAATTAATAGCGCAAAAAAGCTTCAAGAGTCAAACCACTGTCTTTCAACTAAAGCTCGTCGCTGACATATTTTAATAAATATTAAAACCCATATTATATGTATTATTGATGTGTCTAAATTCAAGTTCTGAAGTTGTTTTAGATAATTTTTTTATTTTCCAGCCGTAAATTGTAATTAAAGAAGCAAGTGTCAAGAAAAATTGGCGTTTTTAATGCATATTTCAAATATTTTTTATTTAGAAAGAAAACATTTCATTCTCATATTGTAAAGAAAATATGTTTAATTAACATCCAAATATTTATTTTATTTAATGTTATTTTGTATATAATGAATAATGATAAGAATAATAATAAAATCAATTTAAAGTTGATCAAAAGGCTGTCACTTTTAACCATTTTTAAAAATCTATTTTTTAGAAACCTTCTTAATAAATATTATTCAAACTTACCATAATTATTAATTTATACACTTTAATCATGTTTTCACTAGATTCAAGACAAATATTTATTTTATTACTAAATAATACCATCTTAAAACTTGAGAAGTAACCCCAAAACACAAAATTTTTAATCTTATATAAGTTTTTCTGGATGCAATTAACAAATTATTTCTTTTCACATATCTAAGTTTTTATAAAATCTTCAACATATTAAATTTTAGAGAGAGTAATTTGCTCAGTTTATGAATTATTATTCAAGTTTAAAATGTACAAAATACACTCTAAAGTTTGACAATCTGTTATTTATTTTAAATTCAAAATTATTTTTGTCAATAATTTTAACGACAAATGTAAGAGTGTATTTTGTTCAATGAAAAATATGGTTTTTTCATTACATTTTTAAACTTTAATAATTCATAAACTGAGCAAATTACCCTCGCGAAAATTTAATATGTTGAATATTTTATAAAAACTTAGATATGTAAAAAGTGTTAATTTTTTAATATCATCCAGAAGAAACTTATATAAGATTAAAAATGTGTTTTGGGGTTAATTCCGGAATTTTAAGGTGGTATTATTTAGCAATAAAATAAATATCTGTCTTGAATCTAATGAAAATATAATTAAAGTGCATAAATTAATCATTATCGTAAGCGACCACCTTTGGTCGAAAGTCAGTGGTTTGACCCTTAAACTAAAGAAAAAAAAGTTCTCAAAAGGAAAGCAAATAATCAAAAAGGTAATTGAAAACCTTAAGCAATGTTTAAAACCTGTGCATAGCTTATTTTTCAATGATATAATTAATAATATTTCATTCTTTATTATTATTTTTATTGTATTTTTTAGAATTAATTAAAAGCTCGAAATAGGTGTAAACAGAATCAAAGACTGAATGAATGAATAAATGATAATAAAATTTTATTATTTCATATCTTCAAATCATTTATGAAATTTCATAGAAATATTAGATTTTCTGAATTAAAAAAACCAATATTCAATTTACTCAAAATATTTAAGAAAAACTTAATTTTACATAATAAGAACTTAAATAAATTTTGTTTAACATAAATTAAATTAAAATTGTAAAAAAATGTTAAATACAAAGCAGGTTATATACCTGCATAATGTATATATTTTAATCTTGTTTTCTTTTTTAATCCTATTATTAAAATTTTATTAGTTTATTTTAAAAATTTACCAATTTTATAGTTATGTAAGTCCATTGACTTTCGTCTGAGGACTGTTGCGGACATATTATTAAAAAAAATTGTTCCACAACACTTGAAACTTGAATATTTCCTGATTTTATTGGTCATAATATTATAGTGTAAATTGTATTTCTTATAATGTAATTATTAATCAAAAACCTTAAATTTTTGCAAATTTTTAAAAACATTATTATTCAAAAACTATTTGATATTATCTATTGGAACTTACCAGAAACATAAAATGCTTAATTTTTAATATATTAATGTTGATATTTTTATTAAAAAAGGATTATTTTAAAATAATATCTAAATTAGAAAAATTTTTACTTCGAAAAATTTCACAATCCTTTTCAGCTTACAAATTTTTTGTGGAACCTCATACAAATGGAGAAAATGGAAAAGAACTGGTGGTATAAATATCTAGATTTCTATTTTTCAATTGATATTTTAAACTTTAGGCAGGTTGTAATAATGCTTGTCTAATTTGAATTACAAGTTGAATAGAGCGATGTGAACTTGGTCTATACTAACTTCAAGTTTTAGAAATAACCTTTTTAAGTATAAAATTTCAATATTTTATATCTCAAAAACGAAGTAAAACACGTTCATAAAATTTTAATAATAAGTAAATTTTATTAATATGTAATCAAATATTTACAAAAGCTGAAATTTGTAGGAGGTACAGTAAAAAAGTTGTAAGCTGAAAATAATTGTAAAATTTTTCAAAGTAAAAATTTTTCGAATTTAAATATTATTTTAAAATAATCCTTTTTTAATAAAAATATCAACAATAAAATATTAAAAATTAAGCATTTTATGTTTTTGGTAAGTTCCAATAGATAATATTAAATAGTTTTTGAATGATAATGTTTTTAAAAAAATGCAAAAATTTAAGGTTTTTGATTAATAATTGCATTAAAAGAAATACAATTTACCCTTTAATATTATGACCAATGAAACCAGCAAATATTAAAGTTTCAAGTGTTCTGGAACAATATTTTTTTTAAAATAAGTCCGCAACAGTTCTCAGACGAAAGACAATGGACTTACCTAATTGACACAAACGAAAAACGTAACCTATTTTCAACTACATAACAAATTTCAAAACCAAGAAGCAAAACATTATTAAAAAACAATTGAATAGAAAAACGACCAACTTCAGGTGTGGACAGAATGAATGAAAGAATGAATGAAATTGCGGATTATTATTATAGATTGATCGATTTTTAAAAATTGTCGTTAATTCAGTTTCCAAATAATTCAAGTTTCCATCTATTCAAAAATCAATTAAGTAGGTACTCTTAGTTTCAACTAACCTTCAATTTGTTGAATTTCCAAATTAAAATGGATTTAAATTATGATAACATCAAATTATAATCCATCCAAACTTCAATTCAATTAATTTTATTTATTTTAAAATATAAATAGATTCAAATTTCAATTGATTTAAACTTAAATCGTAAGTAAGTAAGCAAGTTTCAGTCGGATCAAAATTGAATTATTTCACATTTCAATAAATTAAAAATTTTAATCCCATGAGATTAGAATAAACTTGTAATTTATCTTGACTCAAATTTCAATTTATTCTTTCTTTCAATTGATTGATGTTCCAATCGATATAAATTGTTTATACAACTTGAATTCTTTCAACATTATTTATATACTATATCTAATTGGGACAAATTTAAGTAGATTTAAATTTGTATTATTCCACATTTGAATTATGTAATTAATATTTACATCAGTTTAAATTCCAATCAAACCCAATTTGAATCTATGTAAGCTTTAATTGCTCTAAATGTCAAGTTATCGAATGTTTGATCTTTTCATACATTCTAATTAATTCAAAATTTAAAAAATCCAAACATTTACATGTATTTAAATTTTAATTTTTCTGAATTTCAATTTATCAAAAGTTTAATTGATTTCGAATTTTTAATTTATCGAAATTTTAATCAATCTTAATATAATTAATATCTCATAACTCATATTTTAATTTGTTCAAACCTTCAAATTTCAATTAATTAATTAATTAGTGAAATCCACTTTCCCGAAACTGTTCAATTTTTTTTTTATAATTTCTTATTTTTTCAATTCAGTATTTTGTATTTTGTTAAATTGCATTTCGTTCAAATTTTTAAAAATATTAATTTATTCGGTGTTTTTTCTGCATTTTCTCATAATTTTTTAATTTTTATAATTTTTAAGGGTTTGTAATGGAGAATGACGTCACTGGTATAAACAAAATTTATCCGTAAACTTTCTCTTAAAATAATAAATATTCTGACATTAAACTTTGTAGAATTACTTATAATAGAAAAGTCTGTATAGCAAAAATTTGTTGAATTTTTCCTTAAAATTAATTTTTTTAAATTTCTAAAAATCAGCAAATTTAAAAAAAAATTAATCTTTAAGCAAAAGTAAAAAAAATGGATCAGACAGACCTCTGTAATGATATTTTAAGTAATTTTACTAAGTTTGATGTCAAAATATTTATTATTTTTAAAGAGAGTTTACGGAAGAATTTCGCCTATACCAGTGACGTCATACCCTATCACATGCCCTTAAAATAATTTTCTTCTTCTATTTTATGTTCATCACCATTATGGTATTAAAAAATTTTTTCATTTCTTAAAACTGTTTATTTTTTCCTTTTTAAATTCTCATTTTTTCTAGTTTTCAAAAAATGTATTCACTGTTTATTTTCTTCAATTTAAAATTAATTTTTTAATTTTACTAATTCTGAAAATTAATTAAAATTGTAAAAATAGTCGTAAGTAAGTAAAAATTTATCGTTTTTCTTATTGATTTTCTTACTCAGTTTCTTGATTTAAAAGACGCAGTAAATATTATAATTTTTGCTTCCTCATGGAGTAAACTTTGTATTTAAAAGGATTTTATAGTTTGTTAAATAAATATTCTGTATATTTTTAGTCATGTTTGTTTTTATTCTGACGTAATGTTTTTAAAGTTTCTTTATTTTTTAAATAATATTCATATACCTTTTTTTAAATATCAAACGCGAACTCAATCCACAAAAATTGAAATGTATTAAAATTTTAATCAAGTGAAAATTTAAATAATAATATTGTGGTTAATTCAAATAAAAAATGCATACAAATCAGTTATTTTTCGTGTTAAATTATTTTTCAGAACATGCTTTTATTCGCAACCTATTTTCATAAAAAAAATCGACATTTCATTAACTTTAAGAAAAATTGGTATTAGAATATACAAGAAGAGAATGTTTAAATTATACATAAAATTTAATATAAGTACGCGAAAAACGACCTAAACAGGACTAAATAACATGTCATATTTACATACCTATATTTAGATATTCAACGACAAGTTTTAATTTATAAAAAGCTAGAATGTAAATGAGGAGCAAGTTTTCAAAAGTTGATAAATCCTTTTTTTGTTTTTTCGAAAAAAATTAAGCAAATGCAGTTTTGCACATAGACCCTAAAGTTAATTATAAAGTAGAAAAACTATAAGAAATTAATTATGAGAGTGTTTTTTGAATTTGTCTTTAATTTATCAATTCAGTAAATTTAATAAATTCGATACATTTTAATTCAAAATGATCTTAAAAGACAATATTATTGGGAATTATTTTGGATTCAGTATAAGTAATTTTTAAAATAAGAATTGGAAACTTAATTACAATTTTTGTAAAATAATTATTTAAATAACTTTTTTTTAGATCCTTGTAAGTATTAAATTAGCAAGTATTATAGAAGGGATGGATTTATTTTGTAAAATGTGGTTTTAGCATTATAGGTCATCGACTATATATTGCATGTATTTGTAAATCGCAACTAAATCTCATGTTACGTTTCCAAGTGTTAATTTGTTAAGTACAAAGAATCACTCTTGCTCTCGTCATTTTAATATTGTGTGGGTTAACTCGATTTGTTTCCGCTCTCATTAACAAACGACATTTTGCTCTCTTTCTATGAAGAAGAACAAAGAAACGCATACATTAAAAAAAATGTTTAAAATAAATTTAACTTTTTCTTGAATAAAACATTGTTTCGATTAGCCCAGATTATAATAAAATGCTATACACGCAAATATTTTAATAGACTTAACGAAAGTTGAAGAATTGTTTTGGTGAAAGAAAATACTTAAATTTCAATTTTAACAAATTTTAAAAAAAGGTTTTAATATAACAATTTGTACTAATTTTATTTATTTGTTTGTAAATTAAATTCTGTGTAGAATTGTTTGAAATTATTTTAATTATTAAGAATAACACTTCAATATTAAATCAAATTAAAAATTAATTATTTGGATTTGAAAGTTTTAAAAAAATTTACCTCGAATGTGATTTATTTCTCTTCTCCATTTCGATTGACTTAGTTGTGCTCGATTTCATTTCTGTACTGAAACTTTCATTGCATTAAGTTTCAGAAACAGTACTTATAAGGAGACTAGTTCCTATTATATATTGTAACGTTTCTTTAATGAGTCAATTGTTAATTTACGTTTAATGACGAAAATATCATGTTTTTTGTTTACCGTTTCTTTAAAACAATGAATTTTTTTGTTAATTGTCAATTGTTAATTTACGTTTAATGACGAAAATATCATGTTTTTTGTTTACCGTTTCTTTAAAACAATGAATTTTTATTTCAAATACTCCACTATTTTCAATTATTTTAATGAAACAATACCTCTATTAACAGAAATTCAAACAAATCATCAGTTAAGGAAAATCTATTAACAAAACTTTTAAATTCTTAAAAACTTAAATTTACAAAATTCCATTCTTCATCATTCTGCGCATTACTTTTCGTGAAAAGAAAACTGTTGCTTAAGCCGGAAATAAATACAAAGTTCAGAAAATAATAATGAAGAAATTGTTTAAAAGGTATTAAAAATAATTTATCTTTTTTTTTTCTCTCTGACCTGTCTTTTTTTTACTTAGTTTTGTAAAATATTATTAATGTTTAACCCGTCAGAAATTTTCTGTTTGAGCAGATGGTACGGATTTCTTAATTCCTAGAAATATTTCGGCACTTTTTGAGTGTTGACTCACATGCGCTCCAAATGGTCGACAAGAAGATTCGATGGAAAATAAAGTATGAGGTCTTTGTTTACTCTTCGATGAAAATATTATTGATAAGAAACCAGGTAATATCTATTTTGTTTTGAAAGTTTTTTTTCCCCTTTTACTTTACTTTCAAATCTTAAAACTTGTTTCATGCTTGTTTAATATTTTACAGTATTCTCCAAGAGATGAAGAAAATTTGCAAATTTTCGAAAGTGACTCGCCCCCACACTAAAATTATTGTCCTTTTTTGATCACTGCACGTAAAACATGGTCGATATAAGAAACCGGTTCCCACTCAAGAACAAAAGAAAAAAATCAAACTCTCATGCCGACATCTTCTCACAAAAGTATTGCCTTACAAATTACAAAGGTGAGTTCTTAAAGTGCATTGAAGTTTTCTCTTAAACGCATGTACTGCCTGTTTTAGAGAACAATGAAAATTGCAATATCGACATTAAAATTCTTTCAACTTTATTTTCTCCTGTTTTTTTTATTTGTTTTTGTTTTGTTGCCCTTCTGACACTCTATATTTAATAATACATGTTTATTTAATTACAAATATTTTATATATTGGATTACAATTAATGTAGCTTTTTAAAAAAATTTCACATTCTAAGAGTTTGCATTTTTTTTTGCAAGTTGAAACCGCATAAGCTTTTTGACAAAAGTTGCACCTTGTGTTCCTTCCGCTTTTTTATTTTACATATTCGTGATCGAATTTCGTCGGTATAATCTTTTTGTGAAACATGAAGCTATTATGCTTTCGTCTTAACGTGCATTTTTTAATTTAAAAATTTCTTATAGTCAGCTGAAGGATCGTCCTCGAATTAATTAATGAGTTATTTTATTTATAGTAGTCATTAAAAACTCGTCCTTCTTTATATGAATAAATATTTCATGAATTAATATGAGACGAAAAATTGTATTAAAATTTGTCAAGAAAAACAAAATAAATAATTAACAAACGAATTCATTCAGAAATTTTTGTTAAATATCATTAATTTGATGAATTTACCAATTTTTACAATTTTATTATATGCTCAGAAAATCATTTGAATTTTAATATTTCCGAAAATATTAAATCGGAACTTTGCCCCTATAAGTAATGGAAATATCCGTAAAGAGTTTATGAAAAAAAAGTCCAAAATTAATAAAAGAGCATTTCGATTTTTCCAAAATATTTCCGAAATTCCAATTTAGTTGAGTTTGAAAAGGTAAAAAAAGCAAATTAAATTTAAAAAATGGAAAAATGATATTAATAATAACAAATTTTATTGGAATTTAACAAGATTATGATATGAGATGATTCGATTTTTTTTAAATTGGTAAGCGTACCTCGGAAATGACATTTGTTGAAAGTATATAATTAAACGTTTAAACACCGTGATTACATATTTCCGATCTGCAAATTCTGAACCACTGGGAATATTTATTCTTCTCATTTGTGTAAACTGAAGGCAAAATATTTGAACAGTAGATTAAAAAGAAGCAGTGAAATTTCTTTAAAATAAAGTTAACAACTCCACTGGATTTATTCTAGTTTGAGTTTCCTCAATTTCTCTTTCCATTTAATATTTTCATTTAATTCTCTATTATTAATTTGTGCACATATTAAACATCTTACTATGAATATTTCAATTTTTTTCAAATTCGCTTTCTCGGTTTTCAAATAATTAGACAAAATTTGCATTAAATGGATTAATTTACAAAGATGATAAAAAATATCTTCTGTTTTTGCCTAAAGAATTAAAATGTATTTTCCTATTAATTTTCCTAGATCTTAAAAAAGAACTTTATTTTTTGTCTAAACGATTTAAAAAAGAAGATATTTTTTACGATCTTCATAATTAAAACAAATTTAATGAAGATGAAGCCTTTTTAAAATGAATAACAGATTGATTGTGTTGCAGGTGGAGGATCGCGACGAGAGAAGAAATTAAACTGTAAAGTGTAAATGATGAGGCATTTAATTTGCTGGCTACTGGACTTGGCACCCACCTATCAGAAGTTCCTGGAGCTTCCTCGAGGTAAACATCGGCATAGGTGACAATTGTACTTGTGTCCCTCATTTTGGCAATCAATCAGGATAAAAAAAAAAATAACGACAATGCTGAAGATTTCACCACCGTTATCTGACAATTTGGCGAAACATTTCGCGAAGCATTATTATTTCTATCACAAAGTCACCACCTGATTGAAGGTACATTGATGATGGATTAACATTTGACTTGTGTCAGTGACGTTTTCCATATGACGTCCGTGAAATTACAATGACCTGTGTCACAAACCGGTTTTATGGCAAGATCATCGTGCCTTTTTATTTGCCAAGGAACAACACTCCCTTTTCAAACGAATACCTCCCGCTTCGGCAGCCAAAGCTCGACTGACAATGTGAAATGAACGATTCTCTCACGAGGAATATAAGCGTCGAGCCATATGCGGCTTTAGTCTTAGTTCCTTGCACTTTTCTTTGGAATCGTTCAACTCACCGAGATTATCCAAAGGATTCTTCATTATTCCATCTGGAGGATTTTATCGCTCCAGGCCACCGCCTGGGAAATATAAAAAGATATGGTCTTTCAAAAGATATACTATAACGCAGCTAGAAAAAGAGTTGAGCTCTGTGAAGATGAAGGGGAACCTGCGAAAATTGCGGAAGAATTTACTCAATTTTTATCTCTGGATATAGTTGAGCTTGGAGAAAGATAACCATTTTCTACTATTGTAGTGCTATTGTCAAATGATGTAATTTAAAACAGGAAGTATTATATTTTTAGGGTGGTATTGTACCACTGTGGATCATGACCAAAGGCGGATCAAGTGCTGCAAAAAAAAGGCTTTAGCTTCATTAAATCCGAGTTCAAATCGTTTTCATTGGGAAGATCATAAAAAATATCTTCTTTTTTGCCTAGACGACAAAATGTTTTCTTTTTTGGTATAAACTATAAAATAAACTCTTTTGCATCTATAGAGGACTGAATATCTTCTTTTTTTAGTAGTTTTGACAAAAAATTAAAAATAATAATGGATCAATATTTGATATAAATACTCATGTTTAAAAAGAAATTTAGACCTGATGATTATATAAATTATTTATAATAAGAATAATAAAATTATTATAAATATAAATATCAATTTTTAAGATATTAAATTAAATTTAAATTAATTGAATTGAATTTATTTATTCATTTAAATTGAATTATTAAAATTAGTAGAGTTAATCCTAAAATTGGTACAATAATTAATAAATACATTATAATAAAATATTCTATATTAATTATTAATAAATAATTGTATAAAATTATTAATAAAAATAAATTTTAAATTTCTAAAGATATTAAAATAATTCAAAGATTGTGAAATTTAAAATAAATTATAAATAATGTTAATAAATATAATAATAAAAATATTGTTAATAAATTAAATATTAGCTAAATATTAAATATTTAGCCAAAAATTAAAATTAATAAAATAGCAATAAATAAAAAAAATATTTTTTATAAAATTTAATTGTGAATAAAATATAATTAGTAGGAGAATGTCTTAATGAGTGGGGCATCTTTTGATAGCAGTATGTACATAAAATTTGTTTACAAAAGAATTAAAAGAATTTATGTATTCCGTTAGATAGCTATAAAGTTGTTAACTAACTACTGCACGCAACCAGATTTTTTTTTAAATTTCATGGGAAAAATTTATTGTCGATTTTCTAAAATACTTATTTTTGGCACCAAAAATTTTGTATTCAAGAGTGGACCACTTTAAAAAAAAACCTACAAAAACGATAAAATATCAAAGAAATACCCTAAAACTTTAATAATGATAATAATTATATTTATTTTACAAAACTTAAATTTTTGTTGAGAATTAGTAATATTAAAAAATTATATAGGTTTAATTAAAACATTTGTAAACAAAACAATATTGTACCCAAAAAATATGTCAAAATAATACACGAAAAGCAATTTGAAACAACTTCAGTGACTTTAATAAATGCTATCGATAAATAAAAAGTTGAAAACACGTAGGTCCACTCATTGAAAATAAAGTGTTTTTAATTATTCCACCAATTTATATTTAACCTTGAGATAGGTCTCTGTCCCTTTTGTATCATAAACGTTGATATCTAAAGTTAACGTAAAAATAAAAACAACCTAGAAAGTCGACTGTAAACTATTTTTTTAAAAAATTAAAAAACTTTTTCAGTCGTTTCCAAACTCTTTATTTTTTTAGTCACTCGCCTGCCAACATATAAGCAAGTATTTTCTTAATAATGTTACTTAAAACTGTTTTATGATAATAACTAATTTGCAAAAACAACATTTTAACATTTCAATTGAAATTTTATAGAAATACGGAAAGTGGCCCCCTCATTAAGGTGGCCCGCTTATTAAGACAACCCCTTAAATTAAAGAATTAAATTAAACATTAAAAAAATAATTCTTATTAAAAAAAAAATTAAATTGAAAAAGATAAACGTATAGAAAATATTAGGTCAAATCCACATTCAAATGGAGTTAATTTATTACTATTAAATTTAGATATTTTTTAAATAATTATATTAATAATAGTAATGATTAATGAAATTAAAAAACATATAGTATTAGAAATTAGTAAATAAAATGTTTATTATATTAAAATAGGTATTTTAATTTTTTTTTATTGAAAATAAAATGTAATATTAATATATTGTATAAATTATATAAATTTTAAATTTCATAATTTAATCAATAAATGTATATCAAAACAATAATTCAAATGATAACAACAAAATGTTAATACCATGCAGATAATTCAAATCCTAAATGATGAAAAGAAGATAAATGATTTTTGAATAATCGAAATAATGTAATCCTTACAAAAAATGTTCCATTCATTAAATGTAATACATAAAATTCAGTTGTTATAAAAAAATTGAATCATTTTTAGTAAATGAAGCTTCAATTATATTCAATTCTTTGAATTAGCTGAAAAAGTCCCTTCCGGATTTCCTTTTGGATTTCCAGTCGGAAATGTCTGGAGATTTGAAACGATATTCCCGGATTCCATACGGATTTTCGTGTCGATTTCCTTCTTGCTTTTTAATTAGCTTTAAATATACGAAAACCCCTTTAAAGAATTAAAAAATAGTGGAAAGACCCCTTTGGGAACTCAGAATTAAAATTTGATATTAATTTTTCAATATCTCTTTAAATTAAAAAAGTAAAAAAATTTACATCCGGATTTCCTTCTGAATTGTTTCAAAACGCCGTGCGAATTTTTCTCTGGAAAATTCGTGAGGATTTTTGCACCTGAGTAATTTATTTCAAAAAGATTAGAATAATGTAGAAAATATTTTAAGGTTTGGGAAATCCGAGAATTTAGTGTATTTTAAAAAAACCAAGAAATTGCAAAAAAATCCGGAAATTTGTAAAAAGTTATTGTAACTCATATAGAAACATTCCTAAAACTTTAATTTCAATTTTGTGTTTTTTAATAATTAAAAATGATTTATAGAATTTATTCTGAAAAGTAATATTCATAAACTTTTAAAATGATAGGATAAAACACATTTCTTTTTAATTTTCAAGAAAATTCAAATCGAATTTCTCAAAAGTTTAGAAAAAAGTACTTTTTAAAATTTAATACGGCGAATTTTGATAAAAGAAAAGGCATTTCAAAAACAATTGTAATTATTTTAATTTGATTCAATTTGTCTAAGAATCTCTTTTTAAAATAATAAAAAAAATTTAAAGACATTCCTTTTACATTGTTCATTTTAAAACAGGTATCAATGTATTCTGAAAATAATTATTCGAAACAAGATAATGATCACTCTACTGCATTCTATGCGGGAGAATACTTTCTATAATAGACACGTTCTATTTTAAAGTTCATAATTTCAAATAGTTGAACTCTTAAGTTAAGTAATTCTCTTTAAGCAATCAATTCTGACTCACTATTGTAATTATTGTTTTAATGAGAACCAATACAAAATAAATCATGCAGTAAAATTGAACTTCAAATTTTTCACCTATTTTGTTAACATCTCACACTTTTTTAATCTAAGCTTCAATTTACTAAAATATTCTTTCAATCCAAATTTCAGTAAATCATAATTTTAATTTATCAAAACATTCACTAACTGAAAATGTTAATTGATTGAAATTTAATTCAAGTAATAATGTTAAACGATTTAAATTTAATTCATACAAATTTTAAACAATCTAAATTTTAATTTATCAAAGTTTTAATCGATTTGAATTTTAATGCAAAATTTAAATAATCCAAATTTCAATCATTTTTATTGGTCTAAATTTTTTTGCTGAAAATTTTAATGGATTCCTAAATAATCTTTAATTTAATTAAACATTTTTTAAATCTTTTACAATAATCAATCATTGATATTTTCTACGTTGATTAATTCATTAAAATTTTAAGGAATATATATTTTTTAATTTTTAGTCTTTTTGATTACCCAGCGGGCAAAAATCCATGTTCGTTTTAAAAACGTTTTAAGAACGTTTTTAAAACGTTTCATGTCGGCCAAATAATGTTCTGGAACATTATTCGAACATCCATGTTCCAATAACGTTCCAGAACATTATATTTTGGCCGACATGAAACGTTCTAAAAACGTTCTTCAAACGTTTTTAAAACGTACATGGATTTTTGCCCACTGGGTATGTTAATCAACTCGAAATTAAATCGCGCCAATTTTAATAAATCCAATTTTTAATCGATTTATAATTTAATTAATCCCATAATTTTAACGGAACAAAATTTCAATCATTTCTCAAACCATTCCTAATTTTTATTGGTCTACACCTTTTTTTTTTTTTGTTGGTGAAAATTTCAATAACAACTAGATTTTTGTTTCAAATTCCAATAGATTTTTTAATTTTAATTCTCTCTAATTTTAATCAAATTCAAATTTTTATTTTTTCTACATATAATTCATCAACACTTTAATCGATAGAAATGTCTAATTATTTTAATTTTCTAATGATTTAATTTTCTTTTATTCTAATCTACCTTAAATTCAATAATTTCAAATTCAATTGATTCATTTTTCAATTAATTTAAATTTTAATTCATCCAAATTTTAGCGAATCAAAATTTTTAATCATTTCTAATTTTTATTGGTCAATTTTACTGAAAAAAATTTCAATGGATTCTAAATTTATTTTATCTGTATTCCAATTGGTTTTAATTTTAAATTCCTCTAAATTTAATCAATTCCAAATTTTTATCTTTTCGATATTTAGTTGATCAAAATTCTAAACTATACAAATTTGCAATTATTTTTGTTTTCTAATTTTAATTTCTTTTACTTTAATCTACTTCAAATTTAATTTATCCAATTTTCAATCGATTTATATTTAAATTATTACAAATTTCATCGGCTCGAAATTTGAATCAATCCTGAATTTTATAGTCTTCATTTTCGCTGTTCAAAATTTCAATTTTAATTTTCTAATATTTTATTTTCTCTAATTTCGATCTATCTCAAATTAAATAAATTCCAAATTTAATTTCTTCATTTTTTAATCAATATATATTTTTAATTAATCCACATTTCAACGGATCGAAATTTTAATCATTCCTAATTGTTATTTGTTATTGGCGAATATTTCAATGGATTCTCAATTTATTTTATCTAAATTCCAATTGATTTTATCTAAATACCCATTGATTTTAACTCGATTTTAATTTTAATCTAGCTCAAATTGAATAATTCCAAATTTAATTTATCCATTCTTCAATCGATTAAAGTTTTAATTAATCCGATTTTTAATTTTAATAGGTTGCTTTTCTTTGGATTTACATTTTTTGGAAGCTTTAAAAGCAAGAAAAACTTCTTTACGTAATAAGGAATCTAAAATCTTAAAGATTCCAAACTTAAAAGATATATCTTTTTCTTAAAGGGAATAATAGGAGACCTTGGCTTGTTAGACCTTTTACCGAGAAAGGTGAACTTTTCCGACAAAATAAATTGACGCTAAATGTAACTGGCGAGGGAGTTACGTGTTTTGTGAAAGATTGGGGATGCAGCTGTTATATTATATCCCCTGCTTTGAAAATAGCATGCTTTTGGGACTAGAAATTATTCCTGCCTGAGGAGGTTAATAGAAATTGTAGTAAGCCTAGGTCAGGAAAATAAGCTAGAAAATATTCGCTCTGATTATAAAATATAATGTAGCTTCTCTATGAGAAATCAAACATTAAAAAGATGAAAAAAAATATCTTAAATAAAGACACTATATGAAAAATGTTTTTAAAAACAAATTCGAATTTTTATCACGTTTTAAAATAATAAAAATAAATAAACATTTTAAGTAAACTAAAGAAGAAAAAACTTGACGCGGAAAGACTTTTTCGGAACTAACATATTAAAAAATAGAAAATATATGGCATAAATAAAATAAGTAAAATTATATTTTAAAAAATGGATAATTTATTTAAAAATATAGTTCAACAAGAATCCGGATGTTTGACTGTCCGGATTAATAATAATTAAAGGTAAACAGCTTCCTTATAAAAATTAAAAAAATGTTTTGTCACAGCTCTTTTATGGAAACCCACTGGTGGTCCTTTAAATATTTTTTTTCTTGTTTTTTTTTGCTTCTTCTTTGGCCTTTTCCCCCTCAGTCTCCTTCATCTTTTTTTCCACCTTTTCAACAAAGGCCCAGAAATCATCGGCAAGAAGTTGTGGCTCTTCCATGGCAGCAAAATGCCCTCCACGAGGCAAATGATTAAATTGAACTAAATTCGGGTATTTAGATTGTAGAAGCGTTTCTGACTGATACGCAATTTCATATGGGAAAATTGCACAAGCTGTTGGTGCGTGGAGTTGCAATCTGAAAATATAAATTTCGTTTTAAAAATTCAATCAATTAAAAAAATTTGCACCAGTAATAGATCAGCTGCTGAAAAAAGGCTCATAAGCTTTTTTACGGCATTTTTTTCAAAATTAAAAAAATTTATCAATTCTGATATTTAAATATTCATGATCAATTGCTGGAAAAAAGTTTACATTTTTTTTAATACTAGTTGATCCACCACTGATGCAAATACCACAAATAAATTAAAAACTTGTAAACTGAATTGGATTCAAATTAAACTGTACTAAATAAAAGATGGTGAATTGAATAAAAGTTACAAAATGAAAATTTCCTAATTAATATAATTATTAAAAATTATCTTAAACTTATCTAAAATAAATAAAATAAATCTAAATAAATAAAATTAAATTGTAATATAATTTTACCTATCTACTCCTAAGGTCATATGAGCTTTGCTAAAGTTTTCAGCGTAAAATCTTTGACTAGTAGTTATTGAATTTGTAACCCAATACACCATTAAATTATCCAACAACTCATCCATTTTGAATTTTTCCAGTAAACCTCCATCAGCTCGGAACCTGTATTCTGGATTGGTCCAGGTACTGAATTTCTCCAAAATGTAAACTGCTAATCCGACTGGAGATTCTGAAAGTGCCGAGCCTGAAAAATGAAAAATCACGTAAGTTAATTAGAACTTAGTTTAAAGGTTAGTGCTAAATTACAATTCAATTAAAATTAATTTTTAAAATTTTTACAGTACCGTAGGAATTTGTCAGTGCACTCATTTTTTAGGGTATGAAAAACATCTTTAAGCGTACAAAGTTTAATTATTAACATTTTTCTATCTTTATTTCCTTAAAGTAGATATGAAATTTTGAAGAAAATAAGATTTGAGTGAAGTGATGTAGGTAGTCAATTTTTCATTGAAATATGTTCAAAAAAAGTGGAATTTTTAATGTTTTACAAAAATTCAAATTACTCTCGAAATAATAACAGTTTTTTTAAAGTTCCTATGCGTGTTTTAAATTGAATTTTCTGAAGATTATAAGACTATTGTATAAGCAATTAAGTGCAATATTGTTTTCTTAAAATATACAAGGTTCAAAATTTGAACCAAAAAATTTATGCAATTTTGAAGATATTATTTTGACATAAAAATAATTTTTAAAATTTCAATAAATATATTATATTACTTTTTTCTGAAAGTTATTGACAATTATAACGTTGGTATATTTTATATAACTGTATTTGATATCAATATATTGGCAGTTTAATTTATGGTCCAACTTCCGAGACTTGCAAATTCTAAGAAAACAATTGCACTTTAATGCTTATACAATACTCTTATTATTCAAAAAATTCCCTTTAAAACAAGCATAGGAACTTCAAAATGCCTTCATTATTTCGAGAGTAATTAAAATTTTTCTAAAACAGTAAAAATTCAACTTTTTTGGACATATTTCAATGAAAAATTGACTAAATCACTTCACTCAGGTCTTATTTTTTTTCAAAATTTTATCTACTTTAAGGAAAAAAGACAGAAATTTCTTAATAATTATCTTTTGTACGTTTTAAGACGTTTTTCAAACCTTAAAAAATGGGTGGACTAATATATGGTTAGAACAATTAGAATTGGAAAGGATAAGTGGGATGTGATAGGAATATAAAATATAGAAGGACAGGAGAAGGTAAGGGTTGGAAATACATAGAAGAATGTATGAATGTAAAAAAAAAAGACAGGTAGCTGTGATAGGAGAAAATTTTAACGCATGGGCAAGAGAATTAGTATGAGGAGAGTGGAATGAAGAGGGTGGAAAGTGTGAAAGGGCATCAGAACATAAAGACGTGAATAAAAAAAAAAAGGGAACTTTTGGAGTTGTTAGGAGAACGGAGGTGGATTATACGTAACGGAAACATGAGAAATTGATATGTTTAGGGAGAGGAAAGACGATTATAGATTATGCATTACTTGATAGCGGAAGAGTAGGTTTAATAGCATGAAGGTAGGAAAAGAAATTGGGTCGGAGCACTTGCCAGAAGAGAAGAGGAATATAACAGGATAGATAAGAAAGTTAAAATGGTGGGCTGGAGAGAGGAGAAATTAAGGGAATCCGAGAGAAACATAAAAGAATAGAGGAAAGATTTGTCAGGTGTAGAGAATGAGAATATAAATGAGCGAGTAAAAAGGTCGAGGAGGCTATAGATAAGGTGAAAAAGGAGAGAGTGCAGGAAGAGAAAGAGAGCATGAGAAGGTGCTTAAAGGAAACAGGGAGAAGGAGAAATAAAAATCCCCCCTGCGTAATGGGATGATACATGCAAAAGTTCATTTTTTCTGGACCCCCCTATAAGTGTTACGTATTTTTGAAAGGCCCCAAAGTAATAAATATAGAAAGGTATAAAAGGAAAGAGGTAAATATAGGGAGATCAGTATGGAGGATTGGACAAAGTACTTTAAAACTTGAGCGGAAGAATAGAAGGTAGGATTAGAGGTGAGGGGAGAAAAAAGGTGAAGGGAGAAAGACGTAGATGAAGTGAGAAGGGAAGAGGTAGAAAAGGCAGGTTGAAGAGGGAACTAGACTACGGGACACGATGTAATAGAAGGAGAGAGCTTAAAGTATGGGCCAAAAGAGTGAGGGCGGAAGTGTGGAAGATTTTGGTGAGGAGAAGGATGGCCGGAAGATTGGAAAACAGGACTGATACTAACATTAGTGAAAAACGGAGAAGATAAGAAGTTAGAGGAATATAGGGGCTTTACATTGAAGCCGGTAGGTTACAAATAGTATGCAGGCAGAGGTACTAAAAAAAATTGTCGGAGAGTGTAGAACAGACAGGAGGAATCATAAATAACTAAAATGTGTTTAGGAAAGGGATGAGAGCCATGAATAATGTTCACATACTGAATTACTTAGTAAATATGAACTTAGGAAGGAAGAGAGGCAAGTTAGTCGCATTATTCATTGATTTTATGGCTGCCTTCCCTTCAATTAACAGAGTGATATTGTGGACGATTTTAAGAGAAGAGGGGATTAGAGGAGTAGTGATTCCAGTCAAGACAAGGAAATTTTCCTCTTTCATTCCTCATAGGTTCCTCGGTTTTACTTTCACTTTTCTCAATGTTCCTCATATCCCCCCATAGCACCTAAATTTGCCTAAACTTTTTCAACATATCCTCAAGTTTATAAACTTGCAGAAAACTGTCTGGAAGTTGAGGACAGTTGAGAAAAGGTTGGCAAAGTTGAGTCAGTAAATTTAGGTACTGTGGGGGCCATTTCGTTTCTTCTTGGACCGTCTTTTCTCAATCTCTTCTCGGTTTTTTGAGATACATAGATTCATCCATTTTATACATAGATAGGAGATTAAGAGTAAAAGTAGGAAAGAGACTGGGAATGAATTTTAGTTAGGAAGAGGGCTAATGCAAGGCTAACCATTGCTGTTTAGTCTCTTGATGGCGGGTTTCGAGGAGAGATTAAAGAAAAGAGGCAAAAGGGTAGTCTTAAGGGTGATAAAGACGAGTTTGAGAAGTATGTAGAAAAGAAAGGTTTATGGGTGGAATGTGGAAAAGAAGTTGTGAGATTTAGGAATAGGAAAGGAAGGGAGCAGTAGGAATGGAGTTTGAGTGTCTGAGGAAGTGGATGAGTTTTGTTATTTGGGATTTTGATTTTGTTACAATTAAGGGCAGGAGTTAAATGTGAAAAGAAGAGTGGAAAGGGCGGGAAGAGTGGTTGGACAAGTGTGCGAGATTGGTGAAAGGAGATTTACGGATGATTGGAGAAGGAGAGTATGGTTGTTCGAGGTGTTAGTGTGGTCTGTGTTAAGTTATGGAGTGGAAGTTTCGGGATGAGAAGAAATTAAAAGAGTGGAAGGTATGCATGAGCGATTCTTGAGATGGACGATGGGTGAGAACAGTTCGTGTCCTATGTTTAGACAGAAGATGGTGGTGAGACAAAGAAGGAGACCGTGAGGTTTTGAGAAAAAACTAAAGCAAGGAGAAGGGAGCAGCTGGACGAGTATGTGTCTGGGTCCAATTAGTGGAAGAGAAGAAAAAGGACATATGGAGTTATCAAAGTGGCAGGAGAGGAGAGAAGACGAGAAGTAAGAAAGGAACTGAAAAATGGGTCGAAGTGGAAAGAGAAAAAGATGGAAGCTGTGTGGATAAGTAAGGATAAGGAAGAAAGATGAGAGAAGGTAAGAGAGTCGAAATAGAACAAGTGGTATGTAATGATGAGAGAGGAAAGAATTTCAAAGTATTTAAGAAGAATGAAAAAGGAGTGGAAATGGAATAGAGTGGTGAGGTTTAGAGGGGATGAAGGTATAAATTAATGTAGATATTAAAAGAGGGAAGAGGAGAGACTATGTAGGATATGTGGGTATAAATGAGAAGAGTTGGATAGGTGTACCAAAAGGGAGGAAGAAAAGAAAGGAGTGGATGAAAGAGTAAGATGAATTGTAAATGAAAATGGACAAGGAGAAAGATGGTTGAGAGGACTAGAGGAGGAAAGGAAGAGTAGGTTTAGGAAGAGTACTGTTAAAGTCTCTGTTTTGTTTTGATTTGCTTTCTGGAAATGATACCAAAAAGTTTAAATTAAGATTAAAGTTTGAAATAGAAAAAAACTAAGGAAGCCAAAAGGCTTGACAGTTTTTTAATGAATCGCTAATTAAATTAAACTTTTTATTATTTTTTTTTTAGCAAAAAGAGCTCTAATAATTACCAATAGTGTCTGGTTTTGTAGCTTGTATATGGAAGTATCCACTTTCTTCTACTAATCTGCTCCAGTGGTGACTCAAGGGATACATTCTGGAGGCGTGTTCCTTTTCGACAACTAGAGAAGGTAGATATGTGCCAATTAGACTCCAAAATATTGATGATGGTGAATTTTGCATACACATGTTCAAATGAACACCAAAAACTCTGAAAAATAATTTAAAACTGAGAATCTTTCCTGTGAGTCTATTTTTAGGTATAGATGTAAAAAAATTATTTATACAATTTATTGTACAATATTTAATCATTTGAGAAGCAAGTTTTAAAAATATTGACAAATCCATTTTCCAAAAAAGTAGAAATTAACACAGATTGAAAATATTAAGGACCTTAACAAACTGTTTGAAACTGTTAAATTATAAGAAAAAATTTTATTGACAAAGAATTTTCATTTGAGTAACATTTGGAATCAGCAAAGATAATTTTATTTATTTTTACTAGAAAAAATTACCATATCTTTTAAATCATAGAAAAATGATAGACTTTAATACAAAATAAAAGGGTGTTGCAAGGAGAGAATTAACATAACTTTAACATTCAGCCAAATTTTTTAAGAAACAGAAATGTAATTAAAAATATGACCATGTACCCATAATTTAAATTTTATGCAGATTCTAAAACTAATTTGACATCTTAAAAATATATATTATTTGAGCTTCAGTTTCTGAACAAAATATTGAAAATTGTGTACTTTTTTTGTTCATAATTTTCAATATTTTGTTCAGAAACTGAAGCTCAAATAATATATATTTTTAAAATGTCAAATTAGTTTTAGAATCTGCATAAAATTTAAATTATGGGTACATGGTCATATTTTTAATTACATTTTTTTTCCGAAAAATTTGGCTGAATGTTAAAGTTCTGTTAATTCTCTCCTTGCAACACCTTGTCTACTTTAAAATTAGAAAAAATGGATTTAATAACTTTTGAAAACTTATTCCTTTTTATTAGTTAGTTTTGATATAGGTTACATTTTTATATTTTTTTAAGGTGGTGCAATTCATGCATAACTATAGTCTAACAAAATTAATAAATTAAGAAAAATAAGTTCAAGAATTAAAATTTTAAAAAATGTTGAATTTCATTTAAAAAAAAAAACGAAAAAAAGAGAAATAATTTGTTTCCAAACAAACACGCTTTCTTATGACAGTTATTTTAAAAAACAAAACTTACTTTTCCGGATAAAGAACTCCTAGATTAGAAGTTACTAAACTTCCCCAATCTCCTCCTTGAGTGTAAAATTTATCATATCCTAAACGAGCCATTAAATTCTTAAATATCACAGCAGCCTGAAATTGGATCAATTTAATTATAATCTGAATATATAATAAACATAAAAAATATCCAAACCAATGATAAATATTAAATTGATCAATTTGAATCTCATGTAGATTTCTCAATTTTTCCGCACATAATAAATTTTAAAATTGTTGCAAAAGTAGGCAAGTAGATCAATTTGAAAAGCGCAATTTTACATTGTAAAATCCGTTTACGACAGAACGGTAAAACTCGTTAATTTATTCAAGAATCTTTTTTAATGGAAAATAATGAATAATCAACAGATTAAAATTATTACCTGAGAAGCTGCAAGACCAGGACGAACAGCAGCATCTGAAAATCCATAACCTGGAAGCGAAGGTGCAATTACTTCGAAAACAAAATCTTTATCAGGTCGAGGTGTTGTCAGCATTGGAATAATTTTTTGGAATTCCACCACTGATCCAGGCCAGCCATGAACAATCAATAAAGGTAAAACTCTGACTTTTCTATTCGTTGGAAGAGTAGGTTTAATCCTATAAAAGTGGATATCCAGTCCTACCAATCGAAAATTAAATTTTTACATAAAGTGAAAAAACAACCAATAGATAATAATAATAAATCAGGAACAAAATACATTTTTCTAATTAAAATTCTAACTAAAAAATTCCTATTTTACAAAATTTTTGAAATTTTTAAATTATTATTTTTTAATTTGTACCTTATTTTCTCTCTCTCTCTCTCTTTTTCTTCAGGCAATAATTTATAAAATCAGTCTACTATTTTATTTGCGTCATTATGACTGGTAAAATGAATTGCGATTAATATTCAATTGACTTTACCTTGTATACTGGTCTTGAATTGTGGATATTTGTTTAATAATTCTTGTCTTTTATTCCAGTTGTAATTATCTCTCCAATATCGAAGAATATTTTGAACATAAGTTAAAGTAACTCCGTAGGTCCATTGTGCATCTTCTAAAGGTGGAATTTTTGGTCGCAAATTAGCTGAATTGAACGATTTGTCCAATCGTTCGTGAAGGTCGTCTATTATCTTGAAAGAGAATGATAAACACGGATAACGCATTATTTTTAAACTTACCCAATAATTATGTAATTTTAACATTCTTAATAACTAGAGGTAAAAACTTCCGAAATTAATACAAATATTTTAATTTAAATTGTTCAAGTAACAAAAATAATGAATAAAAAAACAAATTTAACAAATCATCAAATTGATTAAAACGTTGAAAATTGAAGTATGTTAAGGATTATTATATTAAAAACATTCTGGAATTCTTTATTTTCTCATGAAAAGCGTATATAAAAAATATTACAAAACCATTGATTTACGACCAACGGCCAATTTTTTGAACCTCGAAAAAAGAAGGATAAATTATTACATTATTTTTTAGAATGAATTGTCTATTTTTATAGAATGTCTTGCATCAATACAAGTTTTTGCCTCTCAAGAATCTCATTATGTGGCTTTAAAAAAAAAACTAATATTTTATGACTCCAAATTACAAAAATTTGTTCACCTTTTGCGAAATTTCGATTTTAAACGGCCTTATACTCGTATCTTCTTTGCCAATTTTGTCATTTGGTCCCCAAAATGTTTCTGGTAATTTGGGAACTTCTGGTTCCGATTGTTGGTATCTAAAAGTAAACAAATAATAAAAATTTACAATTTCTAATTTGATACGATTTCAATAATTGTTGGGAATTAGAACCGTTTAAATTTACATTTTTATTTACTTATTTAGCATACAGATAATAGAGAGGCTAAAGTTCCGTAGATTAATTTCGTAATTAAAATGTTTGTTAAACCGGATACCAAAACGGTCAATGAAGCTCAGTAGTGTAATGAGAACACTTTATTTATAGGTCGACGCACTTTGATAATCAATTAGAAATGTGAAATTAAATTTCTGAATAATTTGTTTAAATTAAAGAGTAATTTTTATAATTTAATTTTTTAGATAAACTTACTTGAGGTAGTGGGCTATTCCTACTGTGAGGATAAAAATTGGAGGGACTGCCTTCCAAATCGTCATCGTGCACTCAGCCTAAACGGTGACCAAGAACTGATGCTAGAAATGCTGCTTCAACTGAAGAGTTTACTGGAAACGTCAACTCATACTTAGCGGTAACATAATTTCAGGCGTTGCCTAATAAGTATAAAGTTCAAGTCGGACAATCTTTTCAAAACAAGAGTTTTTATTCAGATTTAATGACAGTATGAAATTCTAAAAGCAGGTGACATCTTGAGCAATTTAATTCAATGCTCAAGAGTGTGAAAAACTAAGAGAGGACATTTTAAAAAACAATATCAAATATAAACATTTTATACCTATTTATTAATATTATATTATAGTTTAAATAATAATTAAAAAAAGGATTAAAAAAATGTTTTATCCTTTACTCTAAATAGAAAATTTAAAAATCTTCGGGATTAAAATTCAGTTGAATCGAGTCACAAAAAATTGTTTTGACAAATATTCAGATGGAAAGAAGAATAAAAAATAATATTAATAAGTTGTTTAAAAATAGTTTTAAAAATTTTTTAAAAATGTTTCTTAAAATAGTTGAAAATTTTTTTTAGATATTTTTAAAAATATTATGTAAATATAAAATTTTGATCAACAGAATATGCGAATGATTATTGAAAATTCAATCTTGCAAAACAGAAAGAAAAATCGTGCTTTTTAAAACAATGACTCATGAATTATATAATTCTTGAGGTAATTTTCTGCTTCAGTAAAAATAATAAAGTAGAAGTAAATATTAAAGCATCTTTTTTAATGGGAGAAGCAATAGAAGCATTTTGAAACGAGGTACCGTTTTTCAGCTGCTGAAGAAACTGTATAGTCAAGAATTTATTTTTTTTCACATAAAACTAAGCTTGTTCGAATTACAGTTAGATTTGAGAAAAGCATCTTTGAATGTGCTCAGTAATGTTGATGACAAAAAGTCTTTTATGAATGATCATTATGTCATGAGTTGCTGTAGTTATAATTTATGAATTTACGACAAAGATTGTCTCAGTTTCCTTCTTAATAATAACATTGGATTTCTTTACTTTACCTAGAATAACCAATTTTCGAAATGGGTTAAATGTTACATGGAATTTTAATTTAAATTTAAATTTTTGATTTATTGAATAATTTTATTTTTAAATTAGAAAGCTTCTTTGAGATCTCGAATATTTCTGGATATTTAAATTTATCTCATTTTTGAAAAACAATTTATTTTAATATTGTTATTAAACTAAAAGCATTTGTACCTATAAGAGACACATTTTTGAAACACGGAAACTTGAGTATTTTAACACGGAAAAATTTTTGGTGAAGTTGAAAATTTTTTTACACACTTGTATAAAAATCTCAAGCAAAATACTAACAGTGAATAAAGAAATAATAAAAATTATATTAATAAAAATAATAATTGAATAAACAAATTTTTCGACAGCGAGCATCAAAATTCTTTTCGTGTAGGGACAAAAAAAATGTCTTCGATTAAAAAAAAATTTTTTTTTTGTTTTAAAAAAGCATCGCTTTTTGGATAAAATGTGATTTTTATGAATACTTTGTTTAAAATTTGTTAAAAAGCAAAGTTACTATTTTTTAATTCAAATAAATTTTTTCTCTGGGTACATGAAGTGACTCTATTATTGAGATTTAAAAGATATAATTTGCACAGTCGTTATTATCACTTATTCACTTTACATAAGGGGCTATATGTATTGAAGGTCATTTTATAAAATGATGTTGCATTTTTAACTTCATTTTCAGCATGACATTTTTTATTTTTAGACTAGTATTATTCAATATAAATTATAAATGCAGATGTTTATAAATAATATTTTGAAACAATAATAGCAAAAGTAATAACAACAATGGTATATAAAACTATTAATTATAATAGTAATGAAAAGTATTAATTGTAAAAAAAATAATACATAAATAATAAATAGGAAATCAATATCTCCTAAATTGTTATATACTCCCTAAATCTCAATTAGTTAAAAATAAGACAAAAAATTATTAATTCAATTAATCAAAATGATTTTGAGACCACTAAATAAATTACTAGATTTCTTTCTATTAATTATTTTAGTCAATCCTTACTATGAGTTAGTTAAATTGTACTAATAATTAGTTATTTTTTTACTAATTAGAATAAATAGTAGATTCATCTACGGTCTTACTATTCAATTAATTATTTATTGTTACTAATTCAGATTTAGTGAGTAAATATTTTAATTTTTCTAAGAATTTAATCTTCTTTGATTGATTCTTTAGTTTAGAAATTTTATTCTAAAAATAAAAAGTCTCAGAATATTGACGTAAATTAATTTTTATGAAGCACTTTTGGGTTTCTGATTTTCTTGGAAGGTTTTCACTGCAGCCCAAATATCTTCAGCCAAAAGTTGTGGTTCCTCCATAGCTGCAAAATGTCCGCCTTTTGGGTACTTTGTAACTCGAAGTAAGTTAGTATAACGTTCTTTGAGAAAACATGCAGGCTGGTATCCAATTTCATAACGAAATTGAGAACAAGCACTTGGTACATTTATAGGTGCACTGTAAAATAAATTAATTTTTTAGTATTTTTTAAATAAATATAATTAAAATACAATTTTATTTTTCGCTTAAGGTGGGAAATTCCAGTTAGAAATAAAGAAGATGAAAAAGAAGAAGAAGAAGAAAGAAAAAGGAAAAAGACAGAAATGCCAGAAAAGTCAGAAACAAAAAATTAAAACATTTTAGCAATTTAAAGACAAAAATTTTGATATTTATTTACAAAATTTCTTCTATGTGTTATAAAAACAATATGAGGTCATTTTTTCTAAATGAAAAATGTTCTAATCCAGAATATCTAAAAAGAAGTAATTTTCTAATTTTTTCTAATTTTTTTGTCTCCTAATATATAATTTTCTATAAACGTATAATTTCTAACTAATCAAGTAACTTTTAATTGATACAATATGATAATAAGTATATGTTTATTAATTTGATTCATTTTAGAATATATCATTGAAGAACATAAAAAAATATTTTTTTTTTACTTAAAATGGCGACAGTGAAGGTCATTCTAAAAAAAATTATTTTATACTCTCTATGTAGCCGCTATATTTTGAATCAAAAGTAGAAAAAAAATTATTTTACGTTTTTTGATTATGTATAACTACAACATGAAGAAGTTATTCTGTAAATAAATACTCTATTTGTGTAAAAACTATTTTAAAAAATGTTATTTTCAATCAAATGACTCAATTTTCACTGTAATACTAAATACGAATATAAAATTTTTTATATTAGAGATTTAATATAAATGAGACATTTTTTTAAGTAAAAGATATTTTAATTTTATGTAAAAGTATTGAAAAACAAACGTTTTAAACTAAAGTTATAAATAAGGTTTATAATCCCAGAACGTTGATCAACTATTTTTTCAATAATTTTTCAGAAATGGAAATGTCTCACTGATGTCGACTCTCTCTTAGAAAAGTTAAAATATTGCAAATTTGAATTTTTAGAACGAAATTTACAATTTTGAAACAAATGGTAGATGTTGTAAAATTTAAAGACATTTTTATATTAAAATTGCCATTTTCAGTTTAAAATTTTTCCTGACTCAAGATTCGTAATCATCGATTTAAAAATAATTTTATAAGAGGCAATTGAAATTGCTAAGTATTCTGTTTTCTGAAGATCAAAAATTATTGGCAATTATTTTAAATCTGCTGATTCATTGTAAGTACAGTGGATGAGATAATGCTTTTGAAAATTTAATTTATGAAAATACTTAATTTGAGATTTTTTAGTTTATTTAAACCATTATAGTAATATTGGATGTAGATGGAGCATGATTTAATTAATTAATTTGCGATTTGCCTAATTTAAGGTTAGAAAAAAATAAATTATTTTACAATTAATTATATAATAATATTTTAATTATCTGTATTTACTTGTGCGCTCCATATTGCAGCATCCTTTTATTAAAGCTTTCGGCGTAAATTCTCATAGCTGTGGTCATGGAATTCGGAATCCAATAATACATCAAATTATCGATGAGTTCGTCAGGAGTATGTTTCTCAAAAAGTCCACCATCGTCTTTCAATTTGTACTCTGGATTTGTGCCAGTCGAAAATTTTTCTAGTATATAAGCTGCCATTCCTATCGGAGAATCACTCTGGGCAACACCTGTAATAATTAGTTAATTCTAGGTATTTATGTAATTAATTTCTTCAAATATTTATGCATTTTTAAATGTTTATTTGATTTATCGAAATATTTATTTAATTTTAATAATTATTTGCTTTATTAAAATATATTTATTCAATTTTAATAATTTTTTTATTTACTAAAATATTTATTCAATCTAATATTTGTTTGGCTCATTGAAACATTAGTTTAATTTGTAAAAATATTTCTTTCTCTTAGTAGAGGAAGAATTGTATTTAAATATTTATTTCCAATAATATTTACTGTTATATTTATTCTTAGACTCCCTTGGATATTTTTCGAATCAAAGCGCTTTTAAGACATACCTACAGTGTCAGGTTTCGTGGCTTGAATATGGAAATATCCTGTTTCTTCAACTTTACCGGCCCAGTGCTTACTTAGTGGATACATCAAGTGATGATCTTCTTTTGGAAGCAAAAATGATGGGAAGAAACTGAATAAATATGTCTTCATTAAACTCCAACCAGATAAAAGGAAACACATGTTTGAATGCATTCCTAGTACGCTGAAAAATTGAGAAAATTGTTTAATTACAAAATAGAAATTAAATTGTCAAATTCAAAAGGCATAGATTAAAAAAAGAGAGAGAAATTTGCGATTTTTCAATTTTCTGGAAAATTGCAAGATAATAATTTTTACAAAATGGAAAAAAGTTCACAAACAGAAATGTTGATTTCTTTACTTATTAAAGAATTATTATTATTATTTATTTATTTATTTATTTCAAATTTTATTTTTTCTTAATTATTTCTCTTTTTTAGCTCACTGGATTAAAAAAAAAATTCTTACTGTTGTGGAAACATAGCAGCCATGTTAGCAGTGATAATAGCTCCCCAATCACCTCCTTGAGTATAAAATTGGTTAAATCCTAATCTTAACATAAGATTTTTCAAAACCACTGCTACTTCATTGCCTCCAAGTCCAGGTCTAACGGCTGGACTAGAAAATCCAAATCCTGGAATAGCTGGGGCTATGACTTCAAAAACGAAATCGTATTCTGGTCTTGGTGTAGTCAACAGAGGGATTATTTTATAAAATTCCATAACTGATCCTGGCCAGCCATGTTGGACCAACAATGGTAAAATTTTTTTTCCATTTGCGTTCTTGGGTTTCACGTGCAAAAAGTGAATATCCAAACCTGACAATTAATTAACATAATATAAATAAATACAATTATTGACAAATGAATTTTTTTTAGCATTCCTGAGCCTAATTTGGATAATTAAAAATTAATTAAACAATTATTAAATCACAAAATTTCTGTAAACTCATTTTATCAAAATTGATTAAATTTAATTAAATTTAAGTCAATCTTAATTTAAATTATACGAAACAATTAATGATTAAAATTTTAATTTATCTAAATTCTAAAATAAAGTTTATTCTTATTTTAATCAACTTTTCATTCAATTTATCAAAATTGTGATAAAATTAAATATTAATTTATCAGAATTTAAATTTGTTCAAATTTTAATTTATCAGAATTTTAATCTATTCAAATATTAATCTATTCAAATTTTAAATTATCCGAATTTTAATCTATTTCAATTTCAATTTATCCAAGTTTTATTCCATTAATTAATTTATTGAAATTTTCAATGATTTGAATTTCTATTTGTCTAAATTTGATTTTTGCTGATCCAATAGTTCAACTAATCCGAATTTTAATCAATTAAAGTTTCAACAATCGTGATTGAAAAAAAAATGTGTATTTTTTTCAATTTTTATTTCATTACAATTATCTCTGTACATATACCAATACCTATATCTTATGTATAAATTATCAGTTGTTTACCTTGAATATTCGTTACAAATTGAGGATACTTATTCATGTAGGCTTCTCGATTCTTAAAATCATATTTATTCAGCCAATAATCAATTATTTTTGGCAAAGCCTGGCCAGGAACACCATAGGTCCAAGCAGCTCCTTCTAAACCTGGTTTCGGAAGTCGAGTATTTTTTAATCGGAATTTTAAATCTTCGATTTCCTGAAAAAATTAATCTTATTAATTTATTTATTTCACAAACTCTTAAATAAGTTCCTTAAGACTTTTTTTTATAAAAAGTTAATGAATTTTAAATATTTTTTATATGATTTGCCTATTTTAAAAATAAATTTAAATTTATTAAAATTTAATAATAATGATAATAAAAACGTATTTAATTAGAAAACCTGTAAAATTTTTAAAATAATAATAAAAGCTATCCATAAAAAAATGATATGTGAATAACGGACTGTTTTCTTTTTTTTACCTTTTCTTAATTTTGTTCTGTTTTGTTCGTTAAATTCTCACATATATTCAGTGCCGTAACTAGGGCGGTGCCGTCGGTGTCGTGGCACCGGGCGCAGTCCTCGGGGGGGGGGGGGATACTTGGAGGGACGCAACATTTTTTTTATATATTTTTTTTAATAAAAAAAATTAGATTACTTTTTTTAGGCAGTTCGAAGTTGATTGTTATAAATGTTACTAATTGTTAGCACTTTATTAGACAAAAAGTGTTTATTTACTGTACTTAAAAATTATTTTAATGAAACGTTTAAAATCAATAAATATAAAAATTATTAATAGGAAGGAAATAATTCGTTCATCTGGTAAAATTTAATTTTTAAGTAAAAATTTCATCAATTTATTTGAAAAAATTAAAGAAAATATTTGAAACTTGCGGAAATTGAATTTATAATTTAGGGGGAAAATTAAAAAATAATGAAAATAATTAGAATTAAAAGAAAAATTTTGAATAATGATAAAAATAGATGAAAATTGTAGCAATTTATTGAAATCATAATAGAAAAGAATTGTTAAAAATTACAGAAATTTTTAAATAACTTTAAATTTATTATTCTCAAAGCGAGGATTAATTAAATTTTTAATCAATGAAATTTCAAATTTATTTTATTTATTTATTTATTTATTTACAAGCATATGCCCGCGACCATCAAGGGTCATAAAGGGCTATATTCGCATATGAGGTACAAGTGTAATTACTTGTACTTCAATTAATTAAATTAATTGAAGTTCGAAGAAATATAATATACCTATAATTTATTGTAATTGCAGTCTTATTATCTCAGATATATTCTGTAATTCTTTCAATTATTTTTTACAAATTTTTATTATTTTCTTTAATCAACAATTATTTCAATGAATTATTTTTTTATTAAATTTATTTTTTAATTAATTTTTGTCTTTTTAAATTATTTTTTGATTTATTTTCGATTTTTTTGTATTATTTATCTCAAATTCTAGTTGTTTTTTCAATTAACAATTATTTTCATCATTCTGCAATTATTTTCTTTCATTATTTATAACTATACGTTGTAATTTTTTCAATTATTTTTCTCAAATTAAAATTATTGTCTTCAATTTTTCATTATTTTGATTACTTTGCAAATATTTTCTCGGATTTTTTTATTTCTTTCATTATTCTTCAATTAATTTTTTAGATTTTAAAATATTTTACTCAAATTTTAATAATTTTTTCAATTTTGATTTATTATTTTTATCATTTTCCAATCAATTTCTTCAAATTTTAGTTATTCTCAAATTTCATTCCTTAATTAAATTCCTAAATTTTCAATTATTTATCTGATTTTCCAATTTAGTTTAATTTTCAATTTTAATTTTCTTTTATCTTTTTGCATTTATTTTGGCCACACTTTTAATTAGACATATTAATTTTTTTTAAATTAATATTCTAAATTTTTATCTACTATGTCAAATTTAAGTTATTGTATACTCTTTTCAATGTTTTAATCATTTTTCAATTACTTTTTCTCAAATTTCAATCAAGTTCGTCAATTTTTAATTTTTTTTTTATTTGTAATTATTTTCACAAATTTTACATTATTTTGATTATTTGTTTAATTAATTCCGAAAACTTACTCGAAATGAAATAAATTGTCAACTTTTGCGTTACAATAATTACGATAATTAAGAAACTCTTTAATTTAATATTGTTTTATTTCTCTTCTTCCCCCTTCCGCCACCGGTCAATATTAAGTGTGCAGATGGTAAAAATTTACAAGTCTCTGTCCCTGATTAAACATATTTTTTAACTTCTATTTTTCTAAGGAATATAGGGTGGGGGGGGGGGGGGGAGCGCCAAAATATTTATCTCGCACCGGTCGCGAAAAACCTAAGTTACGGCTCTGCATATATTTCACCCATTTTTTAAAATTATTCATTTTTATCACATATCTTCTTAATATCTTCAATTAATTTAAATTAAAATTGTTGTTAATCTAAATTGTTATTGGTGGAAATTTCAATCAATTCTAAATTCATAATACATCCATTTTGAATTTACATTAATATCAATTATAATTTTAATCAATCTCAAACTTAATTAATCCAAAACTTATTCAATTTAACAAAATTGAAAATGTTTATTTGTTTATATTTATTTAATTCAATCGAACAAAACTTTAATTTACGTTAATTGATAAATTATAATTTAATTATAATAATTTATTAATATTAAATAATTATAAATAACTAAATGTCAATTGAGTTATATGTATTGTAATCAATCCGGATTTCAATCATTCCTATTTTAATGCTCGAAGTTTCAATTAATGTTTAAAATCTAATTGATCCAAATTTCAATTAACTTTAATTTTAATTTGCCTTAGATTAAATTAATCACAAAATTCAAATGTGAATTTTTATATATTATAAAAACCTTTATTAATTTCTTTTTTAAAAATTCTCCACTTTTTCTTCTATTAAAAAAAAGTTGCTGTGATATATAAAAATAAAAAAAATAAAGTAAAATGATAAAGTTACGTAATACAATTATTATTTTAATTAATTAGATTATTAATAAGTATATAAACAGTTTTTAATAATTATTAGAAACATCCTGATGTATAATAATCTTCCTCTCATTTTTTTTTACTCAAATAATATATTGATCGAAAATATTAATTTTTAAATTATATAATGTGCATCAGCTAAAAGAATTTTGCATTCTAATTTTGTTTTGCATCAATAAATATTTTTTCTGATGGAATAGGTTCGTAGTTTAAAATTTAAGTACTTATAATTTACTGTATTTATTACGCAAGAAAAAAAAGTTTAGCATTCTAGATTACATAAAAATTCCTTATAAAAAAATTACAGGTTATAAGTATATCTAATAATAAGTCCAAAATATAACAAAAATTTGTGTTTTTGCTTTTAAACAGCGTGTTTTTTAACATTTTCAAATTTGCTCACATAGCACAAATATTTTGTGCATAATCAGTAAGGTTTTAGTTGATGTAATTTAAACGGACTTTTTGTCAAGTGCTTGTATGTAAGCAAGTATGATAAAAAAAAATTTAATCAGGAATTTAAATTACAAAACTGTTCCGTTAGGAAACTATAATAAAAGTACTTATTTAAAAAAAAGAAACAATAATATCAATATTATTATTATTATATTATAGTTATTTTTAAAAACAAAAAGACTACAAGAAGCACATCGCACTTGTGTCACAATTTTCTATTTCTAAAACCTCGACCTTTGATAAAATTTTTGTTTGCTTTTTTGAATCGGAAACATCAAGATTCAAATCACGTGAGGATTTTTTGTTCTCAAGCTCGAGTGCAGTCCTATATAAAATTTTTGATCGTTTTAATTTTAAAACTTTGTGAACTTTTAGTAACTTAATAAATTAATTTTTTTAACAATTTAATTTTCTAACACCTATAGGCAATTTATCTATTTATTATTTCAAAATAAATATAATATATTCTTACCTTTTCTTTGAAAACTACTTTAAATGGTCGAATACTTTTATCAATATCTTTATCTTTTTTTCCAGGTCCCCACCAGGTATTTGGAAGTTCAGGAACAACTTTTTTTCCCGATCTGAAGAACATCGAAACAAGAAACACCATCAATAAACCCAGAATTCCAGTTTTTATCAATCCCATTTTATTTTTAAAACTATTTTTGTTTTCCGGTTGCCGTTAATTTAATTAATACTAAGTTTAGACGCTAACTTCAAACTAGATTATTTTAGTTTTATTATTGTTATTATTTCATATTGTTTCTATTTTTTCTTTGCTTTTAAATTTTGATTCTTTTCGCATAATAGTTGAATTGAAACTATAACTTAGCGAGTTATCTAAAGGTATAATCCCGGTGGCTAACGAATGTATAAGTTCGTGAGTGGAATTCTTCTGACCGCACCAGACTATTGTATATATACTTGGTGTCCATCTTATCAAAGATTTCAATACAGTAATTTACAACTATCTATTGTGATTTATGTGATAAATACCGATACAATTTTTTTGGACTTTAGACAAAGCTGATTGACAAATGCACTTATTCATAAGTAAATTTGCTAAAATAAACATCATAATGAGCTATAATAATATTATTTATTAATAATTATAAAAATTATGTAGACAATTTAGAAAAATACTCATCGAAATTTAAGTTGTTAGTTTTCTTTCCGCAAAAGATTTTATTTAAAATTTTAGGATCCAATTATAATCGAAAAATTGAAATAAAATTCTCATTTTACAATTTTTAGTTTTGGGCAAAACAAAAAATTGTTAAATCGATTGAAAATAATTGTGAAGAATTATTTAAAAGAGCGTGCAAAAAATTAGTAATTAAAAATATATTTACAATTTTGGAAGATTAAAAACTTTTAATTTTTTAAACAAAATAAATAATCTAAATGATAAAAATTATGAGTTTTTAAACCTTAGTTCTTAAAATTAATAGGAAAAAAATTGACACTCCAGAAATAATTTTACTTTTGATGGGTTGAAAATTTGAACAGTTTTGTAAAAAATGAAGGTTTTCTTTAAGTTCCAAAATTTGAAAAATTATAACAATTTGGTATTTATTAAAGTAAAAAATTGTAACAGAAAATTTTAGTGTTTAAACGTTATAATTAATAATTTAGAAAAATCTGTATAAAAATTATAATTTAAATAAGACTTAGAATTAATAATTACAATTTAAAGAAAATGCAAATTTGAGCATTTTCTATTTAAGAAAGTATTTTGTGCAAAACTTAAATAAATACTTCACAATTTTTTTCAAAAGTCGAGTTCAGCGTAAATGAGAAATTATGTATAAATTTGGTTATTTTTAAATATTTTTGTATAATTTAGATATAATAAAAAAATCAAGTTAAATGAGATTTTTGTGATTTTCAAGCGCCCCAATAAAGATCATTAATTTAAGTTCCTGCAAATTAATAATGTTACATCTTTATTTAATATTTTTCTTTGGAAATTGTTAACATTTTTAAAAAAGAAATTTGTTTAAATCATATTTTGAATTTAGGAACCTGATTGGCTAGAAACTGACACGAGTCATGCGCAGTTCGTGACAATTTCAACGTGGTCGCATGTGTTTTCTTTCACGTGTTATTTATTGTAATATTTAATTAAAATTTACAATTAAAAGCATTTGTTTTATTTTGAAAGAATTCTAGTTAGTCCTTTAATTTAAGGCTCAAAATGGAATTAAAGAGCGCAATATTGTGTAGCACGTGGGTAAAAAAAGGAGTTGCAGCAGCGGTACCCGATAAGGTTATGTTTTGAAAATTTATTTAATTAATTAATAAACCAGTTATTAATACTTGAATATATTAGTTATAATTAAATGTTGGAAATTTTTGTAGGTACAATTGAGTCCAGAAGAATTGAAAAATATAATTCAAGCGACAAAAGCAGATTTAGAGTAAGATTACAATATTGTTAAAATGTCATTTTGTTGATTAAATTTTAATTTATTAGTTTCCTATTATTTATTAATTTAGTATTTACAGTTGCTTGATTTGTTTAATAACTGATTAGTAATAAAAGCGATTAAATTTAGAAAAGCCAATTAAGAAAAATATTAGAAAGTTAAAAATGGTTTTTATATACATATACATAACTCAAATTTGCTTCGTTTTTATTATTACTGAATTTTTCAAAAATTAGATAATAAATTTCTTTTAATGAAACATAAATTTTTCAGTGATCTCGAAGAAGAGTCAGACTGCGAAACTGAATCGTCAAAAGTAAAAAAGAAAGAGAATAAGAAGGCTAAAAATCAAAATAATTCAACTGGAAATGACGAAGATGAAGAAAAAGTGTCAATTAAAAATATTGCGGATCAAGATGAGTTTAATTTTGAAAATTACGATGATGAGTGTATGTAAACATTGTTTTTAGTCTAAATTTTGAATTGTGTTTCGAATATTGAAGTCAAATTGAAAATTAATTATATTCTGAAAATTGAATTTTTACAGCTGGTGATATTCACTGTTTTATCAATAACATAGCCGACCTTGAAGAGGATCCTTTGGTGAAAATAAAGGACGATGATGACAATGATTCAGAAAAAGAAGACGATATTATTAAACCCACTGACAATCTTCTCCTCTTGGGTCACATCGAAGAGGATGCTAGTATTTTGGAAGTGTTTGGTAAACATAAACTACTTTTTAACAAATAATTATCCGATAATGTCATTGTCACTTGTTTAATTGTAAATAATTTTAAATAGTTATAAACGATTAATGGAAATTTTGAGTAATTAATGAAAACACATTTTTTATTTTAGTGTATAATGAAGAAGAAGGATCCTTTTATTGCCATCATGATATTTTGTTACCCTCACAACCTTTGTGTTTCGAGTGGCTTAATTTTGATCCAAGCGATGCTAAGCCAGGTAGACAATAAAATTAAGATTATCAACATTTAATTTAAAAATTTTTAAAATTGTTTAAATTGCAGTTTATCTGCTTCTTCTTAAATAAAATATTTTATTGTAGGTAATTTGTGCGCAGTTGGTGATTTTACACCAATAATTAAAGTCTGGGATTTAGATATTGTCGACTGTTTAGAACCAGCTTTTAAACTGGGAAGGAAAGAGAATAAGAAAAAGCAAATTAAACGAGTGGGACACAGAAAGTCTGTTCTTGATTTGTCTTGGAACAAGAATTTTACGTAAGTTATTTTTTACATAATATAAAATTAAATATTTTTAATTAATATATAATTTATATAATTATATAATTTATTTAATATCTTAGGATTAACTTTATTAATTTTAATAATTCTATTTAAAGGTATAAATAAATTAAATTCAATTAATTTAAAAATTAAATTTAATATTTTAAAAATTGATATTTATATTTATATTAATTTTATTTAGATTGATTAAAATTTAACTTTAAAATTACCTACATCTAAAAACAAAATTCTTGAAAATTTAAATTATTTTTTAAAAATAATTATATTTTTTCTAGACATGTGCTAGCAAGTGGATCTGTGGATAAGACCGTGTTATTATGGGATTTGGAAAATGGAACTCCGGTTACCAAATTGTCTTCTTTCAATGACGCAGTTCAAACGATTCAATGGCACCCAAACAATGCTCAGCATTTATTAACAGGATCAATCGACAAGTAAAAATCAAAAATTTTCATCTGCTAGAATTCACCTCAGATACTTAAAGGTTTATTTATAAAATTTCAGATTTGTTAAGTTGTTCGACTTCAGAACAGAAGATAACTTCAAAACTGTATCTTGGGAAGCTCCTGGAGAAGTAGAGCGAATATTGTGGAATCACTTTAACCCCAATATTTGTTTCGTAAGTGAAGTTCTACATTGATTAATTTAATAACTTGACAGTTTAAAATTTTGTGCGGACTTTAGAAAATTAAAATCGTTACAGGCTAGCACTGATAATGGCTACATTCAGTGTATTGACGTTCGAAAAGAGATACCACTGTTTCAACAAAAAGTTCACGAAGGTGCAATTACAGGTAAATTTTAATTTAAATAAGATTTTTTATCAATTTAAATTTGATAACAATTAATATAGGGGAGAGGGACCCAAGTTGGACACCCTTTCGTCTTATTGCTGTAGAATCCAAACCAAATTAAATATATTAAAATATTTTATACCGGTTGAAAGTACAATTTATAAGGTAACTTATGGCCACAGAGATAAAATTTTATTTTGAACATAAACATTTTTTAAAGCGTTTTTTTTTAATTGTTAAAATTTTCGGTCTAAAAAAAAGTGGCCCCAAGATGGACACCTTCTTAAAAGTCTCTGAAAATTGTAGTAAATAAAAAATTAACATCCTGTAACAATTCTTAAACTAATTTTTAATCATATACGGAATTTATCAGGAAATAACATTTCCTAAAACTTCAATCTAATAGCTTAACAGTAAAAAGTAATAAAATATCGAAAAATATAGATATATCAAATTCTCTAACGATAACATCACATTTTATGGTCGAAAATAAAAAATTTTAATTAATTGTCTCAAAAAATTATTAAAAAAAGTGTAAAATCGAAAATATGCAAATAAATACATTGAGATTTGAGGCCTGTCCATCTTAGGGTACATGACACCATTTTTTAATCCCCAGTAAAAATATATATACGAACACTGAATTAGTAAAATTATTTTAGGATATTATTATACGATAAATAAAGAATATTATAACGTTAAGTACTCATTCTAAATCATAAATTTAAGTAACTTTACCAACTTAAGAAAAAACTGTTACAAAACTTTTTTCGACCCAAAATTACGTGGCATGTATAGAAGAAAAACCAACTGGTTTTTTTTCTTCAAATGTTCATAAAAATCTTCGGCTAGACAAACAACAAAAATGACAAAAAGCATAAGGCGCTGCCACCATAAACAAAAATTTTATACGAAATGTCTATCTTGGGGCCCACTCCCCTATAAATTGACAAATCGTCTTTCAATTTAAACTAATTGAAATTCGGATAATTTGAAGTTTAAATACAGGGTGTTCAGCGACCAGAAAACCTTTCAATAATTTAAATTCTCCTTTAATATTTTTCACATTGAAAACCTTAAAATCAGCCTAAATTTTAAAACAAATACAATGGACATACAAAATTATATTTCTAATTCAACTTTTTTCACCTATTTCAAATTTCGTCATTTTTCTTAAACTAAAAAAATGATAATTTATTATTCAATTAATTTGAATTTGAACTGATTAGAAATTCAATTAATCCAAGGTTTAAGTACCTATACTTAGTTTGAGTTGATTAAAAATTTCATCAAAATTTAATAATTGTTTCAAAATATAAATAATTAATATAATAATAATGTAAATATAAATATTATAATATTTTTAATATAATTGGCAAAGATAGTTAAACATAAAAAATTCTGGGTAAACTTGAATTACATAAATTCTTTTCTATTATGATTTCAATTATTTTCATTACCTTTCTATTAATTTCCGAAATTTTAAATTACTTTCAGAAAATTTTAATTATTTTCCTTAATGTTTCAATTTGTTTTCTTCAAGATTAAATCTATTTCTTCATTTATATTATTGTCCTTCATTTTCCATTTCTTTCTTCATTTTATATTTTCTTGCAAGTTTGAATATGTTTTCATCAAATTGTTGGTGATTAAAAAACACATCGAATGAGCTATTTGTGAATTGTCTAGAGTAATCCTGTTTAGAGTTATCAAGGTATTAAGAATGGAAAATTTTGAAAAAAACATTAATTTTTTTAGTTTTTCGTCATCTTATACAAATTTGATAAAAAATACTTTATACCCTTTTTGCAGACAATTCAAAAACGCATCAATTGACTAATTTAAGATTTCTTTGTGACTTATCATCGAGAACTTAGTGATATTTAAAGTATCAAAAATACTTATAAATGTAATTTTTAGGATTTTTTGTTTCAGAGAATTTATTTGATTTCCTAATTTTAATAATATAAATACACAAATTAAGTAATTCAGTCATTTCTTCAAATAGCAATTTTTTGCTGCAATTTTCAATTATCTTTTTAAATATTTTCAATTATTATCTTTTATGTTATTATTTTTAAATATTAAAAAATACTGTATTATTTTTTTTATTTTATTAAATTTTGTATTATTTTCATGCAAACATCAATTAAATATTGGTCATTAATGTCAACTATATTCAGTTGTTTCTTTTTTTGAATGTTTGTAGATTTTCAATTTTTTTCTTCTATATCAAATATATTCTTAAATTTTTTTCAGTTTCTAATCATTAATTTATTTTAATTTTCAATAATGTTGTTCAATTTTTCATTTATCTTCTTTAATTTTTACTTAATTTTACGAATGTTTAATTGTATTCTTCAGTTTTAAATTGATTTCTCAAACTTTAGTTATATTCTTCAATTTTTAAACTTTTTTTTGTGCTTCAATTTTTGATTTTCACTTTTATTCTTCAAATTTAGCAATACTTTTTTTCAATAGTAATTTTTCTTTTCGTTTGTCAATTATTGTCATTTATTGTCTACTTTTTCGTCATTTTTCAATTACTTGCTTCAAATTGCAATTATATTATTCAATTTCGTCAAAAAACTGTATTAAGACTTAATTATATTTAACATTTTTTAATTAATATTGTAATTTTTAAATTATTTTCTTATTTTGTCAAATAATGTCTTCAATTTCTAGTTCTCAATGCAAAATTTCAATATTTCAATTATTGTCTTCTATTTTAAATTATTATTTTCTTTTACTAAATTGAAAACTGTCTTGTTTTCTAGTTCCTATTATTTTAAAACAATTATTATAACAATTATTATATTGTTCAATATTTCAATTAACTTCTTCAACGCATAATTATTTTAAATTAATTAGATTCAACTTTTTAAAATTCTTTTCTTCCATTAATTAATTTTTTTAAATTTTTAATTGTTAATTTAATTAATTATCTGTATTATTAATTTAATTATATTTCAATTATTATTATAACTTTTGTTTTCTTCTCATATCGCTCCTTTATCCATTTTTAGGTACTTTTTTAAATTTTCAACTATTAAGGTCATTATTCAATTATTTTTTCAACTTTGTACATCAGATACTGTTTCAATTATTAAAAAGAAACCCTTGATATTATTCATTTTTTACTTTTTGAAAACTTTGAATCTTTTTTTCAATATACGCTAGAGACCTTGAAATTAATTCAATCTTTTTTATTCATTTTTTTTAATCTGATTCAATTTATTATAATCAATTGAAATGTGGATGAATTAGGTTGAACCTTGTTAGAAATTTTGACCATTAAAGTAAGAATGATTTAAATTTTAATTGGCGGAAATTTAATAAATAGAAATTCAGTTAAATGGAAACTCTGTTTTTTTTTAATTTGAAGTTTTTTAAAACTAGAATAAATTTACATTGTTTGAAATTTGTAAATTACCTACAATATTTACTGACTTTTTTAATTTTTTAGGTTTATCGTTGAGCGCATCTTGTCCTGGTTTGTTAGTATCGACATCTGACGATGGAGTTATAAAAGTTTGGGATTTTCTTGATGAAAAAGAGTTGGAACCTGTTTGGGAGAAGGAAACAAATTTAGGAAAGATTCTGTGTCTCACTTCAAGTCCAGACAATCCTTTTGTTTTCTCAGCTGGAGGTGACTGCAAGTCCCATAATTACAAAGTATTCGATTTTTCGACTATATCGCCAGGTAAGATTTAAGCTCTTCAATATTTTTCCAGAATTATGACTCAAAATTTTTATTATTAATAATAATAATCATATTTAATATTATTTATAAGAAATAATGATAGCAACAAGCCAATGAGTAACATTTTTTAAATATTTTCAGTATCAGAACGATTTAAACAGCGAGAATTAATAAAATTTAATACAAAAATGGCTGTTGATCAAGACGACGAAATGATGGATGTTACTGAGGATATTGAACAAATAAATCTCGGCTCATCTAAAAAAGTACACAAAAAGAAAAAGAAAGTAAAGACCGGAAACAAGACTGAAGTTTAAACATTATGTAAATAAAATAAACAAAATGTTATTAAATGTTTGAACTTCACATTGTAAAAAAACACGATTTTTAAACAAATAATTGTTTAGCAATATTTCAAGTTTCTTTTTTGTACAAACTTTAGAATTCGTTAATCGAATTATAAGTATCTCCATATATTAAAAAATGCGAACTACTCGCATAAATAAAAATTAATTTTTGTTAAAAAAAACATAATTGGTTATTTATTATCTTTTTAAAAATTCAACTGATTTTCGGTGACAGTATAAATTTATTGTACATAGAATTTCAGGATTCAAATACATTGTAAAAATTAATCATTACAAGAACAAAACTTATTTTTTAATTGGGATCACCGCCAGTTCTATTCGCCAATTGGTGAGACTTTAGTAACTGCTCAGATTGAGTTACTATTTTAATTGATTTTAAATCTAGTGGCCATGCCTCCAGCGAAAATCCCAATAGTTTAAACATTACATAAGACGAACATTACAGTTCCACAGAAATATAGAAATAAAAACAATTGTTTTACAGAATTGGAAAATTTGATTGAGCGCATTAATATAAAGATCAATCGACATAATCTATTATTATATTCTAAATGTCGTCGAATCTTTGCCAAATCCATTGAAAACTTCAGCAACAGTTTCACTCACTTTTAAACAATACATATCCATTCGTACACACTTTCTAAAATTAATACATGTTCATTTCAAATTTAACCTGTTGCTTGGTGTAGTCGCTTGATTAAAATGTCATTTAATAAATTGCTTAATATCCTAAAAGATATTTAGCATCTGATTTCACAAATGCATACATAAAAGATGCAAAAGATAAATAATTTTTGCCATTATTCTCCATGGTAGAATTTTATATATAAAAAAAAAGCCAATCACTATGAGCGAAATACATACTAATATTATAATTAACTAATTGCTTTAAGTATTTAAATAAAATTTGCTCTCTGGCAGTGATTGTTTCACAAATTGCAAGTTGTAATAGACCAATTATGCTAAAAATGATAACAGAATAAACAATAAAGCGATTAATGTCAGTGCATTCATAATTAGCATAAATTGTCTACTATTTAAAATTTTCTTTTAACGCAGATAGAACACTCCTTTGTCCACATGTTGCACGATTATAGACAACGTTGACATACATTATACAATATATTAGTTAGAATATTTCGTAGTCGAATTTTTGACACAAAAAGTCGCGTTAAGCATCAGTTCCTATGTCCAAACTTCTGGAGTCTTGATTGGAGTCGTGCTGACTTCCATTCTCGGACGAAGCACTACTTGACAGACCCGACTGGTCTGAACTTTTTTTCACTTTAGGCTTGTACTCCGTGATAACGACAGTGACATTATTAACAGTCACTTCATTAGTTTGAGCGGTACTTCTGTCAATATTTTTGAGCCTAGGGGGATGTCTGTTCTTACGCCTTGGTTTGTCCAGCTTGCGCTCTCTTTCCTTACCGCTACTGGTAGTACTTCCTCCACTTCCACCTTCCTTTTTACCTGGTTTTAACAGTGGCACGTACTGTTGCTGAGCAACCTGTAATTTATATATAATAATCTTCAAGTTTCATTCATACTATTGACACCTGATTTTTGTCACTGAATGTTATTTTTCGCTTTAAATTTTAAAGAATTTCCCTGACAAAAGTAAGGTAAATGTCCTAATTATAAGACGGTTATTTAGATACTTTTTGCAGGGTGTCTACTAATTTCGTCCCACAAAATTCCCGGTCATTTCCCGGTTTTTGTTCCTATTTTTCCCGGTTTTTTCTCTTGTTAACTTAAAATATATTTTAAGTGTAAATAGACCTACAAATGTCTTCAAACATTAAAGATAACAGTTGATAATTGAAGAAAATAATTGAAATTCAAAGAAAATAATTGAGAATTGATTTTTAATTAATAATAATAAATAATAAATAAAAATAATTAAGTATTAAACTTTATAAAAAATAATAATTAAGAATTAAAAGAAACAATTAATAATGAAAAGAAATAATTAAACAATGACAAAGATAATTGATAATTAGAAACAAAATTAAAAAAAAAGTAAATATTAATCGACAATTGAACAATAATTGAAAAAATTGAACAATGATTATTAAATTCAAAGAATATAATTAAAAATTGGTCAACTAGATAGAAAATAAAAAAATATATATATTTTAAAATTTAAGTTAACAATTCAAAATTGAAGAAATAAATTGAAAATGAAATAATGAAATTGAAATCGGAAAAACACAGAATTATTGAATATTAAGAAAAAAAAAACAATTGTTTTGAAACATGAAATAAATAACTAATAATTGAAAAAAGTCGAGATTACTGAATATTGAAACAAACAATTGAAAGTTGAACAAAATAATTAAAAATTAAAGAAAATAATTGAAAATTATAAGGATTAGCTTATATTAAACCTTATGTATGAAAGGACAGCGGGAAAATTTAGAAATCGACAGAAATAATTGCGAATTGGTGAAAATAATTTAAAAATGATCAATTTACATTAAAATTGAGAAGAAATTGAGAAATTGAAAGAAATATGAAAAAATAATTGGAAATTGAAGAAAATAATTGAAATTTAAGAAAAAAATTGGAAATTTAAGAAAATAATTAAGAATTTAAAAAAAATCATTGTAAAAAGCCTAGAGTTATTGAATATTGAAAAAAAAAAACAATTGAAAATTAAAGAAAATAATTCAAGAATTAAATTTGAAAGTAGAAGAAAATAAGTGATAATTGAAGAAAAAAGAAATTGAACAACCCAGGAATGATAGAATTTGAAGAAAACAATAAAAAATGAAGAATATAATTGTAATTTGAAGAAATTAATTAAAAATTGTAGAAAATAATTTGAAATTGAAGAAAATGTAATTTTATGAAAATTGTTGAATAATAATTAATGAATTAAATTGAAGTTTCAAAAACATAATTGCAGGGATCACAGTCTCTCCCCTTTTTCCCCTTTTTTTTTTAGAAAAATCACCTAAAACACCTAAAATTAAGATTTTATCACCCAAAACACCTAAAATCAACATTTTTCTCTTCTTTGACCTTCTTTTTTTTAAAAAATTTTCTATTTTTCACTTTCGGAAATGCAAAAATTTATCATTTTTTAGGGTTTATGTACAATGATGAGAAATTAGTTATTGAATTTAAATGTTTAAAAATAATTTTTAACTTAAAATGGTTTTTTAATATTATTTATTGAATTTATTTAGATTTTAAACAGGAAACATGAGAAAAACATAATTAAAATAAAATTATTTTAAAAAGTTATATAATTTTCTTATTACCACGTATTCTTAATTAATTAAAGCAAATTAATTTATTGGATAAAAAATTTTTTATTAAATATTTTATACTCGTTTTAAACAAATATTACTAGTTTTGCATCATAAAATAAAATCATGTATTCTTGCTGAAATACATTAAATTTATTTTATTGGATGAAAAAAAATTGTTTATGAAATATATTTACTTATTTTAAACAAAAATTAATTGTTTTGAATTACAAAATATAAAAATACAATAAAAAGATTAATAAAAATAATTTGAATTGATTTTGTCATATTTTGCTGAAAGATTTTTAATTTAATTTCTTTAACATTATATCAGAACATTTCACATCACAGATTTTTTATGTTTCCTGTTTAAAATCTAATTATTAAATTATTAAATAAATAATTTAAAAAACCATTTGAAGTTAAAAATTATTTTTAAAAATATTTAATTGCAACAACCATCTTCTCGTCATTGAACAGACAACCTATTAAAAGACAAATTTATGTAATCCGAGAGTGCACTTTCTTTTGAAATTTTCATAAACAAGTTGAACAAAAAAAGACTAAATTAATTAATAAAACTGTTTTGAAAAAAAGAAAAAAGAAAATTTTGTAAAAGAAAACTTAAATTATTAATATAACCCTTTTTTCTTAATTTTCAAAATCCCCTTTTTATTAAAGAAAATCCCCTTTTTTGAAAATCAAAATCCCCTTTTTCACCTAAAATTGGGCGAAGTAACCACTGTGATCCCTGTAATTGATAATTGAAAAAAAATATTGAAAATGATTGATTATAGAAGAAAATAATTGAAAATTGGAGGAGTTATTGAGATGTGAAATAAATAAAGGATAATTGGAAAAAATAGTTGAAAAAAGTCGAGAATTATTTAATATTGAATTAAATAATTAAAAATTGAAGAAAATAATTGAGATCTGAAGAAAATAATTAAAAATTGATGAAAATAATTGAAAATTGAAGAAAATAATTGAGAATTGAATCAAATAATTGGCAGTTGAAAAAAATAATTTAGAGTTGAAGAAAAAAAAAATTGATTAAAATAATTTAAAATTGTAGAAAATATTTCAGAAGTAAAAAAATTAATTAGAAATTGATGATAAAAAATTAAAGATTAAATTAAATTATTATTTAATCTTTTAATTTAATAAAAGGTTAAATTAAATTCAAAGAATATAATTAAAAATTGGTCAACTAGATAGAAAATAAAAAAATATATATATTTTAAAATTTAAGTTAATAATTCAAAATTGAAGAAATAAATTGAAAATTAAATAATGAAATTGAAATCGGAAAAACACAGAATTATTGAATATTAAAAAGAAAAGAACAATTGAAAATTGAAAATTGAGAAATAAAATTGAAATTTGAATACAATAATTGAGAATTAAAGAAAATTATACTGAAAAATTGGATTGAAAAAAGAAGAAAATAATTTATAATTAAAAAAAATGGAAAATGCCTGGAATTATTTAATATTGAAGAAAACATAAAAAATTGAAGAATAGAATTGTTATTTAAAGAAATTAATTGAGAATTGAAAAAAATAATTGAACAATTAAATTGAAAATAGAAGAAAAATATTGAAAATGGAAGGAGGTTTTGAAAGATGAAATAAATAACTGATAATTAAAAAAAAAAATAATTGAAAAAAGTCGAGATAACTGAATATTGAAACAAACAATTGAAAATTGAACAAGATAATTAAAAATTAAAGAAAATAATTGGCAATTAAAGAAAATAGTAGAAAATCGAAGAAAATAATTGTGAAGTGAAGAAATAATTTGAAATTAATGAAAATAATTCAAAATGGAAGAAAATAATTGAGAATTGTAGAAAATAATTGGAAATTGAAGAAAATAATTGAGAGTTGAAGAAAATAATTGAAAAGAATAATTGTCCGTTGAAGAAAATAATTGTGAACTTCTGAAAATAGTTGAATAATAATTGAAGAATTTAATTGAAGCTTCAAGAACGTAATCGATAATTGAAAAAAAATATTGAAAAAAGCCGAGAATTATTGAATATCGAAGAAAATAATTGAAATATGATGAAAATAATTGTTAATTGAAAGCACACAATAGAATTGCCCATAATTATGTAGACTATTATGCAATGTACGGTCTAATAAAAAAATTGAAGTTCTATCTACATTTTTTCATAATGATCTGACTTTTTCATGTTTAATGTCGTTCATTGTTTCAGCGGTATTGTTAGCGTTAAGAAAAAAAGATAGTAGACAAATATCTATATTTCATGAGAATATATTATATTTTGTTTTAATTTGTAATGTATATTTTTTATTTTTCAATTGCATAATTGTCGCATAATTACACAAAATTTTAACGCATAATCAGATTGGTTCAAAATGCATAAAGTTACCATCTTTATTTATAAAAAAAAATTGATATATTAGTCAAATTTATTAGCCCAGAAGGAAAATTCCCGGTTAATTCCCGGTTTTCTCGGTTATTAGGCACCCTGTTTTGGATATTTATTGCATTTAAACAATTATTTGAAGAAAATAATATACCCACATTTTTTTATAAGAAGGAGGTATATTTCTAGTTCTATCAAAATGAATTGAATAATGTAATTATTGTGTTATATTTGGTTAAAATCAATAAAATATTATATTTTAAGGAAGATTTCATTAATTTCAAGATTCCAAACTACTTCTATGTAATAGAATACAGAATAAATTAATGTACAAGACTAGAAAAAAATATTTCAAGAATTCTCTGATTTTATTTTCAAGTTTAACTGAATTAAGAAGTACCTAAACAAAATTAAAGATTAAAAATTTGTTGGCATCTTCAAATTTTTGTCTCGAAAACTAAAAGAAATATTTTGATTAAATTCGTAGTTTGGTTTGCTTAGAAATAATCAAAACTATTTAGAACTTGTTTACAACTGTTCAGAATTACTTATAATTACTTAAAATTTTGTAATGCACAGTTAAAAAACTATTTAAACATTTTAAGCACTCTTTTGGAATTGTTTAGAGTTTGTTCTATCCGTTTGAAACTAGTTTAAAGCTATTTCAATATCATCTAAAAATAAATGTAACTTGATGAAAAATTCATTCCGAATTAATCCGTTTCATTTTGATGCTACATTTATCCGTATAAATCCTGTTTTTCATTCCGATTCAATCCTCTCCAATTCTAATCGGGTCTATTCGGATTTGAAACGGATTGATTAGGATTGAAATAACAGGATTCAAATGGATTAGAATTCAGCTTCGGAATGAAACAGTTTATGGTTGGAATGTTTCGGAAAGAATTTTCATCCATTTTTAGATTCGAATAAAAACTGATTAACTCGGAAACAAATTTCGGAATTCTTCGAAAAAAACTGATTAAAGTTCAATCCTTTACCTACGACAGGGTTTTTAATAATTTTTCAAGGGTTAAACCATTGATAAAAATCTGAAGGCTGTGCTGTCATATTTTTTAAAAATGTAAGTTTAGAGAAAATTAAACTGAATTAAACTCCAACATTTTCTGAGTTCAGTAACGATAACATTATTGTTAAAATATTATTGCTTTCAATAACATAATTCATTAAAATTTGGAGATTCATGAGGTTATTTCGTAACCTTAATTGTGGTACTTTTTTAAGACTCATTATAATTAAGAAACTATTTAATAATAGATATTAAAACTTACCAGAATACTAGTACATTTTATTCTAAACGTAGAAACTAACGATGATCTAATTTATTTATTACACAAATTTGGTGAAAGTGCTTTGCTTCGATCAAGAAATAATAAATAAATAAATTTCTTTTAACCAAAAAAGGTGAATTTTAATTAAATCCCAGAACCAAAATTCTGTAATTTGAAGTCAACCGACCAATTTCACCAATTACAATTAATAAATTGTATTTTTTATGTACCAATTTTAAAATCTACTATTTCTTGAACGAAGCAATACGCTTTCGACAAATTTTTGTAGTAAGTAAATTATATTATTATCAAAATAATTCAAAACCTTACGTTTTTAGAAGGTCCAAAAACAAAGTTATGCTACTAAAAATCGGAAAATTTTCCACAAATGAAAACTTTTCAAATTTGATTATTATTTTATAATAAAGTATTTCAATAACATTTTCATCACTTCTATGTTCAGAATAAAATAAATGATTATTCTGGTAAGTTTTAATATCTATTATTCAATAGTTTCTTAATTCTTTTTCAATTATTTATCTCAATTTTCTATTAATATTTTCAATTTTCATTTACTTTTATCATTTTGCAATTATTTTCTCCAGTTTCTATTTACTTTTATTTTATGTCAATTAATTTCTTAAATTTTAAATTATTATCTCAAATCTAAATTTTTTTCTCCATTTTTTATTTTTTGAAATCAGTTTACAATTATTTTCTTTTATTTCACACATATTCTGTAATTTTGTCAATTATTTTTCTAAAATTTCAATTATTTTTAACATTTTTCAATTCATTTCCTCAATTTTTAATAATTTTCTTATTAATTTTCAAAATTTGCAATTTTTTTCAAATTTAAATTACTTTCCTAAAATTTACTTCCTCATAGATGAAGCTTTGTGATCGTTAAAATTTTCGATTTTCCAAAAATAGTCTAAATCGACTCATTTTCGTCTAAAAAGCGTAAATTTTTTTTTAAAGCAAATGTCCAGATGTGTGTATGTGTGGGTGTGTATGTGTATAGCGTTTTTTGTCGACAGGATATCTCAAGAACGCTTTAACGGATTTCAATAAAATTTGGATAACTTATTAAGATCATGAATATCTAAATTTGGACACAGGGATTTTTGAAAATACTCAATCAAATTTTTTTGAGCACCTTTTTTCATCCAAGAAGATTGTTTTTTGCCAAAAAAATTTTCCATGCTAAAAATACAACTTAATGAATACAAAAATAAAATTCCTTATCTTAAAACGAATCGATTGACCTATAGAACGTTTATAATTAATCAATAAATCGTAAAATAGTTCATGTTTTTTTTTATTTTTTGCATTTAAAAAATTATTTTTTAAACAAATTTTCCAATTAATATATTATTAAATTATTGCTGTGAGGAAGCAAATTAGTTTGCTTACTTTGAAGCGAAATGTCCATGAAATTGACATAATTTTCATCTAGTTGCAATGATTTTCTCGAATTTTATATTATTTTCATTATTTTTTAATTATTTTCAAAAACTTTCAATTACTTATGTCAAATTTCAATTATTTCTACAGGTTTAATTATTTTCTTAAATTTAATATTTTGAAATCACTTTGCAATTATTTTCTTTTATTTCACATATATATTCTGTAATGTTTTCAATTATTTTTCTAAAATTTCAATTAATTGCTTCAATTTTCAATTCTTTTAAACATTTTTCAATAAACTTCCCCAATTTTCAATCATTTTGACTACTTTTTAATTCATTTCCAAAATTTGTAATTTTTTTCAATTTAATTAATTTTCAATTATTTTTATCATTCTGCAGCGAAGTTGTCGAATTTTACATTATTTTAATTATTTATTTAAATTTCAATTATTTTCTTCAAGTTTTAATTATTTTTGTAGGTAACAGTTTAATTGTCATCTTCAATTTAAAATGGTTGAAATCGCTTTGCAATTAATTTTAACATTTTTCAATTAATTTCTTCAATTTTTAATTATTTTAAATACTTCCTTCAATTTTCGATTACTTTGATAGTTTTCCAATCATTTTCCCTAATTTTTATTTATTTACATTATTTTTCAATTACTTTGCAAAATCTGCAACTATTTTTTTAAATTTCAATTATTTTCTAAAATTTTTTTTTTAATTCTAAAATTTTATAATTTTTAATCGTACGCTAGCGCGCGATAATTTGGCTTTTAATAAGTTTAAACTGTTTTTGTGTTTAAATTATCTCATATTGGAAATTTTTACTGAAAATTAATTTGATTTACAGCCGTCTGTTAAATAAATAAAAAAAATTGAAGACAAACCTGTTGAGCCACCAATTGCGGGTTAATGCGGGGCTTCCGCGTAGAAGTTCCTTTACGGACGTCACACATGAGGCACTTGAATGCTTCTGCTGTATTTCTATAGGTGCAAACACTGCAATCCCAATAGTTTTCTTCCAAAACCTTCGCCTGACGTTTTCCGCTTCCCGAATGGTTCATTGTTCATCGAAGTCAATTGTACGACGCTGAACCTTCTCAAAAGAGAGCTTGCCCCCTCGCGCGCCACTTTAGCTTCATTAAAAGTGGTTTTATGAACACTCTGTAGTTTTGGACAATAAAAAAGCTCGACAAGAGCTTTAGTAACAATATTCAATAAACGAAAATAAAAAGGGTCTAAGACGCTTTCTTGTGCATCAACTAAACAAAATGCAATTTTGCCTAAAGCACTCTTCATTCTCAGAAGAATCTCCTTTTCTCAACCACAAATTTCCCCTCTGCAACATTGTTTTGCCTTTTTATACCTAAAAACATAAAATAATAAAAATCAGATTTAATAAGCGCTAGATTTTTAATTATACTACTTCTAGTTAAACTCTAGAGGTGTTTTAAATAAACATTTATAAGATTTTAGAGCATCAAATTATATTTTTCAGAGTTATAACCTTCCCGAATTTGAGGTTTTAATAATTAATAAATAAACTACAAAATTATAAGGGATTGAAAATAAAATCTTAAGGAAACATTAGTTATCGCATGAAAAGTTATTGGAAATTTTAATATTAGAAGGGTTATTAAATTTTGTTTTAAAAACATAAAATAAAGAAGTTTTAAAAAGTAATTTAAAAAATAAAGACACTGTTTTACAAAATCCATTTAACTTTTAAAAAATGCCAACGTTTCAAAAAATATTTTAAAACTTTATGAATGATTACGTAAAATAAGAAAGTCAGGGAAAATATACTTAAAAAATCTGTAATTTGCATGATTTAAAATTAAAAATTAAAAATGTATTGAAGTTTCAAAAGCCGATAAAGCTCCGATAATAATTGAAAAGCTAATAGAAATATATCCATTAAAAATTAATTAAAATCGTACTGAAACCATTTAACAACTAAAAACATAAATGATAAAAATCCATTAACCCTTTTACATTCATGGGATAAATTTGTTTCATAAACTTTTTAATTTTTTCTCAAATTAATATATTCGTATTTGATAAAATATAATTAAAAGCAATATTTTTTCTATATTTTCTACCTTCTAAGTTGCATTTTAAATGAAAATGTTATTATTTTTTGAGATAAAAATTAAAAAAGAAAATAAACGTATTTTTTCTTATATTTTATATTATTATTAGTAATTCATTCGCTTTTTTTTATCTTTATGCATTTTTATACCTTAAATTAGAATTCAGAAACAAACTTCAATAAAAAGAAATCGGAGCATGAAAGGCTTGAAATGGTGACTTTAATGCAAATATTTATTATAAAGAAATATTTACCAATCATGGGTTTTCTTCGATAAAATATCAACAGCGTCAAACCGAAAAATAGTCACAAACTCACTGGAAATTGTGCTTTCCACAAAAACTGCAAAGTAAACAAATATCCACTTTAAAATATTATTTCAAAATTCTTGTTAAATAGTATTTGTATATATTATTTTTCCAATCGAACATCTAATCTTTTCCGAATCTCAACTTTTGTATAGTATTTATTTATTTTTCGGCACTGGACGAACTTACTTTATAAAATTATTTACGAAATTTCATGTAAAATGAAATCAAACAATGGCATATTAGGTTTTGCAAAACAAAAAACAAACAAACAGAATAAATATTTTGCCCTGTTTATTCAAGAATAAAATTTTCTAAAACAATACTTGATTTCTTGTATATTTTTAGATGCGAATAAACTTACCTTTTTATCAAATTTTACAACATTGTAATCAAAAAACTTAAGCAAAATCGCTAAAGTAATGTGTCGATATCACAGCAGGAATAATCGTTGTTTGATAAATTATCAAAAATAAACTAAAAATGGCAGAAGATAGGCGTGAGATTCGAGCACAATCCCAAAAAAAATATTGACAAATAATCTACAGCACCATTTTCTTGTTGGTCAATGGAGCAAAACAGTAAAATCCATAGAGTTTAGTAATAAAATATAAAGCAATTGTGGGATTACTTTCTTGTTTTATGGGTTTTATTGCCCTATTGTTTGAAACAAAAGCTTTGATAAAGTAGAAACTGACTAAACCAGTGATGGGAAGGTGAATTACACCATTTAATAAACTAGTTTTTATATGTAAATTACGGTAAAACTAGCTACTTTACGCGTAATTAATGTAAATGTTTGTATTTTGCAGTGTTATTACGTATTCAACGTTGTGTATTTTACGTAAAACCCTAAAGTGACGCATCGCTTCCCATCACTGGATCTGGAATTGACAAAGGTGACCTGTGACTAACTTCACTATAATAAATCAGTACCGTAAGTAGAATTTTTAATTTCGTTTTTAAAATACATTTCTTTAAATACATTCTATAATAATGTTGTTAAAAATACTTTAGAGTTATTAAAACCTTTTGAAGAAGTGTCTCAAGTTGAAAATACTTAAAACAACATACATTTTTCGTGCTAATTTCCTACAATAATACCCATTGTCCACAAATTGTGCCGCACCTGATAATCGAAAGTTTTGCGATTTAAAATCTCGGAAATAATTATACATATGTATTGGTTTCTGCTCGGGTTTTCCTTTCCAAAGTGGGTGTTTAGACAATTAGATTGTTTAATAAATTAGTGATTATTGTTAATCTTGATTGTTCTTGAAAACTGCTATTTCTTTTCTTTATGCCACGGAAGAAACCAACGGCAGGAAAAGTGCTTGCCGTGTAATCATGGATGTTAATATGGTCAGTTTTTTGGTGACAGTTTGAGATAAATTGTGAACGATGTAAACAAAATTGTTTTCTACCTGTAAATCTTGTGTGACCAGCACAAGGAATAATTTTTCTAAACTATAGTTAACTGGTAAACATTACAAAACTTGAATGCAACTTAAATTCGGATAAATAACGTGTTTTTTCTTAGGAGCCTTCAACTGGTTCCGATGGCACTGACAAATCATGGGATCATCCTTGGTCCACAGAAGAAATGCTAACAAAAAGAAGAGAATGGAGCCTTGCAGGTGATGCTGGACTTTTAAAACATCTCCAACGATTTTCAGAAGTATGTTTCTTATCTTTCACCTGTTATCTTTGTGATTATTTACCTCTGATTAAATTTATCTTAGGATTCGTTCAGATGTTCCAATTCACTACTTTATATTCGATTCATTACTTTATACCCGTTATATATTAATTTATTAAGCTATTTTATTAATTTTAATCTCGTGGAGAAATGTCTTTTTCTTCAGATTTATTTTATTATCAACTTTGTTGCAGGATTTAACGACAAAAGCTAATGAAACGCAAGGCGCCTTGGATTCATTGACGAATCGTTTAAACGAAACTGCTGTATTTGTGGATAATCTTACCAATACTTCGTTAGCTTTGGCCAATACACAATTTATTGAAAGCAGAGTACACGAGGATGATGTGGAAGTCGATAAGGGTGCTAATCAAGTTGAAAAAGTAATTATAAGCATCTAATTGCTTCCAGTTTTTCTATTCTTGGGAAACCTAGATTTTTCAGAGAAACTAAAGATACTTCGAATCTCGTTATAACGACGATTTCGGGACTCAAAATTCTCAATATTACGATGACAATAGACCCCAGTTCATGTTCTATTCAAATGCATTAGTATATCTGATATCAACATTGCAAAACGTCAAATGCGATTAACAGTTCATCTAAAGTGCATATTAATCAAAACTGTCAGTTAATATTTTCATTTTTTGAAGTAAATTATATAGAAATGAAGTTAGTATATTAAAAACTTTACCTCTCTTTAAGATTAAATGTCATCTAAATCATCAGAGAGTTTCCAGGTGAAAAAGATCAAAGTTGTAAATGAAGCTTTCTGTTTCGAACGAAGTTTGTCAATTATTAGAATTTAGTGGTAATAATTACTCTCAGGGATGATAAAAATCATGATTTTTTTAAGAATATAATCAGTATATAAAATCTCCAAATGTTTATTTGTAAGTAGTTTATAAAAGAAATGAAGGAAAAATTAAAAAAAAAACACAAGGAATTAAACAGTGACATAAAAATATATAAAAATGTAGAAACTCTTTTCAAAAAGTTAAACTATTTACGGACATTTTTCTATATTAAAATAATAAATAAGATGATAATTAACGAAACGTTAAAATATATTACTGAAGAGAACACAAAAATTTGAAATTTGAAAAATTAGAGAATTATTTTACAAATTGACTAAAAAAAAAAAATGAATAGAATTTTGGAAAATTCAAAAAAAATTTAAGAGAAAAGAAATTCTATGAAATAGAAAAACAATGTTCAAGTGAGAACACTTAGTACAATACTAAATTTACATATAATAAAATAAAAGAACAAAGTTTTCAAAAAAGTAGAAAATTGAGAAATTTAAAAAATGTAGATAAAAGCATAAAATAAATGTTTTCAAAAATTCGTAATTAGGTATAACAAGATAAAAACTAAAAAATTGAAAAAAAGGAAACATTTTTCTAAGAAATGGAAAAATGATGACAAAAATTAAAGAATTAAATAAAACGAAAGGAAGGACTAAAAAAATAGTGGTATATCAAAAAAATTAAATAAATAGGAAGAAAATGGAGAAATGTTTTTTCCTCAATCTAACTATAAAAAAAATTTAAAAAATACAAAAAATAATAAAATTTGGTTTAAATCTACCAAAAAATAAGAATTAATATAAAAAAATGTATATATCAAGATAAAAAAAGTCCACAAAAGAAATTTAAAACCCTTTAAAAATTAAAAAGTTTAAGCAAATTAAACCAAAAATATTTTTATAATTTTACACTTGAAACAAATCCAGCAATAAATTTAGAAAAATAAAGAAAATCTAAAAATTGTATGCAAGAATAAGTAAGTTTGCAAAAAATCTCGTAAAAAATAGACAAGATGTGAAGGCAAATTGAATAAATTTACAAAACATCAGCGTAGGTATTTATTTTTAAAAATATAGAAATAGTTATGAAAATCAACTAAATAAAAAGTTTAGTGAATGTTTTAATAACAAAATTGTGTAAAATAATAAATAATTTTCACAAAAAGAAAATTAAAAAAAAACCCTAAAATAAAAAGACAAATATCAAAAGTAAAAGGAGAAAAAATCTTAAAGTTTTTTAAAAATAAGAAATTATAAGATAAAAACTAAACAATTTCGGAGAAGTAAAATCTCTTAAAAATCTTGTAAGAATATTAAAAAAAATGGATTATTGTTAATATGGAAAATAATTAATTTTATTTAATTAATATGCATTTAAATTTGAATTAATTGAAATTTAAAAATTGGAATATGATTTAATTGACGTTTGGGATTTATTTAAATTATAATGACTTTAAGATAATTATAAAAAGTTAATACTATTTTTCTAACTTCTTACAAAAAATTTGTAAATCGTAGGTATCATGATTTTAATGCAAATTTCCCAATGAATTAAATCATGATTTAAATCAAAGTGATTTAAATCAATATCAGCCTCGATCACTATAAAGTATTTTAGAAGAATTTTGAAAACTGTAGGAGTTATGTCACTTTGATTTTTTGGCCATTTGTTTTTTAAAATTCTTGTATTTTAAAGAGTTAAGTGATTTTGATGAAATTTATAAGGTGTACACATAAAATTATTAGGTTTTGGATAAATTAGATGTTGATTACATTTTTTTTTAATTTTGTGGAAAAACATGACAAAAGAAAATATTTTCAACTTACTTTTCTTGGCGTTCCAAAACTTTAAAACTAGATTTCATTTTCATTAAACAATTTTTTCTTTAATCGGGATAAAATAAAGCAAACTGATATAAACTTTGATTAGCTTAATTCCCCGATTTACTAAAAAACTTTTGAGCTTTGTGGAATCATAAAAACTAAAAAAAGAACATACTGTTTGGCGTTGACTCATTTACAGTAATTATAAAAACAAATGAAACGTTAACTTCGTTTCGTTGCACATTTGCATAGAAGTATGGATACGTGCAAGAAAAGTAAATTGAAAAATTCTTTTTTCATTTTGTTTTTGTAAAAGAAAAAAATTTTTTTTATCTATTTCAAATTTATTCAAAACATTATAATTTTCTGTGAACACTCTATAATCTCATCAAAATCGGTTGTAAACTATTTAAAATATAAAAACTTTAAAAAACAAATGGCCAAAAAATAAATGACTGGAAACACTTTATCGAATAATTTTTTAAAGGCTACACAAGATGTAGGGTTGAAGAATGTTTTCGTGTTTTTGGCAAAGCTCGAGATCTTGCTAAATCTTTATTAAAATATATTTAAAAGTTTTAAATATCATGAATTTCTTTATCATCTAAACATCCTAATATCTAAATCTTTTAATAAATGTTTGCTTACATTTTTAACAAAGGTTTTACGGTCCTTAATAAATAACTTATTAGTTTTAAAAGTTTTAAAAGAGAATACATAATAATTAATAGTATAATAAAATAAATAAAACAAAAAGTAATTAACTAAATATGAAAATCCTTAAAAGAACAAATCCAATCAAACTATAAATCAGGGCTGATAAAAATCATGATTTTTTTGATTTAATATCAAAAATTGCTTCTTTTTAAAAATATAATCAGTATATAAAATCTCCAAATCTTTATTTTTAAGTAGTTTAATTAAGAAATGAAGAAAAAATTAAAAAAAGAACACAAGGATGAAATTGTGACATGATTATATATAAAAAAGTAGAAACTCTTTTCAAAAAATTAAACTATTTACGGACATTTTTTTAAATTAAAATAATAAATAAGATGATAATTAAAAAAAAAACGTTCAAATATATTGCTGCAAACATAATTTTAAAATTATAAAAATTAGAGAATCATAATACAAGTTGAATAAAAAAAGGATTAATAAAATTTTATAAAATTTAAAAAAATTTGAAAAAAAAAGAAATTTTATAAAATAGAATAAAGATGTTCAAATGAGAATATTTAGTACAAGATTAAATTCACATAATATAAAATAAAATAATAAACGCTTTCAAAAAAGTAGAAAGTTGGGAAATTTAAAAAATGCAGATAAAAGCACCAAATAAATGTTTTCAAAAATTCGTCATAAGAAAAAAACTAAACAATTGAAAAAAAGGAAAAATTCTCCTTAGAAATGGAAAAATGATGACAAAAATTAAAGAATTAATTAAAACGCAAGGAAGAAACAAAAAAAAAAGTGAAACATCAAGAAAATGAAATAAATAGGAAGAAAATAGAGAAATGTTTTTTTCCTTAATCTAACAAACTAAAAAATGTATATATCTATCAAGATAAATAAAAAGTCTACAAAAGAAACTTAAAAATCCTTTAAAAATAAAGAAGTTCAAGCAAATTAAACCAAACACATTTTTATAAAATTACACTTAAAATAAGTCCAACAATAAATTTAGAGAAATAAAGAAAATCTAAAAAGATGTGAAAACAAATTGAATAAATTTACAAAAAAATGAGCGTATTTATTTTTAATAATATGGAAATAATTATAAAAATCAACGAAATAAAAAGTTTAGTGAATGTTATAACAAAATTGTGTAAAATAACATTAAATAATTTGCATAAAAAGAGAAAAATTAAAGAAAATCCTAAAAAAAATGACAAATGAAAATTATAAGAAATTATAAGATAAAAATTAAACAGTTCCGAAAAATTGAAATCTCTTAAAAATCTTTTTAGAATATTAAAACAAATTTGAATGTGAGTTAATTGACTTTTGGAATTTATACAATTATAATGACTTAAAGATATAAAAACGTAAGGTATATTGATCATCTGTATTAGCACAATTTTTTAAATTTCATAAAGAATAAAATATTAAAATTGAAATTTTCAAGATTTATTCACAAATTTCTGGGTTTTTTTATAAGTTGCGATATTTTACATGCAGTATTAGACATCCGGAGAATTGTAAAGTTTTTTTGATTTGAATAATGATTTTAATGCAAAATTTCCAATATAATATAATGGCTTTTAAATAATTCGCTCGTGTTTCTAAATAAATAATTGGTAGGGATAAGATAGAATAAATTATTATTGTCATTGTATTAAGAATTTTAGTGATCGTAATAACGAGTGAACATTGTAACGAGATTCATTATAATGAGATTCGAGTCTGGATTTTTTACTTCCTGTTTTATTGAATATTAATGTTTGTTTTTTATACGCAGAATGTAAGTGATCCAGAATTAAGTGCAGCAGACATAATAGCTAGTGTGAACGAAAGTATAAAAGAAGGGTTACGAATAATAGATGAAAAATACGACAAAGTAGATGTCGTTGCCAGTGACAGTGAAGACGAAGGTGAAAATACATTGCCAAGGTTTGTAACTTGGACAAATTTATTAAACATTCTACCTCTCATGAAATTGAGTATTTATTTTAAAACAATTTCATCTTATTTTTATTTATTTAAAACAAAATTAAAATTTCGTATCATTTTTATTGAAAAGTTCAATTTTATTTAACTTTTATCGAAAGGTAAAATAGTTTTTATTTAAAGATATAATTTTGTCTATTTTTATTAAAAATTGCAGCATAGTTCTGCGTCCAAAAGATCCGTACCAGGATCGTCCATTGCCATACGTGATTGGTTCGGAAAAGTGGAAAGCATCGAACAAAATAGGTTTAGAATCCAGCAGCAGTGAATCCGAACAGATGGAGGAGGAAGAAGAAGAATCGTCCAGCGATGCTGAAAATAAACCGATGGATCTTTTGAATCCAAACAATCGACCAAAAACGATGCGATCTCAATTGTCGTCAGCTTCGAGTGAATCAAATGATTATAATTTAGATAGTAACAGCACAAGAGACACTAATAATGGAAGTTTAAGAGCCAAGAGTCAAGACACGCTGAATATTGAGTCTGAACCTCTTACACCAACCAGTATATTACCAAAGGTAAAAATCAACAATTTTTAATTTGAAACAACTGTTTTATTAATTCTTTTAAGACGACCGTTTTATTAATTTACTTAAAATAATGATTAATTTGCTTAAAACAACTATTTTACTAATTTTACAGAATCAAAATGTCAACAATGGTCCACCGAGTTTTGCGGAAGAATTAGCGAAGAGATTAGGAAGTGTTCTTCCTTCTCAAAGAACAGTTATCACACAGGAAGTTCATGATCCTTCTATCAATCGTGCGAAAGGTATTGTAACTCTGAATTTTTGGTTGCTCTATATTTTCTTTTAAGCAGGTCTGTAATTGATTTAAATCATTGAGGCATTTGCATTAAAATCATGTTTTAAATTAAAAATAACTTTAAAATTCCCCGGACGTTTAATACTGCATGTAAAAAATCGCAAACATTAAAAAAAAAAAAAAAATTTGTGGATAAATCCTGAAAATTTCAATTGTAATATTATATTCGTTATGAAATTCAAAAAATTGTGCTGATAAAGGTGATCAAAATACCTACGATCTACAAATATTCGGTATGAAGATAGAAAAAAATAGTATTAATTTTTTATATGTTTTTAAGTCATTATAATTTAAACAAATTCCAAACCTCAATTAATTTCTATTCCAATTTATTCAAACTTTTAAATTTCAGTTAATTTAAATTTAAATGCATATTAATTGATGCATAATAATTAGATATTATTCATTATTTTCCACATTCACAATAATCCTTTTTTTAATCTTTACAAGATTTCTAAAAGAGATTTCACTTTTTCAAAACTGTTTAATTTTTACAAAATTTTAAGAATTTTTCTTCTTTTGATTTTGATTTTTTTTTTATTTGTCTTTTTATTTTAGGCTTTTCTTTAATTTTCTTCTTATGTATAAATTATTTAATATTATATACTTTTGTTATTATAACGTTCACAAAACTTTTTATTTCCTTGATTTTCTTAATTATTTTCATATTTTTAAAAATTAATACGATAATTCTTTTGTAAATTTATTCAATTTGTTTTCACATCTTCTCTTTTTTTTGGCAAACTTAATTATTCTTTCATAAAATTTTAAGATTTACTTTATTTTTCTAAATTTATAGTTGGACTTGTTTTAAGTGTAATATTATAAAAATGTTTTTGGTTTAATTTTCTTAAACTTTTTCAGTTTTAAAGGATTTTTAAATTTCTTTTGGGGACTTTTTATTTATCTTTATATACATTTATTTATTTTAATTTTATAAATTCTCATTTTTTAGTAGATTCTTCCCATATTTTTTTATTTTTTGTACTTTTTTACATTTTTTACAGTTTGTTAGATTAAGAAAAAAAACATTGAATTTTCTTGTTGTTTCTCAATTTTTTTACTGCTTCCTTGCATTTTAATTAATTCTTTAATTTTTGTCATCATTTTTCTATTTCTTAGAAACAATTTTTCTTTTTTTAAATTGTTTAGTTTTTATCTTATAATTACGAATTTTTGAAAAAAAATGTTATTCAATGTTTTTCTACGTTTTTAGAATTTTTAAATTGTCTACTTTTTGGAAAACTTTTATTTTTTTATTTTATATTATGTAAATTTAATCTTGTACTAAATATTCTCATTTTAACATCGTTCTTCTGTTTCATAAAATTCTTTTTCCATTATTTTTATCTTCAAATCATAAAACAATCCTCTTATTTCTCTAATTTTAAAACAATTTTCTCTTTAGTAATATATTTTAACGTTTTTTAAATTATCTTGTTATTTATTTTTTTAATTTCCAAAAAAAAAATCCTTAAATAGTTTAATTTTTTTAACGAATTTCTACTTTTATATATATTTTTATGTCACTGTTTCATTCTTGTGTTGTTTTTTTTTAATTTTTCTTGATTTCTTTAATAATGTCCATGACTTTTTTTATTTAAAATACGTAAAACGAATCAATGTTTGTTTAAAGGAATTTACTCATTTTTTTAATAGACTAATTTCTTATATTTTTAGGTTTTTATGTTTTTCTTTTACAATTTATTATTTTTTCGTTGCTTTTACCTTATTTTCTTAATTTTGCGATCATATATGAATTTGAAGATATTTTTTTGAAATTTTCTCATTTGCCATAAATTGTTTGATTTTGATTAAATGTGTCATTCTTCATTATTTCTTATTAAATGTTCTCAGTTTAAAAAATAAACTATGTACAAATAAACATTTGAAAATTTTATATACTGATTTTATATATTTACACAAAAATGAATTTTAGATTTAAATAAAAAACAATACGATTCTTTTTTATTAAAATCGTGATTTTTATCAGCTGTGCTTTTAAGAAACGCATGTAAAATTAAATAACATGTAAAATTTCTGTAACTGCCAAAAATAATTTTTAATTCAAATTTGTCATCTGTCGCTTCGTGGTATTTTAATAATGAAAATATTTATGACTCCGAATTATGGAAAAAAAAAAGAATACACAGTTCTTTTTGTCTTTAGAAAGCAAAATTTGTTTACAAATTTATTTTAATTTTCTCCTTTTTTCACTAATTTTCTAAACTTTTTTATTTTAGAAGAATTAAATTCCATTTCTTTTGTAGGCTTTATAATTGTTTTCACAGTTTTTTATTTTATTTTGACATTTTTTCAATTTTAATTAGATCTTTCCATTTTTTTTATTTATTCATAGGATTTTAAATATTTTTCCATAGCTTGTTAGATTGTTTTAAAAGATTTAATCATTGAAAGAGCAAATATACGAAAATTGTCGATTATTCTTATTATTGTTTATAATAGGGAGAAAATTTACAATTTTTTCAGATGATATATTTTCACAAGAAGACGATGAAGATGTTTTCAGTAATAAACCGACGAATTTATTCAGTGGAGGAGGAGGATTATTTGACGATGATATCCCTAGGCCGAAATGGAATACAACTATTCCTAAACCTGTGAAAACAAGCATGATTCCTCCGAGTGTCGACATTCCACCACCAATGAGTTCTACCTGTAAGTTATTTTCATAAAGCTAATTTTTTCATACTTATTGACATGCTTTATAAAACCAAAAACCATTTATTTTTACTCTTTTAACAATAAATATTTTTTCAGCAACGAAAGCGAAATCTGCTTTTGATGATTTATTCGGAGATGCCGATTCCGAAGACTCTGATGATATCTTCTCGACAAAAAGCTCAAAGAAAAGTACTTTCTTGCACGATAATCGTGGTAAAGCAGAGGCAGTAAACAAAAAGTATTCGAATAGTGATTTCATGGAAAATATTGGAAATATGGCAACGAGTATCCCAGAAATACACGATGATGGCGATGATGATGTAAAAGATCTTTTTGCAGATGAGGAAATTAATGAAGATGAACTTTTTAGCACATCGAAACTACAAAGTTGTGTTGATACGACACCAGTAGATAACAGCGCTCGAAAAGTTAGCCAATTTTAAAATTAGTTTGTTGCAGTATTTATTTATATATACATATTATACTGATTAATTTTGTTTATATTTTAGAAACCAATTGGAGGTGTTTCAGTTCTTCACGGAATGGACTTCCGTTCCTCTAAATTGTCAGCTAAAATACTCCGTCAAAGCTCCTCGGATTCTTCGGATAGCGAGAGTGTGAATCCTAATACCCCGAGCAAAACGGATTCAACAATTTCGAAAACAGTAGGAAACGACAATTTGACTGATTCAAGCTCAATTGCAAGTTCTTCAAATGCTAACTTGGGAAATAGCACGAGCAGTGGGATTTCAAATCAACCTTCTAGTACGAATAACTCGGCTGGTTCCAGTTTAGGGTGAGTTTATATAATTTTTATTTTAATATGAAGCTGCAGCTAGCCATTAATTTCCAGACGCTACGTTTTGTCAAATTTTTTTCTAACTAAAAAGTTATTTTTGTAGAGACTAAAAAAGTATTAGAACGGAAAAACAACTTTTCTGAGAAATAATAAAAATCAGCTTTTATTCGGGCTAAAGAAGAACTCTTTTAAGGTTAAAAATATCAACTTTTTTTTTTAATTAAATCAAAAATTGATTTTTTTTTAAATACAATCAGTATATAAAATCTCCAAATGTTTTTTTGTAAGTAGTTTATTTTTCAAACTGAGAACATTTAGGTAATAAATAATAAATAATAATAAATAATAAAACATTTAATCAAAAGTATATAATTTGTGTCGAATAAATGAGAAAATTTCAAAGAAATATCTTCAAATTCATGTGATCGCAAATTTAAGAAAATTAGATAAAAGCAACGAAAAAATAATAAATTATTAAAAAAAAAAAAACAAGATCGTAAAAAGATAAGAAAACAGTCTATTAAAAAAATGAGAAAATTCTTATAAATAAAAAATGTCATTGATATTATTAAAGAAATGAAGAAAAAATGAAAAAAACAACACAAGAATAAAACAGTGACATAAAAATATATAAAAAAGTAGAAACTCTTTTCAAAAAATTAAAATATTTAAGGACTTTTTTTTATATTAAAATAATAAATAAGTTGATAATTAACAAAACGTTAAAATATATTAGGGGAGTGGGCCCCAAGATGGACAGGGCCCCAAGATGGACTTTTCGTATAAAATTCTTGTTTAAGGTGACAGCGCCTTATGCTTTCTGTCATTTTTGTTGTTTGTATAGACGAACATTTTGATGCACATTTGAAGAAAAAAAACCAGTTGGTTTTTCTTCTACACATACCACGTAATTTTGTGTCTAAAAAGTTTTGTAACAGTTTTTTCTCAAGTTGGTAAAGTTATTTAAATTTATGATTTAGAATGAGTACTGAACGTTATAATATTATTTATTTATCGTATAATAATATTCTAAAATGATTTTACTAATTCAGTATTCATATATATATATTTTTACTGGGGATTAAAAAATTGTGTCATGTACCCTAAGATGGACAGGCCTCAAATCTCAATGTATTTATTTGCATATTTTCGATTTTACACTTTTTTTAATAATTTTTTGAGACAATTAATTAAAAATTTTTTATTTTCGACCATAAAATGTGATGTTATCGTTAGAGAATTTGATATATCTATATTTTTCGATATTTTATTACTTTTTACTGTTAAGCTATTAGACCGAAAAGTTTAACAATTAGAAAAAATGCTTTAAAAAATGTTTATGTTCAAAATAAAATTTTATCACTGTGGCCATAAGTTACCTTATAAATTGTACTTTCATCCGGTATAAAACATTTTAATATATTTTATTCGGTTTGGATTCTACAGCAATAAATCGATAGGGTGTCCAACTTGGGGCCCTCTCCCCTACTAAAGAGAACACAATTTTAAAATTAGGACAATTAGAGAATTATTTCACAAATTGAAAAAAAATTCATGAAATTTTAGAAAATTTAAAAAAATTTTAAAAGAAAAAAAATTATATGAAATAGAAGAACGATGTTAAAATGAGAATATTTAGTTCAAGCTTCAATTTACAAAACATAAAATACAGGAATAAAATTCTGCAAAAAAAGTAGAAAATTAGGAAATTTAAAAAAAGATAAAAGCATCGAACAAATATTTTTAAAAATTAGTAATTACAAGATAAAAAATAAAAAAATTAAATGAAGGAAAAATGTTTCTAAGAAATGGAAAAATGATGACAAACATTAAAAAATTAATTAAAACGCAAGGAAGGACTAAAAAAATAGTAAAACACTAAGAAAATTAAATAAATATATGAAGAAATAATAATTGGAATATGAGTTCAAAAATTACGTTTGGAATTTTTTTAAATTATAATGACTTAAAAACATATAAAAATGTAATACTATTTTTTTCTATCTTCATACCGAAAATTTTTAGAATGCAGGTATTTTGATCATCAGTATTAGCATAATTTTTTTAATTTTATAAAAAATTAAATATTAAAATTGAAATTTTTAATATTTATCTACAAATTTTTTTTTTAATATTTGCGATTTTTAACATGCAGGATTAGACGTCCGGAAAATTGTACAGTTTTTTTTTAATTTAAATCAAGATTTTAATCTAAATATCCCTATGATTTAAATCAAAGTGATTTAAATCAATAACTGCCCTGGACCATACTAATCTCATAAAAAACAAAGGTGTTTTATCATGAAAAAAATGTACAGTGAAAACTGAAAAATAACAGGTAATACATAAAAATCTTTAAAAAAATTAAAAAGGTTTTAAGAAATTAAACCTTAAACATTTTTTCAAGTAGAACAAATTTGTTTAGATTAAAAAATTAATATTAATTCAATATTCTTTTATTCCTATTGAATAAAATTAAATTTAAAGATAAAATAAAAAATAAAAACTGAAACAAAAAAAAATTTTTTTGAATTAAACAAATATTTGCTTAACAGTATCTTTGATTTAAACGAACATTTCTCCTGGTATTTGTTTTTGTAAGAGTTATAATTTTAGCTAATAATATTATACGCAGAAGAAAGTGATGCAAGTTTTTAGTTTATAAAAGTTATGAAATTAAGAAGTAAAAATTAACATTCAGAGAAACTGAGAATCATTGCTGGACCTCAAGGTTGGACATTAAATTATATAGTACTCGCAGAAACTAAAATAGAAAAGCTGAGAGTAAAAATAGGCGGAATGGCGATACAGCTTTAGGAAGCAGAAGAAAACAGTAGAACGAACTTTATTGAAATAATGTTTAACAGAAACGAATAGTGATAAAGTTTGCAGTTGAAAAGTTTATTGATTTTTTAGTTGTAAAACATAATGGTAGTGGAATAAAAGAAATTACTGAACTCAGACTATAAATCATGAAGGTAGATAATTTAAAAAAAATCTATTAATCTAGTAAATTGAGGCTATTAATCTTGAAAAGCAGTAAAACTCTTTGAAAACAAGTAAAAATTGGTAAAATGTAAAATTTGGGAAATGATAAAATTTTTAAAAAAATCATTTTAGAAAATATTACAATTTAAAAAATTTAAATGTTGTAAATTTAAAAATCTAAATTCTGATTGTACATTTTAATTAAAAAAATTTATTACAAGATATTTGTTAGATAAAAACTCCTTTCAATTAAGATTCACAAATATCACAATAATTTAATTTTAATTTTTTATTATAATTTACATAAATTCAATATTTTAATTTAGGGTTATAATTTAAAAAATGTTCGCCATTTGAAATAAATGTTTGTTTATTTTTAAATTAAGTAGCGTTTATCTAATTTTTGATAATTGAAATGAAGATAAAGTTTGCCTTTTTAAAAGATAAAAAATCTGGGATATAGCATTACCATTAAAAAGATGACCTATGTATTAGTCATTAACTATTAACTTGAGTAGTACGCTCGAGTGAATGTGTGATTTCCAAGGCAAGCATCTTTAACAGTCTTTGCTTGAGAAAATTTCTTAATAAGCACGTAGTGCGATACTCCGTTTGAAGTAAAAGTATTTAATTGCGTTTGTTTTTTCTCGTGACAGTTAATATTCAGTTTAAAAATGGAGGTAAGGAAACAATGCTTTGAATATTGCTCACATGTGTATTTTCATTTATTTTCTTTATTATAAGTTTTTAACTTAAAACAGATTTACTGTTTTCTTCTTCGTGAAAGAATAATATCTTTAGCTTGATAAATGTAATGCAACACTATTTATACGAAGCGTATTTTGTATGTTCATTTTTTTTAAATGCGTAATTTAAAATACTTTTAAAATAAACAGAAAATTAAAAAATGATTTAATTTTTTTATTTAATTTCTTGAATTAAATTAATTACTAATTATTAATTATTTTATAATTTTATTGGATATAAGTAAATAAATACAAGGGATGTAGTGTTTTTTATATTTATTTTCTAAGTGAATGTTTTTAAATTTACAATAAATATTAATTAGATACAGATAATTAATTATTTGTACAAAATTAAATTAATGTTTATAAAATTATGCCTGCTTCTTTATTTCGTACAAAAATATAAAATATATTTTAATTTAATAAATTAATGTTGATTACAGTAAAAATTACAAAGTTTATAAATATGTTGCTTATTCTAATATTTAAAATCGGTCATTAAACATTCATAATGCAAATGTATAAATAAATAATTCAGTATTAAAAAATCACACAGAGATGTTAAGAGTGTCGACGAGCATTATTTAATAATTCTGCTTATCAATAAATAACATTTATCTCTCGGCATTTGTAGAAGTTTTTGCGAACGATAATTATTGTTGATTTTGATGAAAATCGTATCTAACAATTATTCAATTTACTATTAATAATACTGGAGTTTTTCTTGCTAATTTGTACTCAAAGGTATTTATAGTTAACCAAAATTTTAGTTTTTAATTAACCAAAATTTTAGTTTCTAATTAACCAAAATTGAAGTTTCTAATTCACCAAAAACTTTTGTATTTTTCTTCACAAATTTCTCCACTGCAACAACTGGGAAATGGTTTGCTTGCCTCAAATCTTTTGTATCCTGTTACTTTACTTTTTGGAAGACAAAAATACCTTGGACACCTTCGAAAAAAAAAAAAATTTTATTTAAATAATTTGTTTAAACTTAAGTTAATACATTTTTTTTTAATTAATATTAAATTTTTCAAAATGATTATAATTTTGTGTTCGAAACCAAATGCAAGTTTAGAGATAAATTTAATTAAGAATAAATTAAAAATACGAAATGGAGAAAATTAGTCTAATTGATTGATTAATAATAATTAAAGTAATTAAAGTTAATTTAAGTAATTAAAGTTAATTAAGTTATAATTAAAGTAATTACCGAGCTAAACGTTGAATTAAAAATTAAATCCTTAAATTATTTTAAATTAAAAATTTGAATTACTGAAAAAAATATTTTTATAAAATACATTGTATAAAATTTTAAGAAACTAAATTTTGGAAACTTTTTATTAAGGAAGAACTTACGAGTGTTGTTTTTTTATTTTTCCATCTTCCATGCAAGTAGCTTTTGTAAAACAATCAATATTTATTTGTCCAGGTGTCAACTGTTTTCCCTTATATTTGCAGATTTTTGCTATAAATTAAAACATTAATATATTAAAAAGAGTTGTTACGTATCCAACTTTCGAATACTCAAAAATACTAGCTAATCTTTCAGTTGGAGAAATCGTTAATTATTCAATTTCAGATCATTTAAAATAATTCGAACCCAATCATTATTATTAAGGAAATTAAATATTTTTAAATAAATTCATTTTAATTGTTAATAATTTAAGTTTGAAACAGCAGCTATTTTTTTTATTAAAAAATAAGAATAATAATATTAAATAATAAATCTGAAAAACCGTTTGTATATAATTTTAAGATTTTAATAATTAATTAAATAATTTAAAGTAAATCAACTTATTGATTATCAAAAAATAAAATAAACTATTTTCTAAAATTGCCTTTTTTTTTATTATTTATTAATAAAAAATCGTTTTTCCTCGTTTGTCCAATTAAAAATAAATTTATTTGAACTTACATTGAGCCGAAGAAAATGCTAGCAACATAAAGAAGCTTAATAGACAAACAAAAATCTTCATTGTTCAATTTATGTTAGACAATGATGAATAAAATGTTAAATTGTTTGAAAAATCTGAAGATCAAACTGTGATCGAGTTAATATTTGTTCTTATTATAAATTCATTGAGATTCTTCCCTATATAAAGGAATAGTTGCGTAGAATTTTCTGAATATGACAAATATTGACAACAAGCTAGACCCCCATCGATGAAGAAATTTTGAAACACGTAAACTGATAAAGACCTCTTAAATTGCATCTATTGAGATGTTTTAATAATATTATTATCAAGTCGATCTCTTGTTTCCGCAAGTGAAACTTTGTATTTTTGTCAAATTTTTCACTGCTTGAGATAATATTTAGATGAAGTTGTAAACATTTGTTATGAATTGACGCAAGTTATTATCATTAACTTTTAAGAAATAAAGAAAATCGTAAGTTATTTCTAAATCAAAAACTAAAAAAAAACTTTATTTTATAATAATTACATTGTCATTTAGAAATCTAGTATTTTTTAAACAATAATTTTCTTTAATTACAAATTTAATTCTTAAAAATTAATTATAGTTTAATCTATTTTAATTTTGAATCTTTTCAAAATTTCAGTGGATCTTAAAATTTTCTCCGATTCTTTTTATTTTCTTTTTAATGTTCACAATTTTATTGAAAGCACGTGAAAATTTTAATCGATTCTATATTTAATTCATTTGGATTTTCACTCTTTTTGATTATTCAGTTCATTATAATTTTATTTAATCCAAAACTTAAATGTTCGATTTGAACTAAATTTCAATTTTGTCCTATTTTTCATCATTTCATCAAATTCTAATCGATTAAAATTTTACCTCTTCCGATTTCCACGCATCCAAATTTTAATTTATTAATATTTTAATCAATCCAAATGTAATATCTAAATTTTAATTCATCTGCATTCTAAAATATCAAAAGTTCAATGCATTCTAGTTTTTATTGTCAAAAAGTATATTAAAGATAATTTAAATCAATTTTAAAATTATTTTCACTTAAATTTCAATAAACTTTAATTTAATTTCATTGTTTATTTATTTATTTTGATGCAGATTATAATTTCACTCCATTCCAAACTCGAATCTTTTTAAATTTTAATCGACTGAAATTTAATTATAGCTTTAATCAGACCAAAAACTTTGTTTCTCTTATAATCTAAAAATAAAATTTCAAATAAGAAATATTAAAATTCTTTTTGTAAAAAATTTATTGAAAATTTAAATCGATTTAAATCATCAATTATTTCGAGAAACATGGTCAAGAATAATATTAAATTTAAATACAAGACTACAAGTCATTATAATTTAAATAAGTTCCAAATGTCAATTAATTCTTATAATAATTTACTCAAGCTTTCAAATTTCAATTAATCCGAATTTTAATAATCAGAAATCAATTATTTTGCATAATTAACAATCATTCTTTTTTTATTTCTGAGAAATTTCTAACAAGAAGAAATCCCATTCTTTGGAATCTGTTTAATTCAGGGACTGACACGAAAACCGAAACAAAATGTATTTTATTTTTGTTTCATTTCGGTTTTGAAAAACTGAAACAAAATATCAATTTAATTTTAATTTGTGTTGAACCTGAAATGAAAAGGCTCTGAATTACGTTTTCGTCTCATGCCCGAAACGAAAAGGCTTCGAATTTTGTTTTCGTTTCATGCCCGAAACGAAAATCCGCTCCGAATTCCGTTTTCGTTTCTCATAAAAAAGGCTCTAAATTTCACAAAAACAATTTTAAACACAATTCTTTTCTTGCAGGAGACGAAAACGAAATTCAGAGTCTTTTCGTTTCAGGCTCAATACAAAACAATATTGATTGTACATTTTTGTTTCGTCACAACAATTCAAAACAGAAACAGAATTCGGTTTCCGTGTCAGTCCCTGGTTTAATTTATTTCTTAAAATTTGTTACAAAAAACAAAAAATTATAAATTTTGTATTTTTTTCTTAATTACTTCATTTTTCTCTTTTTTAAAAGATTTGTTTATTATTTTTATTAGATGTTCTTAGTTTTCAAATTTATTCCTTCAAACTTTGTATTCTTCTTAAATTTTCTTAATTTTTCAACAATTTTTTTTTGTTCTTTTATAATGTTATCTTTCTTTAACTTTTTAATTCATTCTTAGATTTTATCATAATTTTTTACTTCTTTGATTTGTTTTCTTTCTCTTAAAATTGTCAAATTTTTTGTTCGTTTAATTTCTTACTTTTTTAAGCTTTCAAAAAAATGTAGGTATTCATTGTTGTTTTCCCTTGAAATTTCAAATAATTTCTTAATGCTTCTAATTATTTAAAGATTTAGATTTTCTTTTTAGTCAATTTGTAGCATTTTATAATTGATATTTTTACGTATTTTTTGAATTCAAAACAATTTTTGTAATTATTTTAAAGTTTTTAAAGAATGTTTGTTATATATTTTTTCATTCTTTTGATTCATGTGCAGTTTTTTTATTTTCTCTTTTTTTTTAAATAATTTTTTTTTAAATTTGAAGAATTATTTAATTTTCTTTGTAGACTATTTTTTATCTTTTTATATACATTTTCTTTTAACATTTTCGTATTTTTTAGTATCTGTTAAGTTATTATTTCCTAACTACTTTTTACTTATTTTTGCGTTCATAAACTTTTAATGATCTTTTTTTAATTTTCTCACTTATTCTTGATTTGATTTATTTTTATTAAAGGTTTTTCTTATTTTACGTTATTTCTTATTAAAATAGTCTCTAATTTCTTAAGGTTTTTAGACTTTTTTAAATATTACTTTTTCGTTGAGATTTTATATTTTTTCATACACTTTCTGATGTTTTTAAAGTTTTTAATAATTTTTTTGTTTTATTTTCTCGAAGATCTTTTTTACGCTAAATTTATGTAGGAATTGAACACACATTCGTGAAGAGGTTATGTTTGAAGTGATTATTTTTTTTTTTTTGAAATAGAAAAACTAACTTTTGCTGTAATTTCATTTAGGCAAATTTTGGCAAATTTTATTTAAAACAAAATGAACTATTAAAACTCATAATTGGATAAAAATTAAAGTTTTTTCAGATTCAGAAATGTTTAAAAGAAATTAGAGAAACCTCAAATTTGTTTCTGAATTACAAAAATCTTTAAATTTTATTTTATCATGAAGTTTAATGGTTCATTTTATTTTAAATTAAATTTTTCATCTTTCGTCTAAGAAAAATTGCAGTAAAAGTTAGTTTATCGATTTCAAAAAAATAAAATAATGGCTTTAATCATAACCTCTTCTCGAGTATGTATCCAATTCATCTTTAATATTTTTTTTCCGAGTAAAAATGATAGCATTTTGACGGGAATTTGAAAATACCCATTTTAAGAAAAATAGGTTCTGTTATTCTTGTAAAATTATCAAGAGTGTTTAATAAGTAAATAAGAAGTGAATTTTTCTGCATTATTATCGAATTAATTAAGCATTGAGAAAACGTTATAAGTAGATAATCATTTTGCAATTTAGAGTTAATTATTTTATTATCCTGTATTTGAATCGACCACTCACTCAGTAAACTTAATAATAAATTAATAATTTCTATAATCAAAATAATAAATATATATCATTTGGATTGATTTATTCCTTATATATATTATAATAATTTCAATTTCATATTAAACATTTTATAAAAATGTTTTTGAAGCCGGGAGAAAGTGGACTAATTTTTTTTTGTGAAAGGAAAGGTGTTTATTTTGTTTTAAAGTTCAAAAGATAAGCGTTAGAAATGTTTGCCAAAAGAACTAGGTCTGCTATTTTAGCCAATCTATTACGAATTTCTGCACGCCTTTCACCTGGAAAATTCATTCTGACTAGCAGTACTGAATTCTCACTGCTGAAAGGAAAGTGCGCTTAATGTCATTCTGTTTAGACACTCGAACACAATTAATAAATTCCTTGTGAACAGTTTAAGTGAAAACAATCATGTGCTGTAAGTTTTTTCGCTAATTGATTTACAACTTTAATGAGATTAATGAAGAATTTCCGTTATTCGACTTTTTCCCGAGTTCCACAATTCAGAATTATTTATTTATAGATCCAATTGTAAAATTTATATGAATTACAAAAATGAAATACAAGTTAAAATAGAATTTAATATTTAATACTTTTTTTTTATTTAAACTAAATGTAATTTTTCTTGGCTATTTTTGAATTCTGTACTTTTATTAAAAATACAAATAATTAAAATAAGTAAAAAAAAAAGATTGTTAGAAATTTATTACAAAAATTGATAAAAATATTTGCTTTATTTCAGTGTGGATTTCCAGCCACAGATGACGTCTACCCGATCGAAATCAGAGGAAGTTTATCGTGACAGAATTGTGAGTGACAGTTTGTTTACAACAACAACTCAAGTGCAAAATAATTCAAATCCAACTAGGATACAAGATGATATTTTCGATGATGATTCTTTCGATCCGCCTCCTTTGCCCAAAAGTGATAAAAAATCCTCCAAGTCAAAAGTAAATTCTCTTTTTGATGATTCTGAATCCGATGACGAACTCTTCGCCAGTGTAAAACCTAAAAAAAGTGCTGATTTTGGAAAATCAACAGCTCAAGAGAAACCAAAGACATCTAAGAAAATAAGCCTCTTTGATGATGAAGACGACGATGATATTTTTGCAATCAAGGAATCTCCGGACGTCGATATTTTCTCCATTGATACCAAACCTCTGAATTCGGAGCCGTCAACTCGAAAAACTTCAGATATATCGTCTGATTTGTTTGGAGATGTTGGCAAAAATGATTTGTCGAAAAATACTCCATCAAAAGTTTCTGTAGCGAGTTCGTTGCAAAGAAACACGAGTTTATTCTACGATAGTGACGAAGACGATGACTTGTTTGGTTCCAGTTTACCGAAAAAGGGAAATAAAGTCTCGAGTATATTCGACGACGATACTGATTCATTAAAGTCGAGTAGTTCAAATATGGGAACCAATCCTATCTCACAGGAGAAAATAAAATCGGAAACCCGAGACAAGGAGAGTGATTTTTCAAATAATATTTTCAATAAAGGTGGATCGTCCTCGTTATTTGATGACGATGATAATTTGGATGATGACGATCTTTTTGGACACAAAGATCCATTATCGTCTAAGATAGAAGACAATCCCAGCAAAAACAAGACTGAAGACAGTGCCATCAAGGAATCAACAAGGACAATTGTTGAGCCAAAAATGTCTACAACTGAGCCGAAACTATCTAGTGCTGAATCAAAATTATCGACTGCCGAGTCGAAAGAATCGAAAGTTGACTCGAAAATGTCGATTACTCACTCAAAAGTATCGACCGAGTCGAAAGTTTCGACAAGTGAGAAAAAAGTGTCTGTTGTTGAGTCAAAAAAGGAAGTGAAAATGCCTCCGATTATTCCTCATAAGCCTGATAATCTCAGGCCGAGGTTGAATTCAACTAAAGAAATTGAGAGCAAGGTGGAAAATGTTGTCGATGGTGGTTGCGTTTCGAGAATGGATCCACCGAACACTTTAAATCTACGATCCTCGTCTTCATCTTCGATAGAAGAAGGAAGAGATGTTCCTCGAAGAGCAGTTTCCGGTAAAATCAAAAACTTGATGGGAAGAATGGGTGATTTGAAAATTCTCTCGCCTACTGATACACCACCAGTATTGAGGAAAAATGAAGAGAAAAATGCAGAGAAAAATGACGAGGAAGATGAATCCTTGGAATTTGATAGTGAGGATGGTGGAAGCTTGAGTATACCGAGCTCTGGAAAAGAAACTAGCACTGCTGGTATGTTCGTTATTTAATTAGTTATTTATTTCTTTTTAAAAACCGTAATGATTGAATCAGAAAAAATCAGCAAATGATTGGGATTATAAATTTTACCGAAAAACGGACCAAAAAAAATCCAAATAATTTAACCTTAAATTTATGTCATTTTCTATAAAATTTTAATTGACTTGAATTTAAATTGAACTGAGCTTGAATTTAATCTTTTTTCAATAAACCAAATTTGCAATCTATGAAAATATTAATCGAGAAAAATCTAATATTAAAATGTTAATTTATTCAAATTTTAATTTAAATCCATCTAATATTCTAATATTTTAATTCGCTGTAATTTTAATCTAATCGACTTTCATTTTATGTTAATTTCAATCCATAAAAATATTAACTATTCCCAACTTAAATTTTACAATTCCCAATTCAAATTTCATTTAATCTTGAATTTAAATGGATTCAAATATCAATTGATCAAAAATAAAATTTATAAAAAATGTAATATTCATACTACTTGAAAATTGATTTAATGTAAATTTTAATTAATACAAAATTCAATTTATGAGAAATTTAGTTCATTCAATTTACAATGAATTAAATTTTTTATCTTTTTAAATGTGAATCGATACAAAATTAAATTCATCCTTTCAAAGTATCTACTTATTAATCTATAAAGAATTTTCATTGACTTAAACTTTTATTATTTTGAATTTTGATTGATTACCCTAATTTTTAACTAACCGATGCAAATTGATCCGATTTAATCAATTCGATCCAAATTTAAATAAATCCAATATTCAATTTACGTATATAATTTTTTATCTAATTCTAATCGATTCAAAATCTAATTAATATATTTTGTAATTAATGCAAACTTCAATTTTTTGCGAGGAAAGTGGATTTTTAATTAATTCAGAACTTAAATCTATTCAATACTTTAATCGGCTCAAATTCCATTTAGTTCAAAATTTAAATCAGTCCCAAATTTTAATATATCCAAATTTCAATTAATTCCACATTTAAATATACTCAAATTTTAATCAATTTAAATATCAATTAGTCCAAATTTAAATTCGTTATCAATATAAAATGAAACTTGAATTTCTAACATTTTTTAATCATTCATTCAAATTATAATCGATTTAAATTTCAATCTGCTTATATTTTATTTATTCCCAAAGAATCAATCAATTTAAATTCCAATTCGTTCCGAAATCTACCCACATTTTAATTGATTTAAATTTAAATTAATCTCGAAATTTAAATCTATCCAAATTAATCCAAGCTTAAATTTCTTCCAAGTATCAATATATAATTCTATTTGGATTTCTCAAAATCTTTATCATCTCAAATTTAAAAATTTCCATCTACTCAATTTGCTATTTATTTGAATTTGTATCTAGCAATATTTATTTCAATCAAAATTTAATGTTATTATTTATTTTATTAATAATTCTTATTAGTGTTTCTATTTATTAGTTTCTATTTTTAATTTTGAGTCACATAAGTAATACTATCTTGGAGGGGGGGAGGGGAGTAATTATTTTCTTAACAATGTTGTTATCTTATCACTATTATTATAAACATCAGTAAATAATAGTTTGAGTGATCTATTGGTTTATATTCAAAAATATAAACAGCAATTTGTTATTACGTTACTATCGATAACAGACTTCGATTAAGATTTATAGTTTCTTCAATTATTTCAATTATGAAATTTGTTATTAATTACAAAACGCATGAACGTGTTTTGTAACATATTTTTATCAAAAAATAAAATTTTTTTATCTTTTGTTGTCAAGAGACCATTTCTGTCTTTTGTTTTTAAAATATTTTTGCAGATATTCGAACTAAAGAATATAAATTTAAAATAATTTTCATTTTAACATAAAATTACTGTTCTTAAAACAAAATTGATATTTTATATTAAGGATTTTTCAATAAAATGTAATTATGTGCATGTAATTTTAAAATAAAATTGAATAATAATAATAATAATAATAAAATATAATTAAATTACTTTTTACAGCTGACGTATCTCCCAAAAAGGATTCTTCCGAATCACTGTTGAATGCAGAAAAAAATACGGAAAAAGCTATAAGTTTCGATGAGCCAGTGCACGCTGAAACATTAACAAATGCTTCAAAGGTATATTATTTAATTTATTTTAATTATTTAATTTAGAAGAAAATTGTAATTGATACAGTTTTTTTAACGAGCTGTGAAAATTCTTAGTTCAGTTCTAATTTTAAATTATAATTTTAATTTCTTCATTTTAACTTGTCTTTCTTAATCTTATTTTTACAAATTTTCCAATTTTTTACAAATTTTTACAAATTTTCTGTCAAATTATTAAAAAGAACAACCTAGAAAACATTAAAATAATGTGAATGAGGTTTTATTGATGCAAAAGATGACCCAAATTTAGAATATTAAAATATTAATATCACCTTGAAAAAAGTGTTTTACTGCTGTATACTCTCTCCTATAGGATTCTTTTTATTAATTTTAAATACATTTTTTGCTAATTTTAATTTTATATTTATAAAATTTTCAAGTTGAAGAACTTCAAAAGCTTTTTTATTTAAAATTTTTCTTTTCCTTTTGTTATCAAATTCTCAATTTAAATTGGTTTTTTCTAGATTTACAGTTATATTTTTTGTTTTTTAATAATTTTACATTTTTTTTCATTAATTTTCAAAGTCTACAAATTTTCTTTTCATTTGCAATTTTTGTCAATTTTTTTAAAAAAAATGTAACAAATGTTTTTAATATTTGATTGTTTCTTTCACTGTCTAACACTTTTCTAAAAGTTTTTTTTTATAATTAAAGTTAATTATTTATTTTTGCAGGGTGTGTAGCGCCTTTAAAAAATTTAAACTTATTCAACTTTTTTCATATAATTAAAATTTTGTCAGCTTCATTAAATTTATTAAAAAAATGTTATTTTTTGAAACTTCAATCGATTTGAATTTGCATTGATAAGAATTTCTAAATTTCTAAATTACTTTCCAGAGGTCTTAATTATATTCTTTAATATTTAAAATTTTTTTCAGTTTTAATTAATTTCTTCATTTTTTAATTTTTTTCTTCATATACTATTATATTCTTCAATTATTTAATTAATTTCTTCAACAAATTATTTTTATTATTTTTTATTTAGCATCGTTATTTTAAAATTATTTTCTTTTTCACTTCAAGTTTTAATTATTTTCTCAATTTCCAATTAGGTATTTTGTTCGCATTAAAATTATATATTCTTTAATAATATATTATTATTTTTTTATCTTTAACTTTATCATTTTTTAACATTTTTTATTTTCATGTAAATTTTATTTATATTTTTTAATATTTTTAATTATTATCTTCTGTTAAAATTTGTTATTCACTTTTTTTATATTTAAACATTAAAAATATACTTTTTTATTACTTAAATTATTGCTTCCACATAGAAGAAGTGTTTTATGATTTTTTTATTTATTTTCTTGAAATTTTAAGTGTATTTTTCAATTATATCAATTATTTTCTTCTATTTTAAAAATACTCCTTAATGTTTTTAATTATTTTCCTCAAATCTCAATTATTTCCTCAATTTCCAATCATCTTTAGTTTTTTCAATTGTTTTTCTTATTTTCCAATTGTATTTTTCAATTTCATCAATTATTATTTTCTTGTATTTTAAAAATACTCCTTAATCTTTGAAATTATTTTCCTCAAATTTCAATTATTTCTTCAATTTCCAACTATTATCTGTTATTTTTTTTAATGTTTAATTATATCTTTAAACTTTTTCTATTACTTTTTCTATTATTAAATTTTTTTTTATTTATTAGTTATTTTCTTTATTTTACTATTGTTTGGTTATGTTTCATTTACTGTTTTTAAAATTGCATTCATATTCTTTAATTTTTTCAATTAATTTTAATAATATTTTGTGCTTTTCAATTATTAATGTCGACATTTTAGAATTATTTTTTTCTTTTTTTAATTAATCTCCTCAATTTCTAATTATTAATGCAAATTTCAAATAATATTTCAATATTTTCAATTATTGTCTTCCGTATGCTATAATTTTTTAATTTTACAGTTTTAAAATTATATATATATAATTAAATTTGCATTATCTTTTTTGAAATATCAATATTGTATTTTCTAATTTTTAAAATAATTTTCTTCTTTTTTTAGTTATTTTCTTCTCCATATTTTAAATACGTTCTTCAATTTTTTCCCATTATTTTCTGATTTTTTAATTACTTTTTCCATTTTTAATGATATTTTATCTTCTCATATATTTTAACTATTTTTAAATTTTTCAATATTATCCTTATGATTGTTCAATTATTTTCTTTAATTTTTATTTATATCTTACACTTTTTCAATTTTTTTCTTCAAATTCAATTATTTTTTTTTCAATTATTTAATTCTCTTTAAAGCTGCTAATTATTTTCTCCAACTTAAAAATATATCCAGCTATTGTTTCAATTATTAAAAAGAGAAACTTGATATAATTTATTTTTAACTTTGAAAACCTTGAAAAAGCCACGAATTATTTTTTCAAAAGTTGCCGTTTTACTTTTTCATTTAATTTCTTTATTTTTAACTGATTTTCTTAAATTTGAATTTATTTGTCTCAATTTTATTATTATTTGTCGTGCACACTACTTAAAAAATTTTATTTTTATTATTAATTATTATTGTCTTTTCTTGTAATTTTCAAAAATACTATTTCTATTTTCTACCATTTTCAGTTATTTTGTTCATTACTTGGTGACTTTTAATTTTAGTAATTTTAATAGTATCTTAATAATTTTAATGACACTTTTATATTTTGCCAACAATTCTGTCTCATTCTTTTTATTCTCTCCTCTCTTTAGAATGTCTTTTTACTTTACTTACATTTTTTCTTTAATTTTATTGTTAACTGTTTTCTATACCTATATATTTAGGTTATAAATAATTGATTTTAATAATAACGGTTGAAAAATTATTAATCATTTTTTCTATTTTTAGCTAAGTTTAAGTAATACATTCGTTTTCATTTAAATTTTAATCCACTTTTAATATTTACAATTAATAATTTATTTTCAGAGTCGTGTGCGAATTCCAGTAAAACGACGACCGCAAAGTAGACAGGCACGACAAACAGCTTTGCGTAAGAGCGGAATAGATTTCGATGATGTGGATTCAACGCAAGATCTCGAGGAAGATGTGAAAAATAAAGAACACAATTTCGAAAATACTGTTGACTCGAATTGGAGTAGTGAAAGACTTGTAGCCTCAACAATTAAAATAGATAAGTCTGATATAACAAGGCACACGGAACTAAATCTTTCCTTAACAATTGACGATAAATCGGAAAGAAGCTTAAGTAAAGAGAGTACTCTAAGCGCGAATAAAAACACACTACTTTCTCCGTCGACTGATGAAGAAGATTTGTTTGATGTGCCACCCGACTTGCCAGAAGATCCTTTTAAGGAGGATTCTTTGTTCGGGAGAGCACCTATTTTGTCACCAGTTGACGACGCAGTTGTTCCTCAAGAAATTAAGTCTGCAAAAATAAATACTGCCACTCCTATCACTGAATTAAAAGCTGACAAGAGAGATAAAGAATTGATTAAAAGAGTCGATAAAGAGGAAAAAGAGGAAAAAGAATCGAAACAGGAGAAAAAAGTTGAAAGTCCCGCTGAAGCAAGAAGTAAAGAACCAGATTCCAAAGATGTGTTTTCACAGGAAGAAAATAAAGAGTCGCCGGTTGATCCATTGCGAAATAAAGATCTTGATCCTTTAGAAGATCCAAGTCAACTTTTTGCATTTGTGACAAAAACCCCATCGCCTGAGAAAGGAAAGGCTCTTTTATTCAATGAGGATGACAGTTTGTTTTCCAATACTCTGAAAAAAAGAATCGAGAAACCAGTGGCTTCCAAGAAAAATGTCCATTCACTTTTTGATGATGGGGACGGAGATTTGTTTTCGACTTCACTCGGAAAAAATAGTAAAAGATTGCTCAAAGATACGAAAATTAGTCTATTTGATGATGATGAAGAAGAGAATGAGGATGACAACTTATTTGGTTCATCAATTAAAAAAAGCAGAGATAAAGATGAAGCTAAGAAGACAGTAACTAGTAAAACTGAAGATAATAAAAAAGACGCTAGTTCAAGTTCTGTTAATGATAAAAATGTTTTTGAAAGCGACAGCGAAGAGCATCTTTTTTCGGATGGCACGAGTGCAAAAATTCCCAAAGATGTCGATAGTAGAAATAAAACGAAATCTAATATAAACGATATCTTTGGTGATCAGTCTAGCGGTGAAGAGGATATTTTTGCTTTTAAGAAACCGATAGGGAAGAGACTTGGGACAGAAGCCAAATCTTTGTTCGATGATGATGATGACGATAATGATGATGGTGATATTTTTGGAAAAGCGTCATCCAGAGTGTCAAAAAATAAAGAGAGTCATACAATCGTTAAGAAAGCTGTCACAAGGGATTTGAAAAAAACTGTTGAGCAGATTGGCGAAGATCCCTTGAGTATGCTTCAGGAAGATTAGCCAAAATAGAAATTTTTATCAGTGAGATTATCAATTGTAAGAATTACTATTACTAATTTCGGGTCTAATACGTTCAAGGCAAATATTAGAAATTATTTCTCAAACGAGTTTGCTTGAATTAAGTCAATTATATTACAAAGTGTTTTTTTTTTAATTTTGTTATTACTTTTTTTGTAAGTTTTTATTCTGAATGAGAGGCGCTGCGCGCTGTGCAATATTATTTTGGGTTATTTGTAAATTTTCTTTATTTCGAAGCAAATCTGATTCTATTTTGTTAAAAAAATACTCTCGTAGAGTGAGAGGGTAAAAAATGAATAAACTGACTGATAAAATTAATTTCTTCCATGGATAAAAGATTATTATATCGCTGGAAGATTGTTTTTATTTTATAATTTCTAAATTGGATTAGCTATTATAAAATTGTGTTATTGAAAGAGAGAAAGAAAAAGCGAGAGAGAAAGAGAGTTTTGCAAAAGTTTAAAAGTAAAATTGTAAATAAAAATTATTTCGGGTGGTACTGTTATTCGATGACATCTGTTTATTATTACGTGTGTAAATATATCATGTGAATTCAAAAAAAAATATATATATATATATTATGATAAAATAAACCGTGAATGAGTGTATTTAAAGAATATAAATGGTATTCTAAATTATATGCACTTTTATTTTAATTATTTTATTAATAACTTGATTGTGTTAAAGTAAATAGTAAGTTTTTGACATTTCTATTCTTTACTTGAGCTCTGATGTTATATTTATAAGAATATACCCTTCCATGGAATTTAAAAAATTATAAAAATTAGGTAGAAAATAAATTACATTCTTAGCTGCTTAAAAAAATGAAAAAAAAATGAAATGTAAAAATTAGATTCCAATTGGTAAAATTTTAGATAAATATTTATTTTATTTAATAACTTTTTTTTTTCAATTTGAAAAATTTAACGGGTCAAAGTGGACTCGACTTAAGAATGTTTAATTAAAACGAGTCATCGACTCGATTTCTGTATCTTTGTTCAGGTTATTGACTTTAAAAATCTTTTGTTGCTCTTGACTCGTAAATTAGCAAAAAATTTTAATAATCAAAAGTAAATTTATTCCTTAATTATTGTCAAATAAATAACAAATTATTTACTAGATAAATAAATTAATAACTTTATAATTTAAAAATGAATTAATCTGCATACTTAAAATTCAGGACTTATTAAAATTTTATTAAAAATTAAAAATAATAAGTAAAAATCAGCTGTTTTTTATGAAATTGGATATAAATTACGATTATTCACTAAATTTAAAAAAAATGAATAATTATAACAAGAGAAAAAATTCTGCAAAGAAAGTTCCTATTGGCTTAATTTCTGTACAATTAAATTGTCAACATTTTATAAAAAGATATTTTAAATTGCCGATTTTTCTTTTATTTTTTGAACTGATTTATCGAGGATAATAATTCGAAAGTAATTCAAGTTCTTTTACCTTTAGCCCCTCTTATCTTTTACTTTTTTCGAGTCATCATTGGCAATGGAAAGCCTGCAGGAAGTAGTCGTTCTCTGTTCGCTGCAAAGTTAAATTTAAAATTTCGGAATTTAATATTTTTTTAAATAAATAAGTTTAAACCATAGAGAAACGCGGAATTTGTTTGTTTGTATAAAATAAATTATTTGTTTAAAACATTTATTGAATGGGAATTGGATCTTTTATTACTTAAATTGGTTTGAATCTGTTAAAAATAAGTTTTTAAAAATGGCAGTTCAAAAAAGCAGTCAAGATTATATTGAAGATATGATTTTTATTAAAGAAGAAGTAGATCCGCTTGAATCTGAAAAAAGTGAAGTTGCTGAATTTTTTTCCAATTGTAATATTTTAGTTACTGGTGGATCCGGCTTTCTTGGAAAATTACTTCTAGAAAAACTTTTAAGGTAATTATTAAATAAATGATTTTCCTATATAAATTATCTACGAAATTTCGATTAATTAATTTGCAACTTTAGAAATAAAAATCTTAAGGTTTTGCGTTAAAAGTAACTGATTTTGTTTCTATGATTTTACTACAAATTTTAAAAAATAAAAAATAACTGAAATTTAAAAAATAGTATATAATAATTAATTATGTAATATATGTTAAAATATATTTTTTTGTTTAAAAATACATTCTATAGAATTTGAGTTTGAGTCGTTTAAAGATAGTATACATGTATCAGTATTTTATTCACCGGAAACATTATTTTAAAAACAATGGTTAAAATTTACATACTTTTATTTCATTCAAAACCATTGAAGTCGAATTTTTAACAGGGACCTTTAAATGGGACGGAGTCAAGGAAGAATTATATATTTTCAGAAAAAATTAAGTTGTGATTTAAATATCTAATTTGGGATATGTTTTAACTTGTTTTTAAATCAGAGTTGACCGCACACAATATCCTTCTGGGTTTTCCTGTCACCCTTAAAAATTTGAGAAATTTCACTATTTCAATCAAATTGAAATTTTTAACACGTATTCTTTGTTTTCATAAATACGAATTTTTTAAAACTACCTGCACCTGTTTAAAATTGGACCAAAACTCTTTAAAAAATTGTTAAAACTGTTCAGAACAGGTTAGATACTGTTTAGAAATAGTTCAAATTATTTAGAATTATTACGATGTAGTTTAAAACTATTTATAACTACTTAAAACTAGTTCCAATTTGCTTCAAACTTTTTCGAACCAGTCTAAATTTGTTTAGAACAATTAAAAGCAATTTTAAATGTTTTAAATTGTTTTTAGAACTATCTAGAACTTGTTTTAAACAGTTTATAACTAGTTTTTAAACTTTCTAAATTTGTTTTGGAACTTCTTATAACTAGTTTAAAACTATTAAAAACTTGTTTAGAACCTAAAAATGTTAGGGCAAATAAAACTTGTTTCAAACTAGTTTCAAACTTTCCTAAATTGTTTTGGAACTTCTTATAACTAGTTTTTAACTATTAAAAACTTGTTTAAAACTCTTCCGAACCGGTTTAAAATAAGTAAAGATTACTTTAAACTTCTGTAAATTGTTTAAAACTTTCTAGGAATTGTTTCCAACTCTCTAGAATTTGATTATAGCTGTTCAGAACTTGTTTAAAATTCATAAGAAAGTTAAGAACTGCCAAAAACTATTTAGAACTACTTAGAACTATTTATAGCTTGTTTAAAACTCTTCCCAACCGGTTTAAAGCTTTTTAAAATAATTAAAATTTAATTAAAATTGTTTAAACTGCTTAGACTTATCTAGAAATAAAATTGTTTCAAACTCTCTAAAATTTAATTAAAACCGTCCATAACTTGTTGAAGACTCTTTAAAATAGTTAAGACCTGTTTAAAACAATTTAAAACTACAAAAAGCTATTTATAACTTGTTTAAAACTCAGCATAACTAGTTTCAAACTTTTTCAAACAATTTAGAACTACTTAAAACTGTTTCAAACTATTTAGAACTTGTTCTAAATTGATTTTAATTAGTTCAAAACTCTTTAGAATCAGTTCAAATTGTTCAGAACTCGTCAAAAATATTTTGAACTTATTTAAAACTGTTAAAAACTGTAAAAGTACTTAAAATCATTTAAGCAATTAATTAAAATTTCTTTGAACTATTTTAAAATTCTTCCCAACCGGTTGAAAATTGTTTAGAACAATTAAATTTTACTTAAAACTGTTTTTAACTGTTTAGAACTACCCTCAACTATTTGGAACTTATTCAAAACTCTTTCAAACTGGTTTGAACTATTAAAAATTACTTAAAACAATTCCAAACTGCTTAGAATTATTTTAACCATGTTTCCAAGCGGTTTCAAATCTCTTTAGAACTGTTTAGAACTACTTAAACATATTAAGAACTAATTAACAATTTTTTAACTGGTTTAACACTGCTCATAAATAGTTTTAAACTATTTAGAACTTGTTGAAAACTCTTCTAAACTGGTTACAAACTGTTTAAAACTCATTCAAACTGGTTTAAAACTGTTTAAAACAATTAAAAACTACTTAAAACTGTTTCAAATTATTGAGAACTATACTGAACTAGTGTAAAACGGTTTATAACTAGTTTAAGCCTTTTAGAACTTCTCAGAACTACTTAAGCATGTTTAAAACTACTTAAAAATTTCTTAAAACTAGCATATCACAGCTTAGAACAATTTAGAACTACTTAAGACTGTTTCAAACTATTTAGGACTTGTTTCCAATGGATTTGACCTAAAACAAAACTGTTTAGAACCAGTTTAAAATTGTTCAGAACACGTCAAAACTATTTTGAACTTGTTAAAAAATGTAAAGTACTTAAAATCATTTAAGTTTTTATTTAATACTATTAAAAACACGTATTAACTCTGTAGAACTTGTTTAAAATTGCTTAAAATTATTTAGAAGTAATTAAAATGTTTTAGAACTATTTTAAAAAATTTTCTAATTGGTTAAAATTTGTTTACAACAATTAAAGTTTACTTAAAACTGTTTTGAAGAGTTTAGAACTATCTTGAACTTGTTTTAAACTGCCTAGAATTGGATTCAAATGGTTCAGAACTTGTTTAAAAATGTTTAAAACTATTTTAAACTTGTTTCCAAGTAGTTTCAAAATATTTAAAAACTGTTTAGAACTACGTAAACCTGTTTAGGACTAATTAAAAATTATTATCTAGTTTAACACTGCTCATTAATAGTTCCAAACTGTTTAAAACTTGTTAGGACTTTTTAGAACTTGTTTAAAATTATTAAAATATGTTTAAATCTGTTAAGAACGTGAATATTAGCTTTTAGAAAATTTAAGAACTGCTTTGAACTATTTAGAACTACTTTAAACTATTTTGAACTTGTTAAAACCTCTTTAGAATCTGTTTAAAATTTTTTGGAATAAATAGAAGCTACTTAAAACGATCTTAAAATGTTTATAACTATTTAAAACATTTTTAAAACTCTAGAATTTGATAAAGAATGTTCTAAATTGTGTCAAAATATTTAGAACCTTGTTAAAACTTTTTGGAACTGGTCATAAACTGCTTACAAAAATAACTACTCAAAAATATTCACAACTTGCTTAAATCGTTTTTGAATTTATTCAAAAATGTTTATAACTATTTATAATCTTCAAAAATTGTTCACTGTTTAAAACTAGTTCAAACTGATAAAAATTGTTTGAAACAACATAAAAATCTTGAACTTGTTTAAATCTGTTGAAGATTGTTTAGAAGTGCCTAAAGCTGTTTAGATTTGTTTAAAAGTCTATCGAATTTATTTTAAATTGTTCAGAATAGTTTTTAAACATTTTATAATTAGATTATACTTTTAATAACTTCTTTAAACTGTTTGGAACTTGTTTAAAACTTGTTCAAAATTGTTCAAAACTTTCGTAAATAGTACAGAACAGGTTTAAAACTGTTTAAAGTTGTTTAGAATTCGTTAAAAAAATGTTATAACTAGTTCAAAATTGTGTTTACCTTGTTCAAACCTGTTTCGAATTGTTTAGAGCCTCTGAAAACTGTTTAGATTTATTTGAAACTCATCCGAATTTGTTTAAAACTGTTTAGAACTGATTTAGAATTATTTATTTTTATAGTTGCTTAGCACTAGTTTTAATTCAATTTGTATACAGTTTTAGAGGCGCATGAATATTCCCTAAATCTCATTTAGCTTAAATCCCATTAAGCCTAAAATCAAAAAGCCTAAAATGCATTCAGCCAAAATTCCATTTAACCTAAATTGCATTTAACCAAAATTTCATTTAACCTAAATCGCGTTTAACCTAAATTCCTTTAAACCTAAATTTCATTTTACCTAAATCCCATTCAATCTAAATTCCATTTAACCTAAATCTCATTTAACCTAAATCTCATTTTACCGAAATTCCATTTAACCTAAATTCCATTTAACCCAAATTCCATTTAACCTAAATTCCATTTAACCTAAATCCCATTTAACCTAAATTCCGTTTAACCTAAATCTCATTTAATCTAAATTCCATTTAACCTAAATTCCATTTAACCTAAAACGCATTTAGTATAAATTCCATTTAACCTAAAATGCATTCAGCCTAAATCTCACTTCACCTAAATCCCATTTAACCTAAATCTCATTTAACCTAAATTCCACTTAACCTAAATCCTATTTAACCTAAAACGCATTTAGTCTAAATTCCATTTAACCTAAAATGCATTCAGCCTAAATCCCATTTAACCTAAATTCCGTTTAACCTAAATCTCATTTAACCTAAATTACACTTAACCTAAATCCCATTAAACCTAAAACGCATTTAGTCTAAATTCCATTTAACCTAAAATGCATTCAGCCTAAATCTCACTTCACCTAAATCCCATTTAACCTAAATCTCATTTAACATAAATTCCACTTAACCTAAATCCCATTTAACCTAAATTGCATTTAACCTAAATCCCATTTAACCTAAATTCCATTTAACCTAAAACGCATTCAGCCTAAATCTCACTTCAACTAAATCCCATTTAACCTAAATCTCATTAAACCTAAATTCCACTTAACCTAAATCCCATTTAACCTAAAACGCATTTAGTCTAAATTCCATTTAACCTAAAATGCATTCAGCCTAAATCTCACTTCACATAAATCCCATTTAACATAAATCTCATTTAACCTAAATTCTACTTAATCTAAATCCCATTTAACCTAAAACGCATTTAGTCTAAATTCCATTTAACCTAAATTCCATTTAACCTAAAACGCATTGAGCCTAAATCTCACTTCATCTAAATCCCATTGAACCTAAAACTTTACTTGATTCAACTATATTTATTCTTAAATTAAAAAAATTTTTAGGTTCAATGGGATTTAGGTGAAGTGAGATTTAGGCTCAATGCGTTTAAGGTTAAATGGTATTTAGGTTAAATGGAATTTAGACTAAATGCGTTTTAGGTTAAATGGGATTTAGATTAAGTGGAATTTAGGTTAAATGAGATTTAGGTTAAATGGGATTTAGGTGAAGTGAGATTTAGGCTGAATGCATTTTAGGTTAAATGGAATTTAGACTAAATGCGTTTTAGGTTAAATAGGATTGAGGTTAAATGGAATTTAGGTTAAATGAGACTTAGGTTAAATGGGATTTAGGTGAAGTGAGATTTAGGCTGAATGCCTTTTAGGTTAAATGGAATATAGGTTAAATGGGATTTAGGTTAAATGGAATTTAGGTTCAATGGGATTTAGGTTAAGTGGAATTTATGTTAAATGAGATTTAGGTTAAATGGGATTTAGGTGAAGTGAGATTTAGGCTGAATGCATTTTAGGTTAAATGGAATTTAGACTAAATGCGTTTTAGGTTAAATGGGATTTAGGTTAAGTGGAATTTAGGTTAAATGAGAATTAGGTTAAACGGAATTTAGGTTAAATGGGATTTAGGCTGAATGTATTTTAGGTTAAATGGAATTTAGACTAAATGCGTTTTAGGTTAAATGGGATTTCGGTTAAGTGGAATTTAGGTTAAATGAGATTTAGGTTAAATGGGATTTAGGTGTAGTGAGATTTAGGCTGAATGCATTTTGGGTTAAATGGAATTTATACTAAATGTGTTTTAGGTTAAATGGGATTTAGGTTAAATGGAATTTAGGTTAAATGAGATTTAGGTTAAACGGAATTTAGGTTAAATGGGATTTAGGTTAAATGAGATTTAGGTTAAATGGAATTTAGATTGAATGGGATTTAGGTAAAATGAAATTTAGATTTAATGGAATTTAAGTTAAACGCGATTTAGGTTAAATGAAATTTAGGTTAAATTCAATTTAGGTTAAATGGAATTTTGTCTGAATGCATTTTAGGCTTTTTGATTTTAGGCTTAATGGGATTTATGCTAAATGAGATTTAGGGAATATTCATGCGCCTCCAGTTTTAAATCGCAGAAACATAGACAAACTGACAGACAGACAGAGATGGATTTTTTTTTCATTTATGTTCCTTACTAATTAGATATATGGTCGATTCTTGCGTAACTGCCCGATTTTAAGATAAGTTTTGGTAAAAAAAAAAATTTTTTTATTCAATGTTTCTCTGCACTTATTTTTCTAATTAGGGTGTAATATAAGTATATTTTAAACGACTTTACTACAACTATATTTATACGAAAATAATAGCAAATTTTTGAAAATTGGCTGCCATGTGGAGCTGAACCGCATCCTTTTATTGCAAATATATTGTACAAAATAAAAATTTCTTTTTGATATTTTGCTAAAACGAAAATAAATAATAAATTAATAAATTATTTAATATTCTAACAGTATTTTAGATATTGGTTAACATATATAAAATTTTATAAAAGAACAGCAAATACAATATTTAATAATGAATATTTCGTTTTATTTTTTGGATAATTTGAAATCGAGATCGAGCAGTGTAATCCGGCATTGCTAAACTACTTTATAGAATAATATTTTAAAATAACCACCACAGATAAAAAGGTTTTTCTGCATGAAGCACACTGAACACTTCATATAGGCCATGGAGCTGAAATTTTACGTGATACCATGGAGCTGAAATTTGACATTTATTCTAACCTCACTTCTACAATATTGCAAAATAAATCTATTCCTTTTGCAGATCGCTTGTTTCACATAAAAACTTAAAGAAAATGGTAACAATACTATCAAATAGTTGTTACAGTAATATAATAGTAATGACATGGAACTGAACGCTTTTTTTGTACACATGCGATTTTCACAAAAATAATTTTTTTTTAAGTAAAAATTTTTCTTTTTTAAAACTTTTTTCACATGTGATTTAGTGCTAATGGATCAAATTGAGATTTAAATTATTAGAAGGCGTAATAACTAAACACATGACACCTTAATTATAAGTCTACAGATTGCGTTCAAAAATTGGAAAAATTAAGGGACAAAATATTTTTACAGATTTTTAAGTATGAAAAAGGTATTATGAAGTGCAATATAAACCATAATTGTTCATAAATATAGACACTTTATGCTTGAAAAAGGCTGAGTTATAATAATAATAATATTTTCACCGAAAATTATTCAATTAAAGTTAACATTTTGCAAAAGGGACACGCCACGGAGCTGAAATTTCAGCAGTTATAGTGCAATATAATAGAAGTTATAATATATATATTTATGTATATTTGGTTTTCAGTTACTCTCATATATACCTTTAAAATTCACTAATACACTTCAGAATATATTTTTAATTCAGGTGTATTTTTTCAACGCCGCCAAGTAAGGCAGTTACGTAAGAATCGCCCATATATGAAATTTTTAAATTTTGATCAATTTACAGATAAAATTTTGATTTTATTTAAGTATCTAGATAAGAGACTTACTGAAAACTGTTATTACTCTTTTGTATTGAAATCTTATTAAGAGAATGTGCTGAAGAATGAGGACTAATCCAAAAATGTTTGAATTTTGAAAAAAAAATCGATATTTGAAAATTTAAAAAAATTAATTTTAAGGCTGATCAAACCTGTGAAAAAAAATTCGAGAACAATGGTTTCACCTGATTTCAACAATTCTCACTCATAAAAGACAAAATAAATTAGTAAATAAATTTAATTTTGTTGTTATAAAAAAGAGCTAAATATTATTTTTTTCATCATTTTTCCAAATTTTGAAAATACTTTAAAAACAATATTTAACTTTTTTTTTATAGCAACAAAATTGAAGTTCCACTACTTGTGCGACTCTATTATTTGCAATAAATTAAAATTAACTGATTTATTTTGTCTTTTAAGAGCGAGAAACATCAATATTGAAATCAGGTGAGAGCATTTTTGTTTACAGGTTTGATCAGCCTAAAGGCAAATTTCTAACAAATTTGAGCCAGACAGACTTTTTTAATGATATTTTTAATAATTCTACAAAGTTTGGGAAAAAAAAAATTTATTATTCTTAGAGAAACTTTACGAACAAATGTTGCCTATAAAAGTGATATCATCCATCACATACCCTTAAAACTTGATTGTAAGAAACAAAAAATAAAAACAATTTTTCTAGATGTTTTCCAAATATGGGTCAATTATATATGATGTTACGGTCAAAAAAGGGCAAATCTCTTGAAGAACGTTTCCAAGAACATTTTGATGATCCTGTGAGTAAAGAATATTTGATTTATAACTTTGATTTGATTTATATTTAATTTAAATTCTTTAATAAATAAATTACTTTTAATTCTATTTCTTCTAGTTCTTTTTTTTCAAACACAACTTATATTTTCTTAATATTGACATGACTATTGGAAATATTGCATTATTATGTTGAGTCAATATTAAAATGATCGACATTTGGAAAGATTGCATTTTAATATTGCAAAAATATTCACGACAATATCGAGACAATAAGTTGTGCTATTTTAGGTATTTTTTTTTTAAATTTACATATTTGCTAAACCCACATTTTTGAAACTTATGATTACATCTTTTTTCTAGTTATATGACAGATTAAAAAAAGAACAGCCAAACTTTGTCTCAAAAATTGTGATAATAGAAGGAGATACTGGAAAATATGATTTAGGATTGTCTCCTGAACATCGAGAATTAATTTGCGTAAATACTCATGTGGTTTTTCATGCCGCTGCTACTGTTAGATTTGACGAGAAACTTCGTCAAGCCGTAAACATCAATGTAAGAGGCTTACAATTAATGCTCCAACTTGCTAAAGGAATGAAAAATCTTAAGGTAAGATTTTGACATTGATAAAATAAATTAAATTGTGAATAAAACATAGTTATTGAAAAATACTATACAGGCAAATTTAAGAATATTATGGGTCAAACTATTTTATTTCAACCAAAGTGGTCGCGGAAAAATTTTTAAAAAAATTGATTTTTTCAGCAATGATTATTTTTTTTGTAAAATACAAGGAATTATTTAAAAATTAATATTTCTTTTAAATTATGAGTTTAAAGCATAGGAGTTATGGAATACTGTCATTTTTTCAGCTAGTAGAAATTGTAAAATAAAATCTAGAATTTATTATCCTTAGAAATGTGAAAAGATTTATTTGTATTGTCTAGAATAATTGAATTTAAAATAAATAAATTATTATAAATTATAAATAATAGAATAAATGATTAAAGCACTTAATTGTATACAATAGTAGATGAAATAAGAATTCAAAGTTCACCTAAAAAATAACCTAATTTAGCGTATCTCAGAAGTTATTTTCAGAAAGGTGAATTTATTAAAATAAGTTTTAAGATACTCAATTTGAAGTAATTACTTTCAACTTTCGAATTTTCTTGACACATTTTAAATTTATTATTTAAAAATACATATTATAGGAATTTTTAAATTCAAAATCAAAAATTTCTTCATTTTTGCTAACCTTGTAACTTAATAATTTTGTTGGGAGACATTACAAAAATACGACACTTTCGGAACATTTAAGTTAGACCTGCAGATATTTTTGAAAATAATAAAGTTTAAAAATTATTTTGCATTTTCAAGTTAAAACTATAATATACTTCTTTTGAACGTTATAAACTACCTTCAAAGTAATTAAATAAATATACTTTTAACCTGAAAATGCGAGACAATTTTTAAACTTAATTATTTCCAAAAATGTCTGCAGGACCAACTTAAAACTATTAAGGAGAGTAAATTTATGTTTAACTTGAACATTCCGAAAGTGCCATATTTTTGTAACGTCTTCAAACAAAATTATTAAGTTGTAAAGTTCGCGAAAATGAAGAAATTTTTTATTTTGAATTTAAAAATTTCTTCATTTTTAAATGAAAAATTTAAAAAGTGCCAAGAAAACTTAAAAGTTTAACGTAATGATTTTAAACTGAGTAAGTTGAAACTTTTTTTTAATAAATTCACCTTTCTGTAAATAACTTCTGAATTACACTAAATTAGGTTATTTTTTAGGCAAACTTTGAATTCATATTTAATCTATTATTGTATATAATAAAGTACTTTATTTAAAAATAATAAATTCAATTATTCTAGGCAAATACAAATAATTATTTTCAAATTTTTAAGGATAATTCTAGGTTTTCTTTAGCAATTTCTACTAGTTGAAAAAGTGTCAGTTTTCCATAATTTCTATTCTTTAAACTCATAATTTAAAAGAAATAAAAATAATTTTAAAATAATTCCTTTTATTTGATACTTAAAAAATATCGTTGAATTATTTCTGAAAGTATCAATTTGTTTAAAAATTGGTCCACGACTTTGTTGAAATAAAATTATTTGACCATTATTTCTTAGTTTTGAGGATATTATGTTCTTAAAATAAGAATAATTCTGAAAATTTTAAGAATATTTTGTATTTAAGTAGGATTTAAGAGTTATTCTCAAAAGAGGAATATCATTTTTTCAGTGTATCTGTATAACTAATATTGTTGCAATTAAAAAAATGTTTTTTCTCTGGTTATAATTAATACAATATTTACAGGCTTTTGTTCACATATCGACTGCATTTTCACATTGCATATCGAAAGACGTAGAAGAAAAATTTTATTCTCCGCCGATGGAAGTGGATAAACTTTTAAGTTTAGTGGAACTGTTAAATGATCAGCAACTGGAACATTTGACTCCAATGTACGTTAAAAATAAAAAAATTGATTGTAGTATTGAATATAATAGAATATACGAATACAATATTTAATACACTCTCGAAATCTCAATTAGTTTAAAACTACTGATTTACACTAATTCAGATTTAGAGAGTGTAAGTGTAACAATAGGGTAGTCCAAAAATATAAAAGCCAGAAATCTTTTGCACGTAAAGGTACAAAAAAATTTAGAAAAATAAAAAATCTGAGAGAATAAGAAAAAGTGCAAATATTTAATAAAACATAATGAAATAGTAATTAATAAATAGAAAAAGTCTTAATAAAATGTAGAAAATTATGAAATAGATTCTATTAATTAATTAAGTTATTAAACAGTTAATATTGAATAAAATAATTATCAGAAAATTTTATAACAAAATTTTCAAGATTATTAAAACGTGAAGAAATGTAAAACTAAAGTAAGAAAATGTAAAAAGATAAGTAATGACTATGACGTGAAGCAAATTTTTTTGCTGACGTGGATGCAAATTATTGATGAAAATAACAATATCATTTTCAGCAGGTATTAAAGTTATCTATAAATAATTGCAATTTTTATTTACGTAAAGTATTGACAAAGATGATGACTTTTTGCGGAATCTGTGAAACTTTTAAATAGAAAATAATTTTTATCACACCTAACATTACTTTCTGTCTAAATTTAAATATGTAAAATTTCACTTATTAAAAAGTTATATATCGCTTTCTCATTTAATAAGTACATATTTTTTTGCTATAAGTGAAATTTAGCATATTCAGATTTAAAGAGTTAGGAACCATAACAGATTTAAATCAAGTTATTATAAATGTTAAAATATTTTATAAACTAAATATTATTAACTTTCAATTTCTAAAGACAATTTCTACGATAAATAATATGGATATTATTATTATATATACTCTGTTCGACATTACCCCACTTGACCCTATATTAGAAAATATTTGAAACAATTTAAATTGATAATTAAAAGTTATATTAATAATAAGAGATTGAAGAAATTAATTGAAAGAAGAAAAAACTAAAAAATACTATAAATAATTAAAAAAATGATCAAATGAATTTTAAAAATTGAAAAACATAATTGTAATTTTATAAAAAAATATTATAAACGATACAAATTCGTAGACTAAAGACAATAATGGATAAATAATAAAAATAATTATATTGAAAAAAATAATTGTAAGATTGAACAACATTATTGAAAATCGGAGAAAATAATTAAGAACTGAGAAAAAAGATTCATACTCTCTAAATCTGAATTAGTTAATATACTAATTGTTAGTAAAGCCAGTATTTTTTTCTATTGTAATTAGTAAATTATAACTAATTATTAGTAGAAAACTACCAATTCAATATTAAAATTTGACTAATTATTATTAGTTAAAATTCGACTGAAATTTCACTATGAAATTACTAGTTTTGGACTAATTTAAATTTAAAGAATGAGATTAAAGAACATAATTAAAATTTTAGGAAAACAATTGAAAAAGTAGAAAAAAAATAATAATTGAAAATCGAAGAAAGTAATTAATTGAAATTTGCAAAATCAATTTAAAAAATTAAAAACTTCATTCGAAATAGAAAGAAATTAAGGAAAATCGAACGACATTGTGTAAAAAGTTAGAAAATCCAATTGACATTTCAAGAAATTAAATAAAAATTTAATAAAACAATCGAAACAAAGAAACTACGATTTAAAAAAATAAAAATTGTTTATGGATGTCAATAATTGAAAGCATTGCAAGTATTGAAATAGATAATTAAAATTTGCACGAATAATTAAAAATTGAAGAAATTCATTCTTTTAAAAATTGAAAAGTGTCTAAACCAATTAAAAAATAAGTAAAAATAATTCTGCATTGATAAAATTAATTTTAAAAATTGAAAAATATATTTAAAATTTTTAAAAAGTAATTTAAATACAGACAACGAGAATAAAATTGTTATTCTAAAATTAATTAATGTAAGGTCCTACAACCAGAAGAAGCTCAAACGAAGAAATCCAATATATCCAAATACATAAATTCCATGATCCAAGGTTCTTGGATCATGCATAGATTCAATAAATCTCAAATTTTAGGTTATGGACAAGGCGGGAAATTTAAGTTATCCAGAAACGTGAAATCCAAAAATAAATCTTGAAATCACTAAAATTCTCTACATTATATTCGAACAATAAATTTAAAAATTCAGCAAGAATCGATAAATTATTATAATATCCAAAACTTTTTTATAATATAGATTAAGTCGACGCAGGATTATTATACTACTGGAAATAAATGAATCAATTCTTAAATAATAAATTATAAATTTTGAAAAGCTAGTCTTGGAATTAAGCCTTTAAAATCAGAAGATTTAATCGGACAAACTGATAATATTATAAATTTTATTAAGCAGAAATTGACGTAAGAAATAAAATTTATAATTAAAATTAAAAATGAGTAATCGAAAGTGACTTAAATCAACTAGTGAGATATAAGATTATTTGAACTTTCTAGAATTTTAAGAGCTTTGAGTCACCCCTAAATATTCTCTATTTTCAAAATAAAAAATAAAAGTATACTTTTTTTCATCTTGGAAACTTTATAAAGATCAGAGGAAAATATTGCAAAAAAATTTTTTTTCTGTAAATTTTTGGATCATCCTAATATATATTATAAAATAATAATATATACTATAATATAAAACAATTAATAATCATGCATATTTTATCATTGTTTTATCATAATAAATTTTTAGACTTTTGGAGAAATGGCCGAATACATACGCCTTTTCTAAAGCAATGGCCGAAGAAGCAGGAAGGAGATATTCGACTAGAATTCCAATTTGTGTTGTTCGTCCATCGATTATAGTGTCAACATGGAAAGAGCCAATTTCTGGATGGACGAACAATCTTTATGGTGCCACAGGTGTTGTCATCGGTTGTGGAATTGGATTGCTTCGTACTCTTCACTGCGTGCCAAATAATGTGGCAGAAATTATCCCTGCTGATATAGTGATCAATAATATTGTCGTTGCTGCTTGGGACATTGGCCAACAATGGTATAAAAATCTTTTACGTATTTTTTCAAATTTAGATTTAAATGTAAGGAAATAACTTTTATTTTATTTAATAATTTTGTATAATTGACGTACTAATTATAACTAATTGTATGCAACTTGAAAACATTCTAAATGCTCCTCTATTAATTTATTTTTTCAAAAATTAGAATTTTAAAAAACTTCAAAATGTCATTTTACTGTCGTAAACTTATTTTCTCTACTTTCTAAATCCGAATTTGTAGTTTTTTTTTCTAATGAGAGAAAAGTAGTTTACTTTTTAGTTTAGTTCACGCTCGAAATCTGAATTCTTACTCTCCTCGATTAAAAAAATATTATTTTGACAAGTTTAATTAGGCACCCAGAATTTTTTTTTTAAATTACAATATATAGTGAATTTAATTAATTAAGCATACTTCGTCGTCCACCATAATGGATCCGTCATTTTGAATCTCGAAAATTTAACTTAAGATTTGTATTCAGTGACACAAAAAATGAAAATTATTTAAAACAAAGTCTAACGAATGGATAAGTTTTTGTTTAAACGTAATAATTATGTTTGCTTTACAAAAAAATAAAAAAATCGTCAAAAATTTTAATTGAAGTTTTCAGGAAATTTCCGAGAGACATCTTTAGAAAATTAGGAAGTTATTTAAGATTCCTCAAATCTTTTTTTTAATTTCCAAACTTTCCATAACAAATTTCCAGAACTTATTTCTTAAAATGTGCTATCTGAATTACAAAACTTGTTTCAGGAATGAAAAATTAATAATTGAAGAGGAACCTCCCGTTTACAACTGTATATCTTCTAATAAAAAGCCGATAACTTGGGGCAAATTTTTGAAATTAAATAAAATTTATGGATTCGAGAGGCCAAGTAAAGTGACCATCTGGTATAATATAATGATTTTAAACAAAAATTTATGGATGCACAATATCTGTTTGCTTTTTCTACATTTCATCCCAGCTATTATAGCAGACAGTATTTTGTATTTAATTGGAAGGAAGCCAATGTAAGTTGAAACATAATAATTAATTTTAAATTAAAGTTTATTTTAATTAAAATTTTTAATTATTAAAGATCGTAGATAAATTCCATAAATTAAAAAATAAAGCACAATATAAATTAAATTAATTTATATCATTTTATAAATTATAAAAAAATTAATTTTCTAGGCTGTGGAAAGCTTATAAAAAAATTCACAAATTCATGGGCGTGATTGCCTATTTTTCGAGTCAGGAGTGGAATTTTCATAGCGAAAATAATCAAGCTTTGTCTAAAAAACTCAATCCCTTGGATCGACAGAAATTTGATTTTGATATAAATAATTTAGACTGGGAGGATTATATTTATTATCATGTAAGAGGACTTCGTCATTTTATTATGAAAGATCCGGCGGATAGTGTTGAAGAAGGAAAAGCTCATTATAGAAGGTTAATATAAAAAAAGCCTTTTTTAAATAAATTTATTGACTCGTCTATAAAAAAATTATGTTTTATTAATAACAATATTTTATTATTATAAAAGTATAATTTTGCTTTTTCAGATTGATGTACGCTCATTATACGATAGTGACTGTGATATCTTGTCTGCTAATTTGGATGCTGGTATCACTATTTCGCTATTTATTTTTATAGTAATTTAGTTAATGTATCAATTAGTTTATTATAATTAAAATCGATAAATTTTTGAAACTTTGCGAACTTGCAAATCCTTTGAGTTTACACCAGATTAATAATTAATTATTATAAAAATTAACAATTTCTTCGTCGATTATGAGCATTAACTTTAGAGCAAGAATTTTTATTAATCTAGTAAATTTCCGAGTTTGTGCTTTTGGACTAAAAACGAGTTATTAGTTTTGTGAAAAAACATAAAATGTTAAAATGTAAAAATTTCTAGTTTTTCGAAAGAAACTTTTTATTTATAAAAAATGGGCGTTTCAAATGACGTCAAATACATGTAGTTGAATTTGATTTTTCTTACTCTTAAAAATTAATTTAAATTATAATTTATAATTCTGTAAAAGTATGACAATTTTTGTCATTTTTCTGCGACCATAGAAAATGACATGAAAAAATTGTAACTAAAAGCTACTTGCAAAAATTATTTATTTCAGCTTTCCTATAATTATTTCCATGACTTCTTGTGGTTGAGAAAACAAGACAAAAAGTATGTCATTTTTAATATTATCGTATTATATTAGTATTATATTTACTTATTGTACCACACAATAAAATGTGAGCAAAATAATAACAAAAATAGCCTTGGATAATAATAAATAAAAAAAAATTTCGAGATTTTTTAAATTTTACACAAAAAAACATTTTTGTTTCAATTTAACAAATACAAATTTTCGGTAAAATATAATAAAAAAATCTGTAAAATTTTTTTTCGAAACAATTTATTGAACAAATATCCCATTCCTTACAGTATGCAACACAACTTGCTTCTGTGTACACAACGAGTACGATTTTAGTTGCGCCTATGCCTAAGAGATGCCACTACTCTTTAGATCTGTAGTCTATTTGCAAATTTTTATTGATTGTTTTGATATCAATTTCCGATAAAATTTGAATTTTGTATCCGTATCTTGTTTGCATTTCAAGGCTACTCATGTAAAATGTATACGATTTCTTGGAAAACTCGAAGCCGAGATTATGAGATATTGTATAGTTTGTTTAAAAGATCTTTTTGTGTTCCCGTATAAAAAGCAACGCTCTTGAATTTGAAGTTAGAGCATGGAAAACGAAAATCTGTACAACAGTCACGATCTTATATGTATACACATGCCCTGTTACGTTTCAACTTGCAACATATTTCGACCATATACGTCTGGGCGGTTTAAAAAAGCGACTGAGTTTCGCGACTGCATTCCGCATATAAAATGCTCGTATTAACATTTATATCTGGACACGTTAAACCATTGGACCTAAATTATAATGTCGCAATGAGGGTACTAATTTCTCATCGTAAAACGATCATATAAAGCTAAATGATTTTATTTCCATGATTAGTATGCATACCCGGTCGCTTTACTTTTGTCAAAATATCTGCAATTAAACAAGATTAAATAACTTATGGCATAGTAACACTTTGCGATAATGTTGTTTACAAACGATTAGTGTTTCTTTCGTTTTAATTGTCGACAAAATACAAAAGATTAACATTTCTGAAATAATTGAACTTGAAAGAGTGAAAAGATATTTATTATTTTTAAAAAACAAGCTTAGGAAAAGGGGGAAAAAAGTCTTATTTTATAATGATTAACATAGTCGCAAAAAATTTTAATTTCTATGGAATTATGAATTTCAGTGGTTCAATTTGTTTTAAATTAAACTTGTCTGCTTTTGTCTTAAAAAATTATATGTAGGTTAATTTTTCTATTTCAAGAAATAAAATAATAGTTTCGAACATAACCTCTTCTCGTGTATGGGTCAAATTACTTCTCAACTGCTCAGAGACCAAATTACAAGAATTTTTTTTGGACACTTTAACGTGTGTTTCTTCTATGTTACCAATTTAAAAGAATAGTAAGTGCTCAGAGATCAAATTACAAAAAAAATTTACGAAGACAGATGGAATTTTTCTGTCTTTGTGTAATCAACGGTCCTTGTTAAATTCCTTTGTGTCAAAATTTAACATTTTTTGTGTGTTGATTTAGCACATCAACTCATCCTTCAACTGTCATTCGATTCTTGAACATAACCTCCAATTTCTTAGTAATAACACTGTAATTTCCATTAATTTTTTATTATAAAACGTAAATTTCGTATTGAAAATTCATTTTAATAATCAAAAGGTAAATTTCAGTAGTAATTAAATAAAATTTACGCGTTAATTCATCATGATTATATTTTACTTCTATTAAGCAGTCGATAAACAAAACAATAACACAAACCCTATGTTAAAAATTAAGATAAATTTTTGAGTGGACCGTTTGGGATATGTGATTTATGTTAAATTTAACACAAAATCTCTAACTTTTTACACAGTCATCACACCCCTAGGTGTTTCCGTAAGGAGTTACGCCATCCTGATATCTTCCAAAAATCAATCTTCTTTAAAAAATTGCCATAGGTAATCATCAAAAAGTTGGGTCTTTAATAGTTTCGTCAAAATAAATTTTTGAAGAGCGGTTCAATTTTTCAGAGTAACGTAACCCCTTAATTAGTATGTTACTAGGGTAATTTTTTTTCGACAAAATTTTTTTTTTCAGTCCTCACTCGAAATTTGGTTGGATATGTCGTAAAAAAAATTGCCAGAAAGTTACAATCCTTAATATTAATTTTAAGTACTCACCCAAAGCATTAAAAGATTTTCCATGTAAAATACACGTAAGTCAACGTACTTTTTTTTTCAAATTTCTATAACTTTGGCGCATTTTATGCTATTCCATTGGTCTTGGTCTTGATTTACTCAGAATTAAGCGCTCTACAAAAGTGCCCATTGTTGCGAAAGTGTAAGTTGTACTGGTTAGTTGATACGGGTCACTAAATATGATTTTTACCCATAATTCGCGTTTTTTGCTGTTATCTCCGAAAAAATTAATTTGACAAAAAAAAAATCTAGAAGACAAGTTAGTTCAAAATTTAATTTCCTACAAAAAAGTCCCGTATAATCTTTTAATGCTTTGGGTGAGTACTTAAAGTTAATATTAAGGGCTGTAACTTTCAGGCAATTTTTCTTAAGACATATCCAACCAAATCCCAAGTGAGGAGTAAGAAAAAAAATTTTGTCGAAAAAAAAATCACCCTAGTATGTTACCAATATTATAGAATGCTAAGTGCTTAGAGACCAAATTACAAACATTTTTATGTCCCAATGGGTTTTTCTTAATTATATTATCAATATAACAAAATGCTAAGTGCTCAGAGACTAAATTACAAACAGTTTTATTTCAGTATGGGTGTTTCCTTAAGTATGCTACCAATGTAATAAAATGATAAGTGCTTAGAGACCAATATACAAAACATTTTATGACAGAACGTTATCCTGACAAGCGAGAAGAAACCCCGCAGTGTCCGATCTAAAATCAGCAGATTTGATGAATCGAAAAAGACAAATCTAAGGACAATCCCATTTCACTTATGAGATTGTAGAATTGTCCGTGAACAGGTTTACTAACCTGTTCCTGCACAAAAGTTCACGTTCTGCTTCCTTAACGCGACCTTCAAGCATAAAAGGTGTTAACGAAGCTAATCCATGTTCTACATTACTGGAATCAAATAGGAGACCAAGGTCATTCGCAGCTCTGTCTGCCGAGTGATATAAAAACTCCACAACTTTTGCGATTTCATGATTGTAGACTAAGTGTATTAGAGGATCTTTACTGTTCATCACCAAGCAGGCCTGAACAATTCTACGATGGAGACACTCTAAAAATAGGTTTTTTCATTGCAGATTTTGTAGAAGGTCGAGGTTATAGAAATTCTAGGTATGTAATTGAATTGGTCTGTATCTGATTCTTTTCACATAATGCCACATTGCACAAATTTTTAAAAGACCAGGTTACGTTTTTTGAAAAAGGTCTTTACACTTTGAGTCTTCGATACGGAATTGTAATATATACCTTAGTTTCTGTAGCACTAAGATGATTGCCACTAAAGAGTTGAACACCTTCAAAGTCATACTGAGTGCCTAATTAAACCAGTTTGTCTCCGGCTTACGGCAGCAAAATTTTGGATTCAATAAATAATTCCTAATCTAATAATGTATCTAAGTACAGGAAGACTGAAAACATTTAGGTTACCGAGTGGCGTTGAGGATGTTCAATTCTTTAGTGGCAATCATCTTAGTGCTATAGAAACTTTAGCATATCTTACAATTCCACATCGAAGACTCAAAGTGTAAAGACCTTTTTCAAAAACCGTATCTTGGTCTTTTAAAAATTGGCTCATTACGTGCAATGTGGCATTATGTGGAAAAAATCAGATGCAGCCAAAATTTTGTTAAAGATTTATTTACATTTTTTGGAGTAGTCAAGTGAAATGTGGATGAATTAAAGATTCTTGATGGAGAAATTTGCAAGATGATGTCAGTTAATCGATATCATCCAACGTATTGTGTATCTAGAATTTAAATTCTATAAAATCTGTAAGGAAAAACCCTACTTTTAGAGTGTCTTCATCGTTGGCCTGTTCTAGTTAGCTCAGTAATATCTTATGAATTTTATTCCTTAGTTTGCGACACATGTGTCCAGAGTGGTTTTATGATGAACAATTGAACAGGTAAGAGGATAATACATGTAGTAAAGAACTGGAGGAGTCTCTTTGAAAGACTCTTTTTTTGTTTAAGAATATATTAGTCATTATCTCTTTTGTTTGATACAACAAACCTTGTCCTCCACAGGAACTAAAGCTCCTTTAACCAACTCATGATATTTGGATGCTTTTTTGAACACCAAATGAGCTTGATAGTCAACTAGTAGAGTCAAATGCTTTTCGATAATCAATCTAAGCCATTGGCAGGTTACGTCGATTAAGGATTGAATCTTGGGTAACATACCTATTAATCAATAGGTTGTTCGTACAACCAGCCAAACACTAGCACTGTCGCTGTTAACATATTGAACTCTAATCTGGATCTAAAGATGACAATATCCTAATATCTATAGATGACATTATGAAAATGTCGGTAGCTTGTTTTGTTAAAACAAACTATTAGTTTGTAATATTCTTGACAAGATTAGTTACCGGATTTTGGCAAGAGTATTTTGTACCTCGTTGTTCCAAGTGTTTTCCTTTGGAAACGACAGAGAATATGATATGAGTCGAAGTAAATTTCATCCACCACAGATTATTAATCTTGTCTGGACCGGGTGCTGAAAAGTTCTTAGTTTTAACAATCACATTTCTTACTTCCTCTTCAATGATTGATGGGCGTTCCTCTGTAGGATAGTTAAGCTCCTGTCTAAGACAGAGGTTACGCTAAAGTGGTAAACATCTTTATCATTCAACAAATATGACGTCTCATATGATTTTCTAGAAATTTTTACTACCTCTCTAGCCTTGGATAAGGTTGGGATTAGTTATGTATGAACGAAAGGTCGATTCTTTAAACCTTACAGAATGAATTCGCATTCTTCCCAGTTAACACTATAGTTAAATTCGTTCACCATTAAAGTTTTGAATTTGTAGTTTCCAGAAAACTCATTTATAGAGATTATCTGCAGAATATGATGTGGAATAAACTTGACGGTTTTCTAATATGCCAATTTGATTGAACGAAATTTGAGGTGATAAATATTAAATTCTATTTTCCCTTGTTAGGAAGAACGTAACCGTCCCATATGTTTTTTTATCTAAATGTATCTGAATCCTAAGACATTTTTAAAAAGCACAATAATATCTGAAAGGAATGTTTGCTTCACTATCGCTCATTTTGACACTGTTTCGAAACCACTAATTCCAAATATGAGGAAGAATCCAAAGCAGCTTCTTATTTACTGAAAGGGAAGTCGGCACTAAAGTTGAGGAATATGATTGTACCTGGCACAGTAGACGTGGAGAATAGATAAGACCGTCTGAGACTTAATGTCTTTATGAGAAAAGTCGACAGACTAATTATGGTTTTGCTATCCTGCTCTAAGAGCAAAGATGACTATCGTCTCGATCCAAATTATATAGAGTGTGTAGCCGGTAGCTAGTCTATATATAGGCCTTAATAAACTATCAATTCTTTTTTCCTAAAGGCCTTTACATTTCTATAAGACTTCTTATTTTGTCAGAACTAAATTGTTATTCAGATTTGGATCTACTTTGAAAGTTAAATTTTTTGTGTATATGAGGGCTATATCTTAAACTATTTGTAGAAGCAAATAACTCAAATCTAAACTAATAAAAAATGTATAAAATTTTATTAAAAAAAATAATAATAACATTCAGTTAACTGAATAGACGTTAAATGAAAAGTAGTTTATGTAAGTGATAATAAAGGCAGTTTATTTAATTGAGGTCACAATACAGTTTTATGGCGTCAAAATATGACTTTGTTTCAGCAAGCTTAAAGCCCACATTAGATAAATAAGAATATAGGGGAGTGTCGACATCGAAGTGACAATATTGCTAATGATACATTCCAATTTTCAAAACAAAAGTATTTTAAACTAATGATGAAATAAACAATTTTAAAAATAATAATGCTTAATCGGCATTTCCGAATTTTTTTCTCAACGGTGAAAAGAATTTGCTCAGAGACCAACTTACAGAAACTTCTATCAAAATGGTTTGTTTTTTACGTCTGGGAAATAATATCAAATGAAAAACAGCGTAGTCTTTGTACCAAATCATTTAATAAAAAAGCGACAACAACATCAGCTTATCGTCAATAATTATGTCAACGTTCCGTCCGACAATTATGTGGGTCTCCTCAGGGCATATAAAAACTAAAAATTATAAACACTGTTGACATAATTAAAATTCATAATACAACTTTTTAGATTATGTATGCTCCAAGTAGTTTTCTGATGAACAAAATTCTTAAGATTAACTCTAGATCATTGTTAAATGTTTTTTTATTTTCATGTTAAATTTACATATGTGGTTGACTTTGTGCTGCTCTAAAATTTTCACCAAAATCGTATGTTATGATAAACGCATGATTCGATGTGGAACATTACGTAGTTTATTTTTCACCAATAAAAAAAAAATTCCAAAATCGGAACCTCCTTTAGAAAAATGAGAATATCTCGGAAAATAAAATCGACAAAGTGGGTCCTTTTCATGCGGACTTATACAATTATTATTATTGATGATACGTTGATCATTGATCGTCTTTTTTTATTAAATGACTTGGTATAGAGACTACGTTGTTTTTTATTTGAAAAATTTTTATCCTAGAATACAACATGCGATTCCTCCATTATATTATCTATGTAACAAAAAACTAAGTGCTCAGAGACCAAAGTACAAAATTTTTTTTGGCAGAATGTAACATTTGCTTTCGTTATGTTACAAATATAATAGAATACCAAGTGCTCAGAGATCAAATTACAAAAGATTTTGTCACTATTAAAGTTTCATAAATTCTGTTAGTAAAGTAACATAGAAACATATGCAACGATTAAAAGCTTTACTTGAAATATCTTTAAAATCACATATATTTAAATTAATATAGAATTGAAAAAAGAATATAAATAAAAGTGATGAAATATAACAAATATATAAATTTAGAATACAAAAATATAATAAAAATAAAATAAAAGCCGTAATTTATTGTCAATTATATAAAATAATATTAAAAATTAAAATCACAAATCAAAACAAGAAATAAAATAAACAGAAAATAACCGGCACACACATACTTTTCCGCTCATCGGTTATTGAACAAGTAACATATAAAAATATTAAATAAATAATTATAAACAGGTAGACGTAGGACATGGCCCAGGCCAGGTAATGAAGAGACTTGTCATATTTCTAAAATTCAAATTAAATTATTTTTCGTCGACAAATCGAATTCCTTCAAACAGTTTAGGGGTCATTCCTATTCCACGTGGACAATTTTTAATCACTTTTTGATCCCCCCCCCCTTGTGAACAATCGTGAACTTTTGACGAAACCGCTCTTCTCCCCCTCTAAATGTCCACGTGGACTTTTTTTAAATAATATATGCTCTTCTATGTTATGAGGAATTATAACTACAAAGAAGGATTCTTATCTTAAAATGGTAAATAAATTAATATTTAATACTTATAAGAAATATTTTATTGAAATCCGTTGAAGTTTTCTCGAAATAACCTGACAACAAAAAAACATTACCACACACACACACACACACACACACATTTCTGGACATTGACTTAAGGACGCTTATACCCTCAAGCGGTTCTCATTCTCTCGGACCATTATAGTCAATATTTTTTTAATTTCATTTCTTCTTATAATTTGGTTTCTAAATAGTATTTTGTAGTTAAAATCATTACATAAACAAATTTTATTGAAAAAAAATTTTCCGTTGAAAATTTCAAGCTATTAAAATTTTTTCTTCCTGATTATTTCAAAAAAGTGAAGAATTTCTACTCTTAAATAACATTTTCTTAACAACGGAATGGTAAATTAATTAAATATTGTTGTAAAAGTCGTATTCTATTACAGTTTAAAATATATTAGTTTTTTTAAAAAATTTGTAGAACCGTGTTTTTTTAATTAATTAAAATATAGTCATATTGCGCGTTTTGTTACTGTTTCCATGTAAAAGTCCAAACTTAATAAATTTATATCTTAAAAACAGAACGGTAAAAATCAATAAAATTTTAACAGTACATGTAAAGTAATGCATTTAATATGTCATAAAAATTTTATAAGAATCTGTAGAAATTGGTTTTTTGGATAAACATCCTTAAGAATTAAAATTTTTGCATTTCAGATGAAAATGAGTCAATTTAGACTATTTTTGGAAAATCGAAAATCTTAACGATCACAAAGCTTCCTTTAGGAGAAAGCAAAATCTATAAAATTAATTGAAAACTAAAGATTGGAAAAGATGATAAAAAATGATAATAATAAATAAAAACTAAAGAAAATAATTACATTTTGGGAAAATTAAATGATGAAAGTATAAAATATATTTAAAATTAAAAAACGTAATTGAAGAATGATGAAGGTAATAGAAAATTGAAGTAAATAAGTAAATTTTGAGATAAATATTTAGAAAATTTAGTAAATTAATTGAAAAATAGTTAAAATCTTCAAAATTTGGAGAAAATGATTGTAAAATAAAGAAAATAATTATAATTTAAATTTAAAATAAATAATTTAAAATTGAAGAAAATAATTACAATTTTGGAAAAAAGTAAGTCATAATACTTCCCATATTATGAGAAAGCAAAATCAAAAAGTTTAATCGAAATTAAAGAAAATAATTAGAAAATAAAAACATTGAAAAATTACAGAAAGTAATTGATATTTAAAGAATTGGTTGAAATTAGTGATAACCAGTTGGGAATTTAAAAAATTAATAAAAAAATAATTAATAATTGGAGAAAACAATTGTAAAAAAATAAAAATATTTGAAAATTGAATAACATAATTGAAATTTTAAGAAAATAATTGAAATTTAAGAAAAATAAGTGATAATACTTCCTATATAAAAAAGCAAAATCAAAAAATTTAAATAATATTAAAGCAAATAATTAAAAAATGGTAAATACAATTAAGCATTAAAAAAAGTAATTGATATTTAAAGAATTGATTGAAATTTGAGATAAATAATTGGAAATTTAGAAAATCCACTAAAAAATAATTTAAAATTTGAGAAAACAATTGAAAAATAATGAAAATATTTAAAAATTGAAAAAAATAATTAAAATCTGAGGTAAATAATTAAAAATTGAAGAAAATAATTGAAATTTTAAAAAAGTGATAAAATCACTAAATTAATTTGAAATTGAAGAAAGTATTTGAAATATGAGAGAAATAATTAAAAATGTCTTAAATTAATTGAAAAATAATTGAAATGTTTGGGAAATTAGTTAAAAAATAATTAAAATATAAAAAACTTGGAAAATATAATTTTAAAATGGTAAAAGTAATTGAAGGCCTAAGAAATAATTAAAATTTCTGAAAAATGTATTTATAAAATTACAAAATGTATTTAAAATATAAGAAAATAATTAAAAAATAATATAAAAAATTAAACATTCATAAAAATTATTGAAATATGAGATAAATAATTGTAAATTAATAATTGTAAATTAATTAAAAAATATTGAAAATTCTCACAAATTGGAGAAAAGAATGGAAAAAAAATTTAAAAATTAAGCATTGATAAAAATTATTGAAATTTGAGATAAATAATTGAAAAATTTAGGAAAAAAAATTACCGGGCAAGTGCGAGTCGTACCCGCGCACGGAGGGTTCCGTACAGGAACTTTAAATGGATTGAAAATTTTTTGTTAATTATTTATTTTTAACGATTCATTTTAAGTATTTATTTGATATTTATTATTTGGATTCTTTAAATAATAATACATTAAAATCATAATTTTTTTACTTTTATTACAATTTAAGTATAAACTTAAGCATTCTTTTAAGATTCAAAATTTTCAATCAAATAGACTGAGCGTTTTTATATAATTTTGAATTTTAAAGACAACAAATTTTTTTTTTAAATTTCTTTCTGTTTTTTAACTTTTAAAGTAATTTAAACATAAAAATAAACATTTTGTACAAAAAAATCATCTGAAACTGTGCAATATTGTAGCTGTTTAGAAAGAAAAAAAATTTTTTTCTGAAAAATTTCAATTTTTTGATGAAAATGCTATGATAATAAATTTAAACCAAAATTTTTATGGTTGCATAAAAAATTCTGCTTAAAATGACACATTATTGCCAATTCCCAACATTTTATGATAAATACGCTGAGCTCTAGCATAGGGGTATTTTGTCATTTTTCAATTTTTTATTAATAACTTTTGAAAACTAAATTCAACAATGTTTGCTATATCTCAAATAGTTTGACCACTTTGGGGGGGGGGGGGGGGGGGGAGGTACTGGTTTTGGGCGACGGTCAAACGAGTGAAAACATAAGGGTTCCGGATTCGACACTTCGTGTCCTAAAAATATTAAAAAATTATTGAAAAATAATTGAAACTTCTGAAAAATAATAAAAAATTAAAAAAAAATAATTGAAAAACAATTTTAAATATTCATCACTGATAAAAATGATTGAAATTGGAGATAAATAATTGAAAAATTTAGAAGAAAAAAATATTGAATATAATTTAAAATTCGAGAAAACAATTGCAAAATAATGAAAATATTTCTAAATTGAAAAAAAGAATTAAAATTTAAGGTACAAATAATTGAAAGTTGAAGCGTTCTTGAGATATTCTGTCAAAAAAACAGTGTTGCGAAATTTGAAAGTCAATTAAACAACATTTTAAGGGTTAAAATTAAATTTTTACTTGTTCTATGGACATTTGTTGAATAATTTCTGCCAATTCGAAAACTTAAACTTTGAATTTATTATTATTTAAAAAATTTATAAGAAATGAAGATAAAATGATTTCTCTTTTTTATCTTTAGTTATAGGTGATCGATTGAATAAAACAACTTCAATCTCTGTATATGGATATTTATTATAATCTGTTTTCCGTGCCGACGAAATGACAACTGAACTTACAAAATTGACGAAGTAGCGACGACTTTACAGAATTTCTGCATAGCACAAATATTTCCGACAGTAAACGAACTTACTCAATTGATGTTTTTGAAAATTGAATTTTGAAAAGTTTGCAGATGTGCTGACCATTTCATGACAATGAACCAATCCTTCAAGTCGATTTTATGATGAGATTAAGATACCGCTCTTTAAAGAGTAATTACAATATTCTCGAAACCTTGTCGAATAAAACTTTACGTTTGAAGGATGGTTTTCAAATTTTAACATTTTGAAAAGGACAGTTTATTTTATTACAAAAACGTGACAAATTTCTTAAGAATCTACTTTATAGACACGAGATCGACCTGCGCGCCGCGGCGCACTTATTATTTTTTTCTTAATGAATGTTTATAATGTGAACTGTTTAAGACAATTCATAAAGTGTAAATATTTATATAAATTGTTTATAACAATTTTTATGCGTAAAAACTTCTTTTTTATTATTGACACACCCCCAAACATCAAATGCATACATTATTAAGTATGCAAAAAAATTTTTGTGCAAAAGAAATCGAAAATTGTAAAAAACCATTATTTTTAAAACTTTTTGCATTAACATTAAAAATTTATAAAACAATAATTAAAAAATCGACTCTCACAAATCTCTTTAGAATTTACTTCTGCGTTAGAGGAAAGAAGAATTTTTTAATTTGGTTTAAAATTGCGGTCTAAAAGTCAATTTGAATCAAATTTTGTCATTTTATCCCACTGTGCTACCTAACTGGAGAATAATAACAAAAAACATAACCTTAAACATGAAAGTATAATATTTTTATTTTCAGAAACTTAAAAGGTTAATGAATTATAAACATACAATAAAGCGAAATAAAAAACTAAAACTTATTATTACTTACCAGTTTCACCATTTCCACTTGACCGAAAAGAAATCCGATGACAATCACCACGTGCATTCCAATAAAAAGAAATATCAAAACCTTAAATGACATAAATAAGTATGATACTTTTAGAAAAAGAATTGCATTTAAATAATAGAACTAAAAAACAGATAAATAAGTTACAAATAAAATAAAAATAAATAAAAGATTATTAATATTATTATCATTACTCACCTGTCAGAAACGAATGCCAATGTAAACAAAACATTATTTCACTCAAAACACTATAACCTTAACAACTTCACTAAAATCACTGTCACTTTTTAAACTACCACTCCTAAATTATTACAATTTCATTTATTTAAAATTTTTTATTACAATAGAATGTAATTATTCAATAAACGAAGATTTTAAATAAATTGAAAAATACTGCAAATAACCGTCTCAACTGTGATATTATTGTTGACAAAAAATATCGAAAATCTGCTAGCCAATCAGAAGCCCGATAAAACGTGTTACAGCTCTGAAGTTCGTCGAAAGGGTTCTCGTATAGGGAAGTCAAGGTCAAAGCTAATTTCTATGTATTAATTATTTTAATAACATTTTTTGTCATTTTAGATTGCTAAAATTACAAGAAATTTTATAAAAGTTACAATATTTAATTAAAATATTTTAATTCGTCTGCAAAACAAAAAATCGAAACTGAAAACTATCGATAGTGAGGTTTGATATGTACTGACCAATGGGAGACATGGAAAAAGAGTTACATGTCTGAAATTAACCACAACGTCTGTTCTTTTTAGAATAGGAAATCTTTTGTAATAATAAAGAATTAATATTTTTAAGAAAAAGTATTTTTAAATCATTAGTCTTTTTATGGCTACATAACATTTGTTTTGATCCCCCTTCCCCCTAGTGTACAATCGTGGACTTTAGACGAACCCCCCTTCCCCCAAAACTGTCCACGTGGAATGTAAATGACCCCTTACCAAAGTAATTAAAAAAAATAAAAGCATTTTAAAGATACTTGCAAAAAAAAAAAAAATTCTAATCCATGTTTAGTAATAAACGTTATCTCGTGAAGACGGTGGGGCTCGGGAACTGTTTGCGGTACGAAGGCGGTCGAGCTTGTCGAGAAGCGCGAGCTGCAGAGTCAAGTAAGCAGTGCACGCCTGGCTGCCGACAGGAGCGGGTCGCTCGCATAGCCCTGTCTGTGATTTTCACTCTATCATATCAATAATAGTCTTCGGTTGTCAGCGTGTCAAGTGTCAAATAACGCTGGACCTTCATCCTCCCAGTAATCGCGTCGTGTCTGCGTCTCACACTGTTGATGAATTAATTTTTTTTTCGGAGTTATTTTCCTCGCCATTTACGCTCAAGAACGAGACACATTTTGACTCGTCTGATAAGCATCTCATAACTCAAAGTGACACTCCCTCTGCTCTATTTTGACAATTATCACACTTGCCCTCATCTAGATATGGCAGAGTTCTGTTGCCACTGTGACGCGTGGTGATCAGCTGATCAAGTGCAGATCCCCGATTTCTTGTTTATGAAGATCACTTTCAACCAAAATTCCCAACTGTCAGCAGTGCTCATTGAAAATCCTCCTGTCAAAATATCTTCACCTTGGGACAAAGTGTCAGTCTTGTCTCAGAACACTTATCACTGGAGAATTATGCTGTAAACGCGACACTGGACGGGCGGAGAAGTTCTGTCTGTCTGCATCGCGCTTAAATAATTGTAAATTGTCGCGCGTTTAGTCCAAGTGGTCAATTGTGACATCGAGTTTTACACATTATCGGCTTTATTTTCTATGTCACGTGTCGTGACTCGGTCGACCTTGTGGAAGTGCTTTAAAGTGACAGAGACGTATCAGTTGAAAATTCCCGATTTAAAAAAGTTGACGAATCAATTGGTAACCGGCCAATTATTTATTTAATTGTCCAGCTCGCGGTCATTGACGGGAACGAGTGCCAGAATCCAGGGTCGCGACTCGGGTGTCACGTGCAAGTCGAGAGCAATCGTAAACATAACCTTCACGGTGAGTGAAGTGTTTTCTGTTATATATTTTATGAACTGTTGGCTTCTGGCAGCTCCAAGTGAGGAATATTGATTTGAAAAAGTGAATCACGTCATCTCCAGAAACTCATCCTTGTGATTGATTACACGTGAGTGTTTAGGACAATTTGTGTGAAAACTTGTTTTTCTACTCTGGAGACAGTTTAATAGACCCATCTAGTTTATTCTGGTTCCAATTTGTTTCTAGGCCTTCCCCAATCAGTTTTTCGAGTTTAGTGACACTCGCGAAAATTAACCCACGGTTTTAGCGAGAAACGGTGAGAATTTTGTGTTCCAAGTGAAGTGTCTAGTGTCAGTTTATCTTGATGACGTGTTGACAATACGAGGCAGCCTCGCGAGCATGAAATCTTGGTGATAATCAGTGGTAACAATTTGCGGATTAACTACAAGTGATTGAAAAAACCACCTGGACCGGAGAGAATAATTTAGGTAAGTTTCTTTTTTTTGTAAATCAGGACCCTCTAAAAGCAAAATTGATCTTGATTATCGGGACGGAGAAAAGAGTTGTAGTGAATTTTACAACACGCGTTTAGTGATTATTAAGTAAAATAAAGATAAATAAAGACATATTAAAATAGATAAAGATAAACAAAGAATTAAAAATTAAGATGTTTAATCATTTATAAAAATTGAACAAAATTAATTTAACGAAAATGGTGTCCCAGAATGGATACTTAATTTCAATTATAACTGTCGTGTGTTACTGTTCGTTTAGTAAATCTGATTACCGAGACAGATAATCACTTAGCCAGTCCAAAATTAGTTTAGTGATTTTGACTCTGACGTAAGTAGGATCTATATTCTTCTCTCAGTGCATTTCTCGAATTTGAATATTTTTTTTACTTCCGAACACATATATTACAAAAACATGACGATAACTAGCGTCCCAAATTTTTGAGACACTTTGAGAATGATACATGGTTTCGATTATAAATATTAGGTTTTCTTTAGATTAGATAAGTTCTTTAGGTCATAAACTGACTATTTGTGAAGAAGCGGATTTTAAGTAGTAACATCCATTTTAGCAAGGCGAGTTTTCAAAGTCATTATTTGCGACGCTAGGCGAAGAAAAGACCCTAAGTAGTAACGGCTAATTTTTCAGTGCGAGTTTCCAAAGTCATTTCTCGCGACGCTCCGCGAAGAAACTTAAGTAGTAACAGCCAATTTTGCAGGGCGAGTTTTCGAAGTAGAAACAGAAATAAAGAACTCTCGATCTACCTATTGTAAATTCTGTATATTATGAAAAATATTACCAATTTCTTATTTTTGCATTTGCAACTCAAAATCTCTTGATTGACATATCAAAAATTCAAAATCGATTTCTTCTTTTTCTTTCGAAAATTCGTAATTTTTTGATAGGTACAATTTTTTTTCAATTTTTAAAGAGTAGGTACTGCGGAGGATTAAGAAAATCCGATTTATTTATTCATATCTGTGACTTTAACTTTGATCCAATAAATAAATCAATATCACAGCTATCAATCATTTTGAAGATTTATGGTACAGGGAATATTGAAAACATGAAAATAGATAGAACAAAGTTTTTTATACAGAATTCAGGTAATAAATTGATAAAACTGAGCCAAATTAAAAAAATATTACTTATTTATTAAAAAGACTTTGGTGACATTAGAAATTGTTTAAGAAGATTAATTTTCTCTATAAACTGTTTTTTTGTTGTTGTAAAAGATAAAAATAAATTGCGCCAATATTATTACTGAATTTTAATGAGACTTATCCATTGTTAACTCGCTTATGAATTTTGTCAATAATTAACAAAAAATAATCACAAGTTAATTTTCACCATATTATGTAGAAATCAGTTTATAATTGAAAAAAATGTGGTCTTTAATGATAATCTTTATAATTACAAGTTTTTTTCATTCAATTAAGATTAAACAAACACACAGTGATCCAGATTATATTTATCTATACTATGCTCAAAAACCACAATAATGGTCAATTTTAGAAACATCGATTTATTTTTTTATAATCGAGTTTTAAATATGATTTTAATTACGAATTTTAAATTGTTTTGAAAGTATATTAATATTTACACAACAATTTTTTAAATTAAAAGATAAAAGTTCGATTTATAATTGTTATAAATAATTTATTTGTAGAAATTGATGTTCTTTAAAGTTTCGACTTGTGGATACTTTGTGGTTATTTTTCAACACCTATAGAAAAATAAACAATTTATAAACAATTTTAAACAATAATAAAAAACCATTATTGACAAATATTTTACAGTATTAAATACTTTTGAAAACTTAGTTCAATTTAAGAAACAATTTAGAAAGTTTTTAGCATCTAATAGTAAAACTTCAATTATAAGTTTTATTTATCAGAATCATTAATTGTCATAATTTCAATTTATTAGAAACGATATGTGTTTTAACTTTTATTTGACCTAATTGGAACTTTAAATACTATAAATATTGTGTAAATATTGTCGGTTGAAGAAAAAAATTATTTAAAAATTTCTTAACAGAATATTTTAAGAAATAATAATTCAATAATAATTCTTTATAGCAATAATCTTAAATTATTAATTCAGATTAGAGACTCATTCAGATCAAAAAATTACAAAACTTAAAAGTCATAGGAATAAAATTTTAATTAATTATGCTTAAGTTATAAAATTATTTCACAAAGTGCACTTAATATCAATAGAGTTATTAAAAATGTGAGAAATATTTAATGACTTTACTTCAACTCTTTTTACAATTATCGTTTTTTGAACTGCAATATTTCATGACAATGTCTAGACTTTCAATTACATTAAATTGATAACTTTTTGATGCATTTTTTTGGTTTTTAATTAAATATTTGGTCTTTGAATTTGAATTAATAAGAATTTGTACTGATTCGAAATAGTGATTGAATGTTTTTTGTAAATTAGTATTACTAATTGAATTAGTCGAACATAATTTTCATGTTGAGAACTTCAAACACAGAATTTGATTATTTTGACTGTTATAATTATTATATTTTTATTAAGCGCATACATATTTAGATCCGATGAATATTCTTTAAATTAAAGAAAATAAATTTTGATAAAAAGAAAGATTTTTAATATTACGAAAGAAAACCAATTTAATTTAAGGATAATTAAAATTTGTTTAAAAATGTTTTATAAAACTTCTTAAATGTTACTCTATATTTATGGATAATTAATAACAACCACTCCACAAGATTAAACATTTTTTTCAATTTCTTTCCCAAGTGTATAAAAATATTTAACTTCAAAGTAAACATTTTCTTGAAATAAAAGTTCAGAAAGTTAGAATCATCCTTTTTTAAATATCAGATAACTTTTGAAAAAGCTCTAAAGAGTTTCTTTTCCGTAATATTAATAATTCTCTTAGTGTAAAAAAACTTAAATATTCAAACAATTAAAACAACTTTATGCAATTAAAGAAACTTTGAAATCTCCTGAACTCTTGGTAAAACACAACTTGAATAAAGTTACAATAAAATTAGCTCAAGTTTACACTTTTAACCATTATTATTAGTATCAAATGTTGTAAAATTGAATTACATCAAATTTACAACTTTATATAATTATGCGCTACAGGTCGATAAGGTTTTAGATTGTCTCTAATTAGTGTCTATAGTTTAGATAGATTAAGCTTGGAAAAAATGTATTATTTCTAGTCAATCAAGTTGAAATTGAAAAAGTTTTGCTTTTAGCAAATAGCTGGTAAAAGAGGCAAGTTTGCGATAAGCCGTGCGTTCATGAAATAATAATAAATGCGTCTAGTCTCTAGAGTACATCGTCACGCTTGGAAGTTTTACGCCAAGCTCGAAGAGTTATCAGACAGAGCTTGGGAGTCGACGAACTTTGATCGATCTTGGGCGTTCCTAGTGGGTACCTATACTCATAGCACACGTACCAGGCTGCCTCCTTATTCGACGCTTTAATAGTTTGCATTGCATTTTCATGCATTGCCTTGAGCGACGGAGGCACCTGACACCAAACGTAGCACTTGTGACTTGTCTTGATTCACCTTGCAAACAAAACTATTTCTAACATCCACTCAATCTTCACGACCTGCTATTGGTTCGGATTACAATACCATTGTATTCATGTTATATGTATAATATATACTCAAATCCCGATACAAATGGAATGTAATATTGCAAAATTTTATAGCAATGTTACCAATGTTGCAGTGTAATGTTGATGCAATATTGCTGAAAAATTGCGTACTACACGGAAAAAAATTAATATCAAAATTTGGCATGTAATATGAGATTCAAGCATAAATTATCTCTAAAATCAAAAGTAAGATGTAATTAATTCTTTTAAATAAAAATAAAGATTTATATCTGTTTAAAATATTAATAATATAAAGAAAACATATTCTTATGCCAAAAAACGATATTAGAAATCTCTAATTCTGTAATATATGGAAAAAACAGCAAATGACTGATCCAGCCAATGTATCGCAGCAACATTCACAACTATTATGATTATCATGTTCCTGCAGTTTCGAAATCGCCGAAACTTTTTTGCAGGGAAATATTTTCAAAAGTAACTATTGCTACACAAAATATAAAAAAAAAGTATAATTCTTAAAATATTGCAATTAATTAATTCATATTTATAAACATAATTTTTTATCAAGTTTGAATCTAAAAAATGTCAAAATAATAATTTTGTTCATTTGAACGTTCATTTTAAGTTTATACAATTATTTATTTTTTCAATCCTTTGTAGAAAATTTTTAATATTATTAGAATAAGAAATAATATTTTAATGATATAGACTATATAATTCAACATTCTATAATAGCACATTATAAATAAAATTTAATTTATTATTGAAATTTATAGAGCAAAAATGAATTAATAGAATGTATGTGTTTTGAAATTTAAAAGAAATGGTAAAACGTTTTGTTCACAAATAATCGACAAAAATAATTATTAATGGAAAACAAATTTATTAATGAAAAAAGAAATTGATTTAAATTTAGTCAAATCTTCTTTAAATCCCACAAAATGAACATTTTTAAATATTATATTTCCGAATAATAAAATATGTTTTAGCATAACCTTTGTTATAGGTTTATAGGTTGTCAAATGAACATATCTTTAAATTAGAGATTTCACAAAAATGTCATTTTCTGATATAACGTTTTTGCAAAATGAAGCATAACTTATTATAAAAAGTTTGATTATAATGCTTAAATTAGATATATTTTTAACTCTCTGCAATTAAGAATTCAACTTATTTCAAGTTTTGTGACTAATTTCTTTCCGTGTATGGTGCAGAAACATTATAAATTGCAATATTGTCAACATTACGTTCGTTTATAGGCAACATTGTGTTGTTTTATAGGAAACATTGCTTTATTTTATTGGTAACATTGCTTTGCGTTATTGTCAACATTATGTTGCTTCATAGGCAACATTAATTTGCAATATTAACAGCATTAAACTGCAACATTAGAAACATTCAGTTACTTTATCGGTGGCATTAAACTGCAATATTGGCAATATCGCGTTGCTTCATCGGCAACATTAAATTGTAATTTTGGCTATATTAAAATGCAATATTGGCAATATTAAGTTGCTTTATAGGCAACATTGCGTTGCTTTATAGGAAACATTGCTTTATTTTATTGGTAACATTGCGTTGCTTTATTGTCAACATTATTTTGCTTCATAGGCAACATTAATTTGCAATGTTAACATCATTAAACTGCAATATTAAAAACATTAAGTTACTTTATCGGTGGCAGTAAACTGCAATATTGGCGTCATTGTGTTGTTTCATCGGCAACATTAAACTGCAATATTGACAATATTAAGTTGCTTTTTAGGTAACATAGTGTTGCTTTATAGAAAACATTGCGTTATTTTATTGGTAACATTGCGTTGCTTTATTGTCAACATTATTTTGCTTCATGGGCAACATTAATTTGCAATATTAACATCATTAAACTGCAATATTAGAAAAATTGAGTTACTTTATCGGTGACATTAAACTGCAATATTGGCATCATCGCGTTGCTTCATCGGCAAATTAAATTGTAATGTTGGCAATATTAAGTTTTTTATAGGAAACACTGCTTTATTTTATTGGTAACATTGCGTTGCTTTGTTGTCAACATTATGTTGCTTCATATGCAACATTAATTTGCAATATTAACATCATTAAACTGCAATATTAGAAACATTGAGTTACTTTATCGGTGACATTAAACTGCAATATTGGCATCATTGCGTTGCTTCATCAGCAACATTAAATTGTAATGTATTTGGCAATATTGGCAATATTAAGTTTCTTTATAGGCAACATTGTGTTGCTTTATAGAAAACATTGCGTTATTTTATTGGTAACATTGCGTTGCTTTATTGTCAACATTATGTTGTTTCATAGGCAACATTAATTTGCAATATTAACATCATTAAACTGCAATATTAGAAACATTGAGTTACTTTATCGGCAATATTAAACTGCAATATTGGCAATATTAAGTTGCAATATTGACAATATTATGTTGCTTTAGAAGGAACATTTATTGGTAACATTGCGTTTCTGTATTCGCAACATTGCGTGGCTTCATATACAACATTAAGTTGCTTTATAGGCAATATTAAGACGCTTAATCGGCTACATTAAACTGCAACATTGTCAATATTGTGTAGCTTTATCGGCAATATTAACTTGCAATATTAACAGTATTAACCTGCAATTTTGGCAATATTGGCAACATCAAACTGCAAAATTGGTAACATTCCTTTTTTCTCATAGGCAACATTCTGTTGCTTTATTATCAATATTAAATTGCTATATTAGAAACATAGTGTTGTTTCATAGACAACATTAAGTTGCTTTATATGTAGGAAATATTGCGATAAATACTGCAATATTGACAACATTGTGTAGATTTATCGACAACATTAATGTGTAATGTTGGCAACATTAAACTGCAATATTCAAAGATTGCGTAGCTTTATCGGTAAAATTAAATGGCAATATTGACAACATTAACCTGCAATATTAAAAATATTGCATTACTTGATCAGTAACATTAAACTGCAACATTGGCAACACTAAACTGCAATATTAGAAACATTGAGTTAATTTATCGGTGACATTAAACTGCTATTTTGGTTACATTGAACTGCAATATTGGCATCATTTATTTGCTTTATCATCAACATGAAATTTCTTTTATAAAAACATTGCGTTGCTTTATCATCTTCATTAAATTGCTTTATTGAAAATATTGCATTGCCTTATCGGTAACATTAGATTGTAATATTGGCAACTTTACGTTTCTTTATGAGCGACATTGAACAGTATATTATTGACATCAAATTGTAATACTGAAAACATTAAAATAAAATTTTAGAAACATTGCTTTACTTTATCGGCAACATAAAATTACAATATTGGGAACATTAAACTGCAACATTAGAAACATTGTGTTGCTTTATCGGAGACATTCCGTTGCTTTATAGACAACATTAAAATGTAATATTGTCAACATTGCGTTACTTTATAGGGAAAATTCCACCCTTAAAAAATCAAAGTTGTTCCCTGGTTCTTTGATTTTGACGAAATTTTGAAAAAATTTACAGAAATATAAACTGGAAGTGAAAAATCAAAAAAATATTTTGAAAATTTTTAAAAATTTTTTGATTTACAGGGCTATTATAAATTTTTTGAAATTTTGAAATTGGTGTATCTCCCAGAAAAATAAATGAATTTTAATGATTTATTCAAGGATTATTTATCATTTACTAATAATTTTAAGAATTATTTGAATAAGAAAAAAAAATTAAACAAATTAATTAAACAATTTTTTTTAGAAAATTCCTTTTTTTCATTCTTATGTTAATATTTCGTTTCCTTATAGTTTATGAGTATTTAAAAAAAAATTGATAGAGAGTCTAAAAATGTTGGAGAAATTACAATTTTTGTCCTTGCGCGCAGTTGCGCAGAGCGCATGTAGGCAGTGACGCTCTATGTGTAAACCAATGTTCAAAATTACCGACATCCTGTAAATTTCAACCGAATTAAATTTTTCTTTTTGGAAAATGATCAGCCATAAAGTAGGAAAACTTTTGACTCAACTTGAAAATTATTATTAACAAATTAAAGTTATAAATAAACCAGAAAACTGCTCAAATTTGAAGTTTTTGAAACTTAACCTATTTAACAAACATTATTTCCGAGATCAGTTAATAAACTAACAAAATTATTGAAACTAACGTTTTGAAATCAAAATAATTAAATAAACATTAAAATCCATTTTTATAAACAATTCTTAAAAATAATTTATCATCTAACTCAGATTTTTTAGAAACTTATTTTCTTCTTGTTCAAAATATTATTGGTCATTTTAGAATAATAATTTATTACAAACATTCTTTATAAAAAATTATTATTGTTGTGACGGTTTTTATAAATAATTATGAAATTTATATTAATTTAAAACATTGTATTTTTGTCAATATTTATTGTAAAATTGCAATCTTTTTTTAGTGTAAAAGAAGAAAAAGGATTTATTTGCAGTATATTTTCAATGTTATGTATTAAAATGTTAAAAATAATAACAATTTATACATGTAACAATTTTGTATTTTAAACTATTTTTTTAGAGCAATTAAGAATATGGAACGGAAAAAGTTTCTGGAAAATCGAATTGAAGTAATAACTTTGTTAAAATAATTATTTATAACAAATAATTTTAATGTAAACTGGATTATTTTTCTCCCAGAAAATTTAAATAATTTTTGTAGATAGTAAATTGATTTTGGAAATAATATCTGCTAAATAAATTGAATTCCAATCAAAAATTTTGGCAGTTTGCTTGTTTATTTATAACTTTAATTTGTATAGTTTGCAAGTTAAGAAGAATTGTTTTTCTACTTTATCGCTGATCATTTTTCAAAACATTTTTTTTTAACATTGGTTTGCATAGAGCGTCACTGCTTACATGCGCTCTGCGCAACTGTGCGCAAAGACAAAAATTGTAATATCTCCAACATTTTTAGACTTTCCATAATTTTTTTTAAATACTCATAAAACCATAAGGGAATGAAATATTAATATAAGAAAGAAAAAAATTGCACTTTGTAAAAAAAACTTGTTTAAAAATTATTTTTTAATTAATTTGTTAAAAAAAATTTTTTTTCTTAATAAAATAATTTTTAAAATTGTTAGTAAATGATAAATAATCCCTGAAAAAATCATTAAAATTAATTTATTTTCCTGGGAGATAGACCACTTTCAAAATTTAAAAAAAAATTTTAAAGACCCAATTGGCAACATTAAACTGCAATATTGGCAACATTACACCACAATATTATCAACATTTCCCTGCAATTTTGCTTTAATATTACCTGCTATTTGTAAAATAAAAAAATATTCTTAAAGATCTTAAAAGAAGTGCTTAATGTTTTATTTGTCAATTAGTAGGATTTAAATGAGTTGTTTGTAGATTTCAGTGCTGATTGTGAGCTAATATAAAAGACTTCCTAAAGTCATATCAAGTCAGTTAAGCGTGCAACTCTTTTATGCAAATTGCCTAATAACTGTGACCATTTAGCCGAAGAAAAGTGAGCAGACATTTTTTCTCATAAAAGAAATGCTAAGCGGGTATCCGGGCGCTCTGTACTGCTTAATTAGCCGTGGCTTTCTCAGGGGCATGAGAATGAATTATGGTCGTCTCTTTAAGTGTAAAAGACTCTCTTCTATCTGTCAAATCTTTCGAGAGATTAAGGTAGAATCTTTTTATCTCACCACTTGTTTCGAGAGGTGTGAAAGAAATGAAAGTGTCTTCGCGCTCTTTGGCGGGCTCCTAATGAAATCGTTTTAGTTTACAATTCACATTTTTCCTCTTTTTCGAATCCTGAACAACAAATGAGATTTCCGTTGCAGTAAATTGCATGTAGAATCTATTTTATGTTTTTCAAAATTTTGTTTATTTTTTTTCCTTAAATTTATTTTCTTTTATCTCAGTTAAAGTTTCTAATTTTTATATACCTTCAAGGAAGTTGTTTTTTGGTTCATTTCTGAATAATTTGCCTCTGCCAGAGGTTGCATATTTAAAGATTGTATCTTGACTATTCCTGTCTGTGAGATGTAGATTGGACCCACCAGTTAGCCGAAAATTTGTTTCTTTTTTTCATAGACCTGGGTCACTTGATTCTGTCCTCGTACTTACTCAGATCTTGATTCGGCAGAACCTTTAAGTATTCTTTATGCGCATTTTTATCCACTTCTGGAGCGTACAAAGTAGTCATCAAACTCACGTATGCGCATATAAGATCTTGTCATTCTCTGCATACATTGACCGTGCTCTTCTAGACCTAAAATTTAGAAATTTTTCTCTTTTTCATGAACAAAATGGGAAAAAAAAAACTCACTTGGAAAATCACTAATGGTTAATTTTACCAAATCTATCCTAATTTCAACAACCTGTTTGAAATCATTATCTCCATTATTAAATCTTAATACCTTATTGACAGACTAGTTTTTTGATAGATAACAAACTAGGCGCGTTTATGTACACAAGAAACTCTTATCTCTCTTGTACTGCCGTAAAAAAACATCATTAACAAAGTTTTGAAGCTTAAGTCAATTTACCCGCAGACCCTTTAAAATCGAGGCAGAGATTGGAGTTAATAATGTTTTTTCTCCGAGTGACTGTGCTGGGCTGTTGACACAGTTAGTAACACGTTTAATAGGATTATTTATGCCTCCCAAGGAGCTTAAACGGTATCTCAGTCATATCGTTTTATCTACCTAGTTGTGTACAATTATGCCGTCAGAAATCATATCAGGCTTATGTAAAGTTGCGTGACAATGTTCTGACATTCCAGATTTTTTTTTCGGTAGCTTCTGTTTCATAACATTCATACCCTAACTTTTTATAGCTTCAATTCTTAATCATAGTCATTTTTTAATTTGATTGATTAAACGATGAGATTAAAAGTTGTCAATGACAGCTGTGACAACAAATTAGATGTGAAATCTTGATAGATAAGAATTTAGTCCGTCAAAAGCAAGAACCACTTTTAATGTAAATTGCACCTATTTTAGTTGGTCGAAGCAGTTTTGAAGGCCCGTTTTACAAGAAAGGATATATACTTTTTTAGCTCAAGTTTAATGTGAGTTAATGGCAGGGTTAACTTTCTGCATCCAAACTATTGATGGCTCATGATCATTTTCATTAATTTAATTACCATTTAGAAGTAAACTCGTTGCAAATGAGAGGGCGCATTTTTATTATTATAGCAGAAAAAAGTGCAGAAATCTGGAGGCGCTTGAACGAGTCTGTTGCGGATATAAATTTTATTTTCTGCATTCTCTTTGTCTTGTACTTTTTGCCAACGAAATTTGCATAATGTCTAATTAACATTTTTAATGTTATTTTTGCCAAGTTTAAATATAGTTTGAAAAGCCAGAGAGTTTGTCTTGCTCCGGTATCGATCACAATAACGTTGCGTTGCAATCGACTCGCGCAAATGCGGTCGACCATGCGGGTTGCACGTGAAATTCCGGTTTCAGCAGAAATAAAATCTTTTTTATCCACGATTGAAGAATTGTATAATGCGATTATTGGAGATTTTTTTAGTTTCAAAATCATTGAGTCATTAGGAAACGAATTTCGGCTACTGCAGGCTAGTAAAGTGGCAAATGTTGGGTCACAAATATTGACCGAACACAAATGTTGACAAATGTTGGCCAAACACGAATATTGACAAATGCTGTTTTCTGTAGAAATGAAAAGAAATTCCTTTCTTTCACTATGTAATTAAATCGTGATGATTGTGTTGAAATTGATTAAGTCACTCTTTAATGTTAATACTCAACATTTTTTCATAATTCAATTTAATCTAAAGAAGAAGATTATCTCTTTGGTTGCAGAGAATCCAAATGTCGAAATTGGCCAATCCTGAAATTCACTTTAACGGCTTTAATGATTTCACAAAATTGAAATTCAAACCGTGCCCGGTTGGTTAGATTAAAGGAAGTTCTTGGAAGTGAAGAAATCTATGTTGGACCACACCCAGACGTCCTTACGACAACTCTCGGTTGAAACAGGATTCCAGAATTTTAAAAGATGCTTCTTTGGTCTTCACATGGCACAGTGTACAGTTTGGTGTAACAAATTGGTTAAAGGATCTACTTTCACAGTCTTTACAAGATTCTCAATGTTATGCGCATCTTGTCTTTCGCACAATCAATGTGCACTTGAATTCAACAGTTCTGGTGATTCGTGCAAGAAATTCTTCGACCCACGCACTCGTTGAGAATTTGCCTGTCACGCGATTCAACTCACTAAAAGAAGATCCTATCTTCAATTCAACATTCTCACTATTTTTCTTCATGTCACTGCTTCAGTTTCTCTTTTCCCATTATTTCTCCACGGGCCTTTGATTTAGTTTTTCTTCGCCGTCTATTTGTCTTCGGGGTTTTTCCCCTTTATCTCTTTCCGCTACTATACTATTTTTCTCTCTTTTTGTAAGTATGTTTCACAATTTTTTGTCTGTTTAGTATTTTTGGAATTAGGGGTCAAGGGAGACCTTTATTTATAATTTATTATGTTGGAACTGTTGGAAGATCTGAGGTATAATGATAGAAGATGCTTTTTAATGTAGAAGAAACTTTGTAATGTTACAAGAAGGTTTTTAATATTAGAAGAAACTTTGTAATGTTAGAAGAAGTTTTGTAATGTTACAAAAAACTTTTTAAAGCTAGAAAAAGCTTTTTAATGTTAAAAGAAGTTTTTTACGTTAGGTTAGTTACAATCGAAAATTTTGTCACATGGATAGTTTAGATTTTGGAAAAATTGTTGAAGATCGTGACAAAAGAAGATTGACGTAATTAAGCGATTAATCAGAGTCGAAGTGCGGTCGAGCGTAGTACAAGTTCTGTTTAGCACGCGACGACCGTGGTAGATTCGCGAGACAGCTGACCCTAGACTTGCCGCCCAGAAAATAAACTGGTTAAGGCAATTTCGTTACGCTTTCAGAATAAATTTCACCCATCCCATCAGATGGATCTGAGAACACACAAATTGCATTTTTCAATTGGAATTCATTTTTATCCCTAATAGAAATGTTGTGTTTTGATGAAAGAATTGTTGTTTGATAAAAATCTTCATTCTTTATGAGACATTTTAGCGATTTTAAGGCATTTTTTGGGGTTAGAAACAAATTTTGATTCTTTGATGCTGGATTCGGATTCGGCACTAAAAAAACATTGTTTATAAACGTTCTTAAAATTTTTCTACACAACTAAAAAAAATTCGGAATGTATGTGACTTATAGTTTTTGTCAGCACTTATCCAACGGTGTATAAAAGTCCGTTAAGCTCTTAACCCGAAAAATGATATGCGAGAAAAATCAAAACGTGGTCCACTCATTACGATTTCCCCCCACTTTTGAGAAAACAATTCTAGGCCGAAAATAAATTATATCAATGTTCGCTTTTTAATGATTGATACAATAGTTGAATGTACTTTTAAGATGGAGAAGATAATTAGGAACTTTGAGGAAAATGAAAAGATTCAAAGAAAAAACTTTAAAAATGCAAGATGTGAATTAAAATTGATAAAGAGTGAAAAAAATTAAAAATGAAATTGAAAATGAAATTGAAAATGTAATTAAAAATTGTAGATAATTATTCCGTAAATTGAGGAATGTATTTAAAATGTGTAGAAAAAATATGTAAAGTCGAAGAAAATCTCTGAGAAATATGAAAAGCACAATTGACATTTCAAGAAAATAAGCATAAATTTATTAAAGTAATTGAAGCAAAAAAAAATACAGCTAGAAAATTGGAAAATGAAGAAATGAATATAGATTACAACAACTGAATATATCCAAAAAATAAGTACAAATAATTGAAAAATGAAGATAGGAATTAGAAATAAAAGACAATAATTGATAAATGAAGAAGGAAATACGTAATATTAAAGAAGATAATTGGAAAATGAAAATATATAAATGGAAATTGAACAAGAATTAAGAAAATTGGTGAATTTAATTGAAATTTAAGAAATCAATGAATAATTGAAGAAAATAATTATTATTAAAATAATTGAAAAAATTTAAGGTATTATTTTAAACAGAAGGAAATAATCAATATTCGAAGAACAGTAGTGAAAAATTAAAAGATACAGTTGACATTTCAAGAGATTAAAAAAAATTTTGATATAATAATTGAAACAAAGGAAAAAAGTACAATTTTAAAATTGATAAATAAAAAATGTATATAGATGACAATAATAATTGAAAAAATGAGAAATGCCGTTGGAATTGGTATGAGAATAAATTAAAATTGAAGAAATTGATTAAAAAAAGAAAAAATAATTTATGATTTCTGAAAACAATTGAAAAATCAAGACATATTGAAAGTAAAAAACAGTAATTCAAATATGAAGAAATATTAAAGAAAATAGTTTAAAATTTTGAAGGATGTAATTGAAAATTGAAGGGAAAAAATGTTTTAACCGAAGAATACAATTGAAATGTGAGAAATGAATCTAAAACTAAAAAATACAATTGAACATTGATGAAAATAATTGGATAATTGAAAAATATTATTAATAATTTAAGAACATAATAGAAAATGTTGAAGAATATATTTAAAACAGAAGAAAATGATTTAAAGTTGAAGAGAATTGTTGAAAAATAAATTAAATGATTTAAAATTTTAAAATTAAAATTTACATTTCAAGAAAATAGATAAAATTTGTTTTAATTTAATTAAAATAATGGAAGCAAAAAAGAAGTACAACTTTAAAATGGAAAATGAAAAAATAATTGAACTATTGAAGACTATATTTAAAATTATTGAACTTTAAAATCGAAAATTGTGTTTATAATTATAGAATGGAGAAATTAATTGAAAAAAGAAGAAAATAATTGAAAAACATTGAAGAATATATTTAACACAGAAATATTTGACATTGGAAAAAGTTGATAAAGATACTGAAAATTAAAGAACATTTGCAAAATTTAAGAATATAATTGGAATTTATGAAATAATTTAGAATTGAAGAAAGTAATTAAAAGTTGAAGAAAATCATTGAGAAAAATAAGTTATTTATTTAAACAGTACAAAATAATTCAAAATATTACTAGTATTGAAATGTGATATGTGATATTGCAGAAATATTGCTCAATGTTGTCCGCATTGAGAAAACATAATTTTAAATAAAAATAAATTAAATTCTTTAACTAGATTAATTTTTACTTTAATGGAAATAATTGAAATATTTAATGATACAAAATTGATTGATATAAAATTTATCGACATAAAATTTATGACAAATGTAATATTAAAGTAAATATGTCAATAAAAAATATATTTATTGGGAGGATGGGGAGGGTGGGAGAACTATAATATAGTCTTATTTTTAATAAAATTATTATTTATTAAAAATTGTTTTAAGACAAACTCTCTAATTTTAGGAAAGTTGAATTATTTCCAGAAACGGATGGTTGCCGTCGGAATTAGAGGAATATTTATTTAAGGTGCTATTATATTTTTTTAACTATGCCGGTTTCATTATTAGAGCGCACCAAAGTCAAGATAAAAAAAATAATCAATCAATTGGCGAACAATCTATATCCTACTCTTAGGAACATCCGATCTGAAAAATACCAAAGGTGATTTTGAAGCTGAGACACGTGGTTAAGTAAAATCCCCCTAAACTGTATTTTAAAATTGGTTAAAAAGAACTCAAGTATATTATACTATCCAACAGTTTAAAAAATAACGCTTCGTGAAAAACGCGTTTAAAGCTTTGTGTGTAAAAAACAGCTGTACACAAGTATAACTTTTACAAGTGTATAACTTTTTTATTTCTTCAAATTTTAATCTACGATTTGGGAATAATTATATTCTTGAGGTAATTTAGACAAAAAAATAAAAGCATCGACTTTTTGTTCGACACAAACTATAAATTAAAATTAAATTAGAAGTTTAATAATTATTTGCTTTAATGATGCCTTATAATGTTGCAATGTATGTAAAAATTGCGGCACACAATGGGATAGATTGCAATTCTAGGTGGACAAAATTAATTTCTTGGTATGTTTTAGAACTATTCTTAGGACGCTTAGTGACTGGGAATTTTTGAGGTCGCTGATTACGAATTTAAAATTGGTTTCCAAAAATTCAAAACGGTGGATCCAATATATCTGTCAAATTTTTCCAAAGAATATGGATTTCTATGAAACTTGGTACTAAGGGATTTTTGAGGTCGCTGATTAGGAATGTGAAGTCACTTTTCAAAAATGCAAAATGTCGGATCCAATATGGCGGCCGGATTTTTGTTCCACTTGATACTAGGGTTTTTTTTTGGATCGCTGATTACATATCTCAAGTCAGTTTAATACAAAATTAAAAGGCGGATCTAATTTGTTCGGGCTGTGCCTCTGCTTACTAATAGATTACTTGCTCTAGTGACATCTTGTGAACTTAACCTTCACCAAAAGGTTATCTTTACATTCAAATATGAAACAAAATAAGCAAAAGTAAGTTGTATGCTTCTTCGAGCTATTAGTTTATATGCTTAGCTTTCAGCAAATGAAGATTCTTTATTAAAAAAGTATAAACATTTTTTAATATAATTTACAATCCATGCATAATTGTATTTTATACATACTTTCCGCAAGCGATGATTTTAACTATTATAAATGAATTTCCGTGGAACAATTAAAGCAAAAACATTAGTCTACACTATTAAGAATGCTATTAAACCGAAAAACTCTTAATTTCAAAACAAATTACGTGATAAAGACTTCCGAAAGAGAAACTAAAAATCGAAGGCAACTTAGATGAGCGTGATACCGCATTGTTTACACATGAATATATAACAAGTTATAATAATTTTTGAGTTCATAGAGTTAAGCACCATGTTCAAAAAGTACTTAAGAATATTTTCATTATGCATTTGCATGAATTTGACAACTTTCATTTTTGGTATTTTGTCCACCTAGATTTACAATATTTTGCACTGTGCTGAACTATTACTTGACAATGTTGCCAACATTGCAGTGCTATGTTGCAAGCAATGCTATTATCACCTGCTTTTTGTGATTCAGTATTGCAGAAACATTGCATGGAAATGTTGCTAATATTGCATTTTTAATGTTGCTATGTCCAAATAGTTACAATGTTACAACAACATTACATTACAACATTAGCGACATTGCAGTATAATGTTTCTACAATGTTTTCTCAATATTACATGCTATTTGGGATTCAATATTGTCGCCATAATGCATGGCAATGTTAAATATTGCATGACAATCTTAAATTTTGTATTGCAATGTTGAATATTGCATTCCAATGTTGCTTAAACATTCCTGAATCAAAATTTCCATAATATTGACGTAATATGTTGCTACATGTCAACTAAGTATCAACAGTGAAATAGGTTTATAAGTCGATTGAGAATCTCTGTCGCAGATATAACGCGCTATAAGCAGGGATCACACGCGACAAGTACTCATTACCATACAATGTGGGCTAATGGGATCGTGTGCTGACTGCCACCGTTCAATACCATACTATACTACACCCATCCCACTCACCCCTCAAAATAGGGCTGTCGCACTAATATTAAAATGGTTATGTTCCGATTACGTAAGTTTTCTCCTTTCAGTTGTTCCTACTTGTCGCCTGATTCGTTGTGCATCATTACACGCTTATATGGCACAATATCCTTTGCAAGCCGCGTGAAAATTGCTGTATTGTTCTTCCTCTGAGACGTAAATCGTGCCGTAAATTCAAACTTTTAACACGTTTGCTCATAACGAAAATACACTCTCTTATCCACTGTGCTCAGTCCGTCAGCGAATTTTTATTAATCCATGATTTAAATGTCAGAACATTGGTAATTATTGTAATAGAAGACAAGGAAGTTGACTGAACTCAGAACGATTGGTAATTTCCCATCGAATCATAAGGAAGTTGATTGCTTCTATACTTGCGATAAGATCTTTTATATATTCATAATTCTACCTTTTGAACAATTAATGACAATGATTTATTGTTTAAAATTATTTCCGTGCATGTTTTCTGCGAATGACGAAGATGATTATCATACAGTGATCCCAATGAATAAATGCCATCTCAATGTCAAGAAAGACAATGAGCTATTCATAGTTATTCAAAGAAGATTTCAAGATCAATTAACCAATCAAGGAAATTTATCTTGTCCCCTGAAGTCAGGTGGTATAAAGAGCTCTTGTATTATTTCGTTATGGACTCGAAATCAATTCTTCATGCTTTCAAAAGAGTGATCCTGACATTATTTTTAAAAGACTGAATTCTGAATTGCAAATTGTTTTTGCGTAACCTATGTAAAAATTTGTTCATTCTTTTTTGTCAAATGTCATTTTACTATTATTGCTATTGTTAACAGTTCAGTAATTTTAAACTGAAAACTGGCATTTCAGGAATGACAAATGCATGAGTTCCCAAAGGGTTAAAGTGAATTTCAAGTTGAAGGCGAGCACAATAAGTTAGCGACCAGTGTTTTCGTTCTAACGTTTGAGTTAGGTATTACACAACGCGATAAGGTGGAGACCTTGAGTGAATGGCACTGTAGCGTGTGGGACAAACGATCAGCTTGACTGTAATAGTAAGGAACAGTTAGAAACGCGTTTGTATTTAGTGAGAATCGGCGGAAGTTTCGATGTCGCCAATGGCATTGTGGAAAAACAGTTCACGAGTGTCAATAAAGCAAGGCTGTTATGTATAAATGTTTCCTCGGATGTAACCTGCTCTAGATCATTTGTAGCGACAGTAGACCGCGATTAAACTAGTTAAGTACCAATAACAATATTTTTACGCATCCATATTAAGAGACTGGTATTTAAGAGTTGACAATTTACTACCATTCGTTTCAAATCACATTTCTTTCAATGAAAAGTAAAAAAGTCAATTCTCAAAAATCATAAAAGATCAATATCATTAGTTTCATAAATATCATAAACAGATAAATTATTTATTATATAGTAAATAAATATATACGAGTTTCTTCATACTAACTGAAAATCATTCCGAAACCAATTATATATAAGAGTTGTGTTTTTTCGAGTTACGTTGATGCAATCAGACATTCGTTTACGTTTTTGAGTGAAAGGCTAATCAGAGTCTGGACAATCGGTTTTTATTATAAAAGTCAAATACAGAAAACAGCTAATGGGATTCATAGATTTCTGAAGGATGTGCCTTCTTGATCTTCTTCATAAGCTTTCAGTGATTTTTCTATACTTCGAGTAAGAGGAAAAACATTGAAATTTTGCTATGTTTATGCGAGTTGAAGACAAATTTTTACCCTCGATTGAAGACAAATTTTAGGTGTATCGGATTCTGTAATTAAATGGCATATTTTAAGTGGCTCTAAATACGTGCACAAACGATTGTAAACATTTTTGTATTTGAATCGCATTTGTTTTGTCTGTGTTCTGTTTTTTTCTATCTATATAGACTAAGAAAACAGAAAGATTAACAGAGAATTAGAAGATAAGTTTAATTCTATGTTCCGAGTTCTGGAACCTAGAATATTAAAATCAGTGGCATCTGGGCTATGAAATTCTGAATGTGAAATCGTGGATTTGTAATTTGGGTTGTGGAATTCGGAATGTGGAATAAGAAACGTAAAATCCAAGATGTAAAATCCAAGATGTTGAATGTTAGAATCCGGAATGTGGAATGGGAATGTAAAATTCGTGATGCAGAATCTGAAATACCAAACCCGTGTCGTAGAATTTGAAATCTCGAATTCAGTATGTATTTTGAATTCGAAATATGAAATCTAGAAAGTGGAATTCGGAATGTGGTATCCGAAACGTAAAATCTGGCATGTGGAATATGGAATCCTATTTGTTGAATGCGGAATGTAAAATGGGGTAACTAGTCATGTTTCGATATTACCTAACAATTGTGACAACACTAATAAATTTCTCCATTATAATAGTTTCATCAACTTAAAAATTCCCCAATGAGGAAAACTAAAAAATTACCCAGGAAACGCGCCAGGAAAATGTCAGCGAATTATCCAAATAAAATTTTACGACCACCTTGGTAATTAATTCCACCTGTTAACACCGTCAATTAAGAAGGTGCTCTTTTCAATTAGAAATCTCAATGGGGAATTTTCTAAAGTGCATTGAGTCTGGTGTTGAGCGCTGTGAGTTTTGCAACGAGCCTAAATCAGCTCGTTAATTTCCATTCTTTTGCGAGGCAACAGATAAAATCTGAAAAGCGAATAGGTATTGACGTGAGTATATTGTAGCTTGTAAAAGCATTTAAATGTTATAGCATGAGTTTCGTAGATGTTGTATCATGAGCGGCGCAATGCGTAAGAGCATACACGCGAATCCCAATGCAATATGTGGTACAAGAGGCTGCTTTTGTAGGAGCATATAGTAGACTACTAGGTCCAATCTACACGCGTGTTACAGAAGCCGCATAGGCATGTAGTCCTGCGTTGGATTGTACATGCTTCAGACTAAAGCAAGGTGCGAAGATTGCGTTGCCAATTACCTGCTCTAACTTATATCTCCAGGTATTATCCTTGTATCGTGCTAGTTACATTCGTGTCTAAACCTTGTTGTTAAACGGCAAATGCCCCGCTTGGACATGACATTTCGAAATAATCGATAAGATCTCTCAATTGGACAGGTTTCAAATTAATGTCAAGCTCAGAACACTTGCGAAGAAAGAGTTTATTAATGCCGCTCTGTGACTTGAGATTTGTTTATGATTCGTATTGAAAAAAAGGAGTTGGCTGTTACAGCTAAAACAGTTAGCTGACAAGTTTTAGTCAAAAGAGCTCAATATTCGCTGACAATAAAGCAGTTGACACATATAGGGACATACGTCTGTCAAAAACATTTTTTAGCTATGGTATCTACCATGTTAGCTACCACAGTAAACTTTTAGCTGTCTTAGCAAAAGTGTTAGTTGTCTTGGTTCATATTTCTCAATGAATAACAATTTTTACATAATTTTTTTAGCTGCAGCAGCTAAAACATTAACAGGGTGTCTAGCGATCCGGGAATTTAATATATCATGAAAAAACCGGGAATTTGTCGGGATTTGTAAAAAGATCCGGGAATTCTTGAAACAAACCGGTAATTTTTAAGAAATTCCGAAAATTCGTAAATGAATCCTAAAAATTTCAATCTTGTTTTCTTTCAGTAGTTGAAAGACAAAAGTTCCAAAAAAGAAGTTCCAGTGAAAAAAGATTCAAAGATTTTAATTTCCAAATGACCAGAAATTACAAAACCTCTTTTTTCCAAAGACCGAAAGTTCCAAAACTTTCTTTTTCCAAAAGTTCTAATGTTGAAATAATAATTTAAAAAAAACACATTAAGATAAGCGTCATCGAACTAATAATTTATCTAAAGGTAAAAAAACCGATTTCATTTTTACAAAAATCTTGCATAAAATATAACTTTTTTCAGGATGACACAACCATTTTCAAATTGTTGTTGGTCGGAATCATCCAAGTTTATATAATTTCCTGTTGGAAGTACAAAAAGAATGATGCGAGACTGAGATTATGCTTAATCAACTAAATCTTGGTCAAAAAATTAAAACAGTTCGTCTGTCTAGTCGTCAGATGGTGAAGGACTGAATTTACAACATTCTGCTTAAATATCATGAATTTTCCGATATGGACGATATTCTTACATATTTAAAAAATATTGATCATAATATTGTCTTTTACCATTCTCTGCATATTTTTATTTGGCACATTTCTACATTTTTTTGAATTATTAATGTTTTTATTAATGTTTTTTTTTTTAGCTTTTTTATTTTGGACCTTCTGTATTTTGGAACTTTTTCATTTTAGAAATTTCCGATTGGAACATTTTTTTGGAACTTTTGACATGCAAACATCAAAAATTGAATTTGAAATAGGCAAAATGCGATCTAAACATCTTAGACAGAAAGAAAAATTCTCTCAAAATTCTTTTGTTCGAGTTATAGATTCTCATTAATTTTCATTTCTGACGCATATTAATGAGTAAGTATCATTTTGACACAAAATTTCCCATGGAGATTTTTTTATTGTACAAAAATAGGTAAACGTTATTTTGTACACTGCAAAAATTAAAAGATTTTAAACTTAATTAATTAATTAATATTTTTTTATGAATTAATTGAAGTGTTTATTACTTATTTAATTTATTAATTCAATTGATTAATGTTAAAATTTTTAACTTGAGCTGTTGTGCAAAATAACATTTACCAATGTGATACTGACTCATATTAATTCAGTTATTTTGTACAATTTTGTTCTTTAAAAGTTTAAAAAAACTTATTTATTTACTCACTTTGGTTTAAAATACAATTTTTTCTGAAATTTTATGATTTTTTGTAGCTCTAGTCGTTTTTTGTAAATTTATTTAATTTCCATTACATTCTGCTTATTTTTCTAAAATTTATTTACCCTTTCATAAAATTTCCAGATTTTATAATTGAAAAAATATTGTTAGTTGTTTTAAAAAGAAATTAAATGTCTTAAACAAATTTCCCATTTTTTAGAGTAATTTCCAATTAATTTGTACATTTTCTTTATTTTGGAAATTATTTGCTAAAAATTGTTATTTTTAAAGGAATTTTCATTTTTTTTTCGATTTTTAACTTATTTTTTTACATTTTCTTACTTTATTCTTTCTGGTTTTTATTTTTTTTTATTTTACACAATTGATATATTTTTTATTGTTTTTTAACATTTTTCATTTTAAAACAATTTTTTTCCTTTTCTCAAAAATGCTTCATTTCTTTTTATTAAATTTCTCATTTTTTTTGCTTAATTTTTGAAACATTTTTTTCAAAGTCTTTTCTCATTAGTAAAGTTTAAAGTTTTTAATGGATATTCTTATTTATATTTTAAATTTGAGAAAAACACAATCGTAAATATTCAAATTTTTTGAAAAAATTTTTTTATTCTTTTGTAGTTTTAATTTTTAATATTTCTTAATTTTACTCTTTGCTGTATATTATAACGTGGTATCTTGATTTAAAACATAAACAATTTAAGAATTTGTTCTAAAATTTTCTAATATTTTAAGATATTATATTACTATATTTGCTGATTTTCCGCCTATTTTCTTAATTTTTCCATTTTTAGAAAAATTATTTATTTTTCTAGGCTTTTCAATTATCTTTTTACATTTTATATTTGTTAATAATTTTCCTATTTTAATGCAGATTATTCACAAATTTGTCATTTTTGCGTTCATAATAATGTTTTTATAATTTTTTTATATTTCCTTGTTTTTCATAAATTTTTAGATTTTTTGAAGGTTTTAATTTTTTTATTGTTTATTAAATGTTTCTCACTTTTTTTTTATTTATGACCATTTGTGTGATTTCTTTATTAATTCGTTGGGTTTTCTTTCATAGTATTTCAGGTGTTTAAAAAATTTTAAATAATATTTTTGGTTTTCTTTTGTAGTTATTTTTTAAACTAATCTCAATATTTTATTAAAGTTACTTAATATTTAATTAATATTGTTATTGATTATTAAGTAAACAAATCCGGGAAAATTGTAATTTACTTTTCTGGAATTTACTGTTAAATTTTAAATGATTATTCACTAGACACTCTAAATCGCAGAACTAAATTTAACAGGTCGCAATGATTTTACTAGATTTGTTTAAAATTTACGCGTTTTTATAAAATTTGTTAAATATATTATGAAAGTTCATTACAGAACAGAGGACATGCATCTCCAAACTTAGCGTGAATCCCTACAGTTCATACGGAATACTATTCACAAGTATTCCCTCCTTTTTAAGTATAATTTTCTTGCTTTACGAAATTCAGAAATCACGACTTATTTTTCAAACATACCTCCAGAATACTGATTCAAAGAAAACTAAGCTCGTGGATCCGCTCGCTTGTTGACTCATTCCTGAAAAAACAGAATACAAAAATTATTATAATTATCATTTTTCAGATTTTTTTTTGGTGATACTTTAAAAAAAATAGTTCTACTGAATGATGTTTGCTAACAAGACATTGAGTTTGTCTGGTTTATATTTCTAATTGCTTCTGTGTAATTTAGATCATTATTTGTCCTAAAATTTTATGAGATTTAAAAACCTGTGTCTAGCATGTTGTGCAATTTTTGTCAAATAAACCGAAGTTTTTAAAAAATTGACATTACCGCAGGTTATGAAAAGTTGGAGGCGTATGTTAATGAAGTGGAACGTCACTTCTGCACGAGTAATGAATTCTTATGTATTCACAACGTCCTCGCTTTTCTTAATGCATATTTACCACACTTTTCCGATCATCTGAGCACGCCACTATCTCTACATACAATGCACTGATAACAATTTTTCCACTCGTTCTTTCTTTGAAGTCACAGTTCTAGTAAAAAAATGTTAAAATCTTTACAACATGTCAAACATTAGTAGGAATTCTAATCCACATTCTCATTGGTTTCTTAACCATTTTCTTGTACAATACCTCCTAAATACCAAATGGTGTACTTACAGGCGAAGAATGATGTTTTTTGAGAAATGTGTTAATTATTTTTTAATCAGTGAGAGTATTGCTGACACATATAGTCCTTTTTTCCCACAATTTCTAATTTGTTTCTCTCTTGTTAGACGTTTTGTGATTTCCCTTACTGCCAATGACACGTTTCGTTCAGCAAACAGTCTCATCTTGCAGGTACACTGTGATTAGAGGCAATTACATCTCGACAATCTTATATACTAGCTTCTTCAAAACTCAAGACCAGATTTTCTCCCATCATTACTATGGTTTATTACTCTTTAGTTTTACGATGGCTATCCATAAAAAAAAAAGTTTTTGAGCAATTATTAACTAATTGCCGACACTTGATGGGTCTACAAAGAATTTTATCAATCCACTAATTGATAATAATAAATCAAATTGATAAATTGATTGAAAAATTGAATTAAATTGATCGGAATCATTTCATTTCAATATAAACTTAACCAATTTATTTTCTATTTATTTCATTTGCGCGAAATTGTGGCGCATTTTTGTCACGTAATCGAGAAAATTGTGTGCATTGTAGAAATTAAATTAAACCGAGTAAATCATGTATGGAATTGAAATATTTTCTGGAACTTGACGCTTTTAGCTCGTGTCTCAACATTTTGCACTTTGTCCAATTATCAGGAGCAATTTCTATTGGCAATATTATGTTACGTGAGTGTGAATGCTGGATCGTATGTGTGCGTAAAGACCTAACATGACTATTGCTGGTCACTTTCGCTAGAGCAGATCGTTCCAGTCCTTGCGCACGCGTGCTTCTCCATTCATAAATCTATGGAGCGTATAATACCATCCACCTACAATTTTTTTCCATATAAATTTCAATATTCTCTAGAAAAAAACTCCACTTGACTATTATTTATTGAGTAGATGTTTTTTTCTTTACAAGAAAAATGGTTCATCAAATAAAAATACCCGGAAAAAATGAGTCAACTGTTGTATCTACGAAAAATTAGCTGAAAGTTTTTAGTCATCATACAGCTAAATATTAATTAAGACAGCTAAGGTAGCTAAAAGTTGACTATGGTAGGCAACATTGTAGATACCATAGCAAATTAGTTGTCTTAGCAAATATTTAGCTATGATACCTAAGAATTTTTAGCTAACTCTTTTTTTCCGTACAATACATATAACATTGAGGCAAAGTTGCCAATATTACTGCAATGTTTTCTCAATATTGCTTGCTATTTGGAAAGAATAATAAAAAATTACCAAACACATCTAGATCTTTTATAACATTAATAGCATATTTTTGGTGGGTTGTAAAATGAGCAATTTTCAAATAACTTTTGAGTAACTCTATAAATAGAGCAACTTTGGAAAATTATAGTTATTTGTTGGATAGTAAAAACTATAATTAAGCCAGCTTGATGCTGAGGGTTAAAAAATGCATTTGTTATTGCCGTGCGAAAAACGGGCGCGTTCAGTTTTAACGACGGGTAATACTGCTAAACGTTCCACGTGCGTAGTTACGTAACCTATATCAATTAACTGTCAAGAACCACAGCGAATAACACGAGCTTGAGGCGATCGTTTGGAAAGCCGATTGTCAGCAACAACGGCCCAGTAGTAATACGACGTCAGTGAATCGTGGAGATTTAGGATCGAGATCGATTAGTTAATTGCTGTCCACACCTTGGAGAGATCTCGATTCGGTTGAGTTGTCTGTATAGATGAAACTAGTCTAGCCTGATCGAGTTTGTAAACCTAATCAGATTTATCCAATGATTTTTGTCAATGAATGAAATTCTATTACCAGTCATGAATATACTACTATTTCATTGACGAAGAATTGACTTAGAGAAGCATATCTTTAAATGACATTTTTAATAATTACTTCTTGTCATTTAAATATTTGTGAGATTTATTGCTTTACTTTTTTGTTTTTTTATGATTTGGGATGAAGTTTTTAAAACAAAGAATAACATTCTTTTAGAGATAAATATCTGTTTTTGATAAATTGTTTGTTGTTGGTTTTCATTTCATGGATCTGTTGACCATTGCTCAAACTGTTATAACGAAATTTAGGTGTCTGTCCGTCTGTTCGTTCCTCTATCAGTTTATCGGACCGTCTGTCTGTCTGTCTGTCTGTCAGTCAGCTCATGTGTCCGTCGGCCCATGTTTGTCCGTTCGTCCGTCCATTCGTCTGTCTGTCTATCTGTCTGCCTGACCCTCTGTCTATCTGTCAGTCTGTCTGTCTGCTGTCCGTTTGTTCATCTGTCAGTTTGTTTATCTGTCTGACCGTCTAATTCTAAACTATTTTAAATAAATTCCATACATTTTTCAACAAGTTTTAAACAATAATTGACTAGTTATAAACAATTTCTAACCAGTTCTGACCATTGATAAAAAATTTCTAACCAAATTAAATTCTGAACAAGTTTTAAGTAATTCTAAATAGATCTGGACACTTGGGAATCAGTTTTAAAACATTTTTAACAAGTTTAAAAACAGTTGAAACAATTTTGAAATAGTTTTAAAAATTATTGTAAAGAGTTATAAACTTTTTTCAATAAGCCCTAAACAAAATTAAATAGTTCTAAATAGTTTTAAACAGTTTTAAACCACTTCTGAATAGTTTTTAAGTAGTTCTAAACATTCTTAAACTAGTTATAAGAAATTTTTCACGAGTTCAGAAACGTTTTCAAACATTTCTAAACAGGATAACGTTAATTACAGTTTCAAGTTGTTTTAAATGGTTCTAAGTAGTTTGTTTTTATTTTTAAGGAGTTTAAACAAGTTCTAAACAACTTTGAACAAGTTTGAAACAATTTTGAAACAAATGAAAATAATTTTTTATAATTGTAAAAATTTTCTACACAGTTTAAAGTAGTTTTAAATTGTTTTAAACAGTTTTGAACCAATTTAAGAATATTTTAATAAAATTCAAAACAGTTTAAAACCAGTTGTCAACAGTTTTAAGTAGTTTTAAATAGATTTAATCAGTTTTAGAATAGTTAAAAACCATTTTTAACGAGTTCAAAAAAATTTTAAGATAGTTTTAAACAGGATTACATTGTAAACAGTTTCAAGTTCTTTTAAACGGTTCTAAGTAGTTTGTTATTATTTTTAAGGAGTTTTAAACAAGTGTGAAACAATTTTGAAACAAATGAAAAGAATTCTTTATATTTTTAAACATTATCTAAACAGTTTTAAGTAATTTTAAATTGTTTTAAACAGTTTTGAACCAATTTTAGAAAGTTTTTTTTAAAGTTCTAAACAGTTTAAAATCAGTTCTCAACAGTTTTAAGTAGTTTTAAATAGTTCTAATCAGTTTTAAACTAGTTATAATATTTTCAAGTTGTTTTAAATGATTCTAAGCAGGTTTTAATTATTTTTAAGGAGTTGTAACAAGTTCTAAACAACTTTAAACAAGTTTGAAACAGTTTTAAAACAAATGAAAAGAATTCTTCATACTTTCAAACATTTTCTAAACCGTTTTAAGTAATTTTAAATTGTTTTAAACAGTTTTGAACTAGTTTTAAAAAGTTGTAATAAAGTTCAAAACAGTTTAAAACCATTTTTAAACAGTTTTTAATAGTTTTAAATAGTTCTAATCAGTTTTAAACTAGTTATAAACCATTTTTAACTAGTTCAGAAAAGTTTTAAGATAGTTCTAAACAGGATTACATTCTTAACAGTTTCATGTTGTTTTAAATTGTTTTAAACAGTTTGGAATTATTTTTTAGGAGTTTAAAACAAGTTCTAAACAACTTTGAACAAGTTTGAAACAGTTTCGAAACAAATTAAAAGAATTCTTAATAGTTTTAAACATTTTCTTAACAGATTTAAGTAATTTTAAATTGTTTTAAACAGTTTTGACTAGTTTTAAAAAGTTGGAATAAAATTCAAAACAGTTTAAAACCAGTTCTCAACAGTTTTAACTAGTTTTAAATAGTTTTAATCAGTTTTAAACTAATTAAAAACCATTTTTAACGAGTTCAGAAAAGATTTGAAATAGTTCTGAACAGGATTACTTTTTTAACAGTTTCAAGTTGTTTTAAATGGTTAAGCAGTTTGGAATTACTTTTTAGGAGTTGTAACAAGTTCTAAACAACTTTAAATAAGTTCAAAACAGTTTTGAAACAAATGAAAAGAATTCTTTATACTTTCCAACATTTTCCAGCAGTTTTAAGTAATTTAAAATTTTTTTAAACAGTTTTGAACCAATTTTAGAAAATTTTAATAAAATTCAAAACAGTTTAAAACCTGTTCTGAACAGTTTTAACTAGTTTTAATCAGTTTTAAACTAGTTAAAAACCATTTTTAACGAGTTCAGAAAAGTTTTAAAATAGTTCTAAACATGATTAAGTTCTTAACAGTTTCAAGTTGTTTTAAATGGTTCCAAACAGTTAGGAATTATTTTTGAAGAGTTTCAAACAAGTTCTAGACAACATTAAATAAGTTTGAAAAGTATAAAAAGAGTTTTTTATAATTTTTAATATTTTCTTAATAGATTTAAGTAGTTTTAAATTGTTCTAAACTGTTCTGAACTAGTCCTAGAAAGTTTTAAGTAGTTTAAAACAGTTTAAAACCAGTTCAAAACAAATTTAAGTAATTCTACATAGTTCTAAACATTTTTCAACTAGTTCTGAGTATTTTAAATTCATTTCTAGATACTAGATAGTTATAACCAAGTTCTAAACAGTTCTAAACAATTTGCAACTTGTCCCAAGCAGTATTATAAAAAATTACAAAAGTTTTTTCCTATTTACTTTTTTTTATTGTTTGCTAACGATTTAAAAAAAAATTTGATTTGGTCCAACAGGACACTAATTTAAAGAAAAATCAATTTCAATAATTTTTATAAAAATTCATTAATGTAATAAAAATTTCCAAATAGAAAACGCGATGTTCCTGATTTTTAAAAATATTTGTTTATATTATTATTTTATTTATTTATTTATTTATTTATTAAGAAAGTAAAGTCCCTAGGGCTTGTAGCCCTCAATGGAACAAAAATACAAGTTTACAATATATAATATAATACTGTCCATGGTCGTGGTCGCAAACCTCTACTTAAAAATATACTATAGAGATATTATGGTAGAAATGTGCAAATAAAAATAAACTTATATAAATTAATAAAAAAAAATGGAAACTGAATGCTCGAGTAACAAAAGGCAGGTAGAGTCATTACGCAAAATAACCAAATGTAAATAATTTTACATATTCTTTCTTTTTTTTTACATGAAGTCGTTCATATGCCAAGTGTATACTTTGGGAGAAGGGGTGGAGGGGGGGTAAAAATCTTTCTTAAATTTTCCCATTTTTCGCAAACTATTTTGCTATATTTTATGAATTTTTCACATTCAAAATTTGTTTCTATAACAATAATAATATTGCAAGGTTGTTTGGTCTATTTTCTCGTTAACCCTTTTGTGACAGTTTCCACACAATAAATAATTTCTATTCAAGTGTAGTTAAAAATACTTATTCTAACACATAAAAGTGACCTTACTGACTATACTTACTGGACCTTACTGCTTGTAACTGGATGTGCTTAAAAATGGTTGGTTTCATTAATCGACACCTGGGACTTACTTAAATGGCAACAGGTATTTATTGCGCGACTTTTAGATCAGTATAAGACATATAAAAAGTGTGAACAACGTTTGCAATTCATCTATTTCATCCATCTGACGAATTATTGCAAGGTTAGAATTCTAATTGTTGTTTAAACAGAAATACATCTTTTTATAATCCTCTCATTCCTTATATATTCTAAAATGTTATTATTCATTTGTGTTCTGTTAGTTCAACAATCATTTCTTCATGTTTAAAAACATCATTTCAAATTTCCTCTATATGCTTCAAAAGTTTATTCACTTTCTCCCATATCCCGCTTATCGATCACTTCCCTAATGATCAGAAACTCAATCCGACGCTCTCTTCAGATTCGGAAAATTTATTCATCACATATGTGACATTTTTAAAGAGTGCGCCTACAGTTTCTGCTCACGGAGATCATGCGATAATCTTAATGTTTACGCTTTGTGTGTATGTTAACGTTGATGATTATGCAATAACTATTTCATTATACGCTTATAGAAAAGTCTTATTGACACGATAACAATCTATAAATTATTACCATAGATCGTCATGAAACTTGTGGGACAAAAAGTAGATTAACAAGATCGCTATTCTGATATACGTTAAAGTTAAGTTCGCTTACTTGTCAAGCGATCAGTGGTTTATGTCTTTCTCTCCCTTATTGTAAAATTTCTCTTATTTATTCTGATACATACTAAACAAATTAGATCGCTCTAAATAGCAAAACTGTTACAACACATTCTGGCTATAAACTGCGACTTTCGGAAAACATTCAGAATATTTTAACTATATCCATTCCAAGATTAGTTAGCGTTTGACCATAGATAGCTTTTTATTTTTGTGGCAAAAACGTGATTGCGATAAATGGCCTCGTATAGCGGCGCCTCTATGATAGTGGCCATTTTTTTGTTTGTCCCTAGTATCATATAAGCTCGCTATTACCAACATTACGACACGGTAATCAGGATCGATCTCGTTGCATTGTTAACGCTGCAGAACGACCGAGACATATACCCGGGGCGTTTCCAGTCTTTATACACCAACTGCTACTGATATGGCTATTCGAGCGGCGCCGATGTATGCCTTGTGTTGCTCGACTCATTGACTGTAATTAGTCATATTTTTTTGTGCTCCACTAACCACACAGGGTGACCAACACTCACATGCATTCGATCCATTTTTTGTCATATTACATTGACTACTTGAAAAAAAATTAAGTGCAATTTTTAAAACAGTAGACACATGTGGACCAGGATTACAATTTTAAACTAGCAAAATATAACGCGCGCAAGCGCGAGATTTCTTTTCCCTACATTTTAGAAATTAAACTATAATAATAAATAAAACAAATCGATGAATAATATTTATCCAATAAGGAGGGCTGCAGATTGAAAATAGAGAAAAAAAGACTTTTTAATTTAAAAAAAGTGAGTAAATAGTGAGCTTTTAAGGTATTTCTCCCACGGGCAGTCCCTTTCAAAAGTTAGTATTTCAGTTAATAGCAATTATTAATTAAAATAATTTATTTCTTAACTTATTATTTACTGTTAATAGTTAATCGGACATCGGCCAATAGTTTTTTTAATGAAAATGTTTCAAAAATGAACAAAATTTGTTCATTATGAAACATTTTCATTAAAAAACTATTGGCCGATGGCCGATTAACTATTAACAGTTTTTTAATTAGTTTTTTAATGAAAATGTTTCAAAAATGAACAAAATTTGTTCATTATGAAACATTTTCATTAAAAAACTATTGGCCGATGGCCGATTAACTATTAACAGTAAATAATAAGTCAAGAAATAAATTGTTTTAATTAATAATTGCTATTAACTGAAATATTAACTTTTGACAGGGACTACCCATCGGAGAAATACCTTAAATAAAAAAAGTGAATAAGCAATATAGAGTTTGATATCACTGCTATTGAATTAGGGGGCGCCAGCAGGAAAAGCCATTCAAATTTGAAAAAAAACAATTCGATAGTCGCAAAAATAATTGAAATATGTAAAAAATAATTAAATAATGACAAAAATAATTCAATTTGAAAAAAAAGTTGTAAATGACAAAGCTATTTGAAAAAATGATTAAAAATAAAAAAATTATGACAAAAATTGAAACGAAATAATTGGAATTTGAAGTAAATAATTGAAAAGTTTCCAAAATAATTGAAGTTACAAAAAAATAATTAAAGCATGATAAAAATAATTAAAATTTGAACAAAAGTTTGAGACTGGTGTAAAAAATGTAAATTTTCGCACAATAATTGAGATATTGAAGACATAAGTAAAATGTAAAGAAACTAATTGAATAATGGCATAAATAATTATAATAGCTGGTGTAATTATTACACTTTTAAGACAATAGTTGAAAAATTGAAAAAAATAATAGAATTTTCAAGAAAATAATTGAAATTTGAAAAAAATAATTTAAAAAATATCAAAAAAATGTATATAGAAAATAGTTAGAAAATAGTTGAATAATGACAAAAATAACTGAAATTAAAAAAAAAATTAATGAAAAATGAGAAAAATATTTAAAAATGAAGTAAGAAAATAAAAAATTTAATACATTAATTTAGAACTTGTATAAAATAATTGAAAAATTAACGATATAATTAAAATGTAAAGAAACTAATTGAATAATGACATAAATAATTAAAAACTGATCTTCAAAAGTTAATAAATTCATGACAATAATAAAAAGATAGAAGAAAATGACATTTAAAAAAAATAATTCCAAAACTTGACAAAACAATTGAAATATTGAAATAAATTATTAAAAGCTGGTGTAAAAATTAAAAAATTCTAGACAATAATTGTAAAATTACAAAAAAAAAATTATAAGTTTGAGGAAAATAATTAAAAGTTGAAGAAATTAATTGAAGTTTGAAAACAATAATTGCAATTTGAAGAAAATAATTAAAATGTGGAAAAAAGTTCAAATATGAAAAAAGTAATAAAAGTTTGAAAAAAAATAATTGAAAAAGGTGTAAAAAAATTAATTAATTCGTAACAATAATAAAAATAATGATAAAAATAATTGAAAACAGGTGTAAGGAATTTAAAAGTTTGTGCCAATAAAAAAAAAAATATAATATAATTGTAATTTGTAAAAAATAATTCTAAAATGGCAAAAATAACGAAAATATGAAAAAAATAATTGGAAAATAACAAAAATAATTGATTAATGACAAAAGTAATTGAAATTTGAAGAAAATAATTGAAAAATAACGAAATTGAATTAAACTTGTGTAGAAAATTTGGATATTCCTGACATTAATTTGAAGATTAAAGAATACAATTGAAATTGTAAAAAATATAATTGAAAAGTTTCAAAAATAATTGAAATTACAAGATAATTGAACAATAATATAATTATTGAATAATAATAATCATAATAATAATAAGATAATTATTGAATAATTGTAATTTGAAAAAAATAATTTATAACTGGTGCATAAATTAAAAATTTAAAGATAATACTTGAAAAATTGACAAAACAATTGAAATCTTAAGATTCTGATTGAATAATGACATAAATAATTCAAAGCTGGCGTATAAATAAAAAATTCATAGAAAATAATTGAAGTTTGAAGAAAATAATTGAAATTTGTTGAAATTAATTGAAAAAAATTTACAAATTTAATAAACTCATGACAATAATAAAAATAATAAAGAAAATGATTGAAATTTATAGAAAGTAAGTGAAAACTAATATAATAAATTTAAAAAATTCAGGGCAATAAAAAATATTGAATTTATTTATTTGTTTACGGGCAAAAGCCCATTGCAATATAAAACTTTAAAATTTATTTAAAGTAACAATAAAATTAGAATTTGATATAACAATAATAATTACTATAGTAAATATTAATAGGTCGCATTCAATAATTTGAATAAAATAATAATTGAAATTTGTAGAAAAAAATTCTAAAATTGCAAAAATAATAGTAATATGAAGAAAATAATCGTAAAATGACAAAAATACTTGAATAATGACAAAAATAAGTGAAATTTGAAGAAAATTATTCAAAATTTATATCTAGTACTATGTAAGAAAGGGCAATTTTTGGAAGCCCGTATACGAATGAATAAATAAATAAATAAATAAAAATTAACAAAAGTAGAATAGAACCTGGTGTTGAAAATTTAAATATTCCTGGCAATAATTTAAAGATAGAAAAAAATAATTGAAGTGATGAGAAAATAATTGAAAAATGACATAAGTAAATGAAAACTTGTGTAATAAATTTAAATATTCATGACAATAATTTAAAGACTGAAGAGAATAATTGATATTTGAAAAAATTAAATTTAGAATCGCAACCTTTCCGGTAGTTTTTAAACTTGCAACAAACTTCATGAAGTTTCAGAACTTCAAAAATAGTTAAAAAAGTTACAGAATAATTTAAACTGTATTTTATTTTTCAATTTTTTCCAATAACCTAAAATGTTTTCCTTCTAAGGTTCCTTTCTTCATAGTGCGTCACAAATAATAATTTTTCATCACAACGATTTTGAAGTACGGCTTAAAAACTATTATCTCTTAAAAGAATTCTTAATTGTTCGTCCATTTAAATAAAAAATTTCTAATTTATAATGTTCCTTCCCAAATATTTTTTTAGAGCAGAAGTTGAGAATTAGATGAGATTTTACAAGTTTTCCAATTATAAACAAAGCAATTCTCTGTCAAATTTATGTAAAAATCACATCTAAATAAGAATTAACGATATTAATTAACAAATTCCTGCCCATATTCCTAATTCTTTTCGAAAATATGTGCCTTAATTTAAAAATTTTTTATATTATTCGACAAAGAATTTTCAAAATTATAAAATCCTGGATGGTTATATTTATAAAAGAATACAGAGTTCAAAGATAATAATTACATAAAATATAATATTTCTCTTGACTGTAATTTTGCGTCTTAAATCTAAAAAAAAAGTAAATGAATTATATGACTGTTAAAATTTTCGAAATCTAATAAATTTCATCTTTCTGGTTTACTGTGACCCAAAGCCTAAAATAGCTTACATAAAATAACCACATTTTGAATTAATTACGTTTCCAAGACTGAGACCAAAATACCAAAAAGTCAAGTTAATATGGTTTTTTACTCAGAATTGACCCATTTTAACTCAAAATAGATAATCTTATTATCCACCGGTTGAATCTAAAATAAGGCATTTACTTTGGTCATTTTTAAAGAAGTCAATAAGATGCGAATAATTAAAAATAGAAATTGATTATTGGACAAATTCCAATAATTCTTTAGATAATGTGTATAAGCAATTTCTTAAATTATATTATGAGGAAGAACTGAAATAGCTGATAATTCCCGAGATTATAATTAACAAGTAACATTTGACCTCAGGATTGAAAATTTTGCTAAAAGTGGCACATTGGAAAAATAATGAACTTTGTCCAGAAATAGATTATATTTTTTTGAAATTAATTCTGTTATCGTTTAGAATTTACAATTATTGTTGTTATTTTTTTTCTTAGTATTTAAAATACAAATTACTTTTTTCTCTTTAAAACAGCAACTAACCAAAAAATAATGTAAGCACATAAGTTCCAGTCTTCAAGCCTGGAATTTATTTATTAATTTATTAAAAAAAAATCTATTCAAGTATTAAAAGATAATAAAATTTTTAATGAAACAATTTACGACCAATTATCAGACGTTAATAAGGTTGTTTTTAAAATTTTTAATATCATAAAATATTTTTTAAAAATCAATATCAACAAATGGAATTGCAGAAATTTGTTATTTATACTTTTATTTGTAAAAAGAAGAAAAGACAAAAATTAAAAATCAAGAATATCAAATAAGCAGGACTGAGAACATTTTATAATGCTAATTTTCCAATATTACAAAATATTACATCTTTAAAAAAATTGATATAAAGAAACAATCTTTAAAATAATAGTAATTTTAAATTAAAAAATCCCTTTAAATACAAAATTTTAATACCCACCATATTTAATCATAGGCTTTTTGGTACATATTATAATTGTAAAGTTTGTTTTATAAATTTTAACTGCAATCAACTTATGAAATTAAAATGGCTTGCAAAAACGATATTTTGAAAATCTCGTTTCATGAGACGAGATGAGACTCGACATAAAATAAAAGAACTAAAAATTTTCCCATTTCCTCTGATTTCTCAGATTTTGGTTAAATACATCACTTTTAGATAATCTCAAGACGAATGAAATAAGTTTAAGTCGAGTATTAAAAATAGAATAGGAAAATATTTTTAAATAATAATTATGTTAAAGTGCAAGAAATGCAATAATTACCTGATATAAATAACATATTAGACTGAATTGTTTGTTCAATTGTAAAGATAATTGCTTGCAGTCGCGTATTAAAAAGCGTCACTTATTTTTAGGTTATAAAAATATGTGTTTTAATAGCAGCAGGGGTAACAACCTCGTAGAAAGTATCGGTGCCACTGTCGAAATAGCGGTAAATTAAAAACTTATGGAATTAATTGAGCTTTATTTATTATTATTATAAATAATATATTTAAATAAATAATAATGAATAATTTAAAAATTGCTAAATACTAGTACTGGTGAATTAGAGCCAGTATCATTTTGACACATGACTTAATTTTAGATTGTTATATTGTACAGAATGGAAATGTTATTTTGTACAACTGCTAAATGTTATTTTGTACAGTTTTGAAAAATGAATTTGTTATTTTGTACAATTTTTTAAAAAAGCAATAAAACATTGGAAGTACAATATTTTAGTTTTTTTAAAGAATTGTACAAAATAACAAATTCATTTTTCAAAATTGTACAAAATATCATTTAGCAGTTGTACAAAATAACATTTCCATTCTGTACAATATAACAATCTAAAATTAAGTCATGTGTCAAAATGATACTGGCTCGTGAATTAAACAAACTTTTTCTTCGAGGAATCAAAACATCAGAAAAAAGTATCAGCACCACTGTCGAAATAGTGGTAAATTTAAAAACTTAGGGAATTAGTTAAGCTTTATTTATTTATTAATATTATTATTATTATTATTTTTATAATAAATAATATATTGAAATAAATAATAATAAATATTTTAAACTAAAAATTGCTAACTATTAATACTGGTGAATTAAACAAACTTTTTTTTCGAGGAACCAAAACATTACAAAAATCCATACTTGAACGTTTTTTTATAGCTACTGTGACTTGATATTACAATTAGACTTGTCTTTGCCGTTTATTACATAATTTTTTTTTCGATTTCTAAACGCCATTCGACATTCGTTTAAAGACAGTCAAGGCTTGGCCTCGCAATGTGCACTGGTCCTGACCTCCTTACCTATTGCAGCTACTAGTGCTTCACTATCATTAGGCACACTTTATGCTGTGATTGTTCCTTGCATTAATTTACAAACAACAGATTTCAACACAGCTATAAACGTTACATAAAAATACTATAGAAGAAAAAAAAACACAGAACTGTAAAAACAGTATCATTCAAACAGAGATATTAAAACAGTAGTCTACAAACAGAGGCATAAACCCGGTACATTGAATGCAAACAGAATCGTAAAAGCAGCAGTCAACACAAACAAATATAAAAACAAATAGTGGTTAACCATGTTTTATCAATGGCCACAATTTTTTCCACTTCCAAACTCATTTCGAATTTCATATTGCGAAAACGTAATATAAATTTCAATTTATTTCCATCGCTGCAAATTAATTTTAATATGCAAATGAACTCTGGCAACAAAAAAAAGTGTCAACCAAATGTTTATCATCGATTAAGACTACCGTTAAGTTTTGAATTTAACTTGATTAATTACTCAACACATTCCAATTAATAATGAAACATGCTATTATCTGTTGCAGGTATCCCGGACTGAAGGGGACAGTATTCGTGACAGTTTGCCAATCAGATGCCAGTATAGACGGCCAGTAATCATTCATTGACGACAGTCAATTTAATCAGTTACTACATTTAGTTAGATAATTTCAATATTTTTAAAAAAAATTGCAATTTTTCAAGTTCCCAAGACATTGGACAAGTTTTTTTTAATGGTGCATTATCTCAAGTTTGGAACATCGAATATTCTCAGATCTGTGCCAAGTGCTTAGTTCAGTCGAGTTGTTAACGAATTGTTGAATCGGAGAAAGGAAATAGACTCAAATTTAAACGGTGCGGTGGCTGGAAACGCTGACTTACATCGAGAGCGCCAACCTGCAATCAAGGTTCATGGTTTTCATGGTGAGTGATCTATATTTCACTATATTTTCAATCATTCTTTATTATCTGTCTCAAGTAAACAGAATGAGCATTCTTATCGTACATTTCCCTCGGTATTGAAACACCACTAAATAGTCCCAGCTAGACAGGAACTTGAAAACCGGCTTAACGCACTTAAATGCATATTTATAAAGAGAAAAACGCATGTAAATTTATAAGCAAATGAACTCGTAATTTGTTTCATATCGTATCCGCGACATTAAGAAAATCTGTGGCTCATTCGATTGAGATTTTATTAATATGGTCTTTAAATTGGTTCTGGCGCCAGACTTACTTACATAAAGATTATTTATTCCGTATTTTTAAAAGTTTACCTGTGTAGCATTATATCTAATAAAGATTGTTTTAAAATTTAGAAGTTTTAGGAAATTAAAATACGTGAAATTAATTTTTTCATTATTTCGTACCCATCCCTGAGAGCCTACACACTCTTGGTGGATACCTCTATATAGTTCCTTTAGTTCATGCTTTATGACTTAACTGTTAAACTAAACAAAATGTTTTAATTTTATCCCTTTTAATTGATTCCCCTCTCCCACTTCATTTATGAATTTTTAATTTTGCTATTTTTTTGTAACTTTTAATCTTTCTCTTTGAGGGTAAGTTCAGTTTCTGGAATTCATCTTCAATTTTATGCGTTGCTTGTAATCTTTTCGTGTTATTTTGACAGATTCCTCATTTATTTAATATAACTTTCAATAAATCTTCCAATTTTTAATATTTTTGGAATCACAATTGACTATAAAAACATTGCGGTATGTGACCTAACCTAAAAATAATTCCTTGTACTATATCGATTATTCATACTTGCTTCCCTTTACAGCCCTGAGATTGGTGGCGCAGCTATGGAGCTTTTCGTAACTCTATCAATTTGCAGACATTTTTCCGAATTTTCTCAGAAAAACAGCTTTTACAAAATATACATACAGTACCGCCAGAAATTGTCAGCCCACTTAAAAAATCGCATTAAAAATATCTCTGTAATTTTTCGTTGATATTTTAGTTCAAAATAAAGCTAGAGAAATTAAAAAAAAAATTTTGGAAGCTTATTGAATTCTGCGTAAAATAACGTCTGATATAGTTTTTTTTTTATAAACAGAAACCGAGTTAACACGCGATAAAGACCGACCAATTTTTTTATTTTTGCAAATTTTGTATACCCAACTGCGTGCTCTAAACTAGGTTATAAAAAGAATTAATATTTACTAAAAATAAAGCTTAGAAATCTCCTTTTTAAAATGAGACAAAAAAATTTAAAAATTTTTTTAAAAATATCAGGTAGTTTTCAAGATATAATTAAATTTATAATGTCCTGTAGTTTCAACAAGTAATTTAAAATTTGTGGAAAAGAGCAGTCTCACGTTAATTTTATATTGATGACAAGCGCCAGGCTGCTGTTTATCATAAATTTTGACTCGAAGGTTAAAACTACAGGGTCTTGTAAATTTAATTATATCTTGAGAACTACTATATCTTTTTCAAGTTTTTTGGTCTCATTTTATAGAGGAGATTCTAAGCTTTATTTTTAGTCAATAACCATTTTTTTAACCTAGCTTAGAGCATACAGGAAGCTGAAGTAAGATAATGAAAATTTCTCCAGCTTTATTTTTAACTAAAATAGCAACGAAAAATGCAGGAGATATTTTTAATCCAATTTTGTTAGTGGACTGACAATTCCTGGCGGTACTCTATTTCAGGTAATCCATAAATCTTGTAGTTTTCTGTCACTGATGCATTTTGTAGAAATTTTACCATTATTCCGTAAAGACTACTTAACAAACTTTTTTTAATTAATTTTACCGATTCCGGTTTGAATATTCCGTCTTTGTGACTGAATTTCTTTGCAGACATTTTTCCAGGTTTTCTTATAAAATGAGCCTTTACAAAATATACATACCTCAGGTAATAGACAAGAATGAATCAAATTCTTTGATTTCTGTCACTGGTACCTCTTGTAGAAATTTTCCCATTATTCCATAAAGAACGCCAAACAAACTTTTTAAACTACAATAAAAAAATATTTCCGAGGAACTGACATTATGGATATACGACAATTTGATAGAATACTTGATATTCGTGAAACTGCGAGTGACGTTGTAAGGTTAGGTAACAACGACAGTGGCGACCCGATGCATTATGGGAAATTCATACTTCCAGATTCCAAACTTCCAGATAACCTGTCAACCATAATCAAATGTCTAATCAGAACATAATATTTTTTAATTTTACTGATTCCGGTTTCAATATTGCTAAAGATCCATGTTCATCATGAAATGCATTGACGGAAATGTTCTCAATATTGCAGTAATTATAATATTACGTTGGGTGGGCGCTAATAGGCGATTACAAAAATGATAAAAAGCGTTGAGTCGCACAAGTTGATTAAAGTTTACGGGATCTTCGGTTGTGCCATATTCCTGGTGGGTGTTCCGAATGAGTATTTCAAGAGTCGAAGGGTCACAGGTCAGTCAGCCGAGGACATTAATAATCATTCACAATCTTTAGGCGGGTGTGGCGAGTGCGTTAAACTCTCGACGCGTATCGCACTTTTAAAGTAAAAAAAGTGTGTGATGTCGACTGCATACATTCGTGTACAAACCAGTCGCACTGATCACAAAAAGAAATAATCGCATCTTGGTAGGCACTCGACGAGAGCTGCAGTCTTTCTTTTATCAAGCACAGATATCTTTTCGTGTTACGAAATTATCGTTGACGAAATTATCTTTTTTCCACTGATCTTTATCACACCAAGCGGTAAATTAATTTTTCAGAATAACGCTACTCTTACCCTGACCTAAAGAAAATTCCTTACCATCAAACACAGACGTTTCTAGATAGCAATCTGCACGGTAGTTAATTACACAAAAATTGATGAATCGATTACTAACTTGATTACGAGAGTTGTGTGTGCTTTTACAATTGATGTTGGATACTGAGACGATGAGCGCTTACATTTTTTCAGGACAAGGATAAAAGTATGTATGTGCGTGTAGTTTTAATTATTATTCAGATGCTGTAGAATTTAAAAATACTGAAAAATTGCACCTGAAAGGGTAGGGAAATTTTTCAAAATTTGGATTATAATGTTTATCTTCATGGACGGATGTGATTTCTCAGTTGACAAATATGTTGCTGTGTTGAATTATAAATACGTGAGTTATCGCATTTAATTTGTTATCTGAGATGTATACCGAAGTTGGTCGATGCCCCTCATCACGCACCACCTGCGGAGTCAAATCAGCATATTTAACATCCGCTTGAATTTAATATTGCAGTGGCTCGTGCTAGCATGAAGCTGCATGCTACATTCATTAATTTGCTTCGGAATGCAAATGCAGAGACAGGAGATTGAATTAGAATTTCATTCAAAGATTGTCGCGTCCGAAATATTCATAGGAAAGTTCTAATCTCAAAGCTACAATTGATATAAACTGTGCAATTAGAATGTGGAATTGAATTGTTAATTATTACTTCTGTTAATAAAATAGACAGATTAAAGTATCTTTATCCAGAAATAATATTCTCATATGTATTTTAATGCGCTATAAACTCACGCTTAGAGGTACTTTTAGAAGTTAAGTTTTATGTTTTCAAAATTCTATTCTATTCAAATTTTGGTTATTTTCTGTTTATATTGCTTTTTATAATTTACTGTATTTTTTTAATCAGTTTAAATGACTTTTTGTAACAATTTAACTGAAATTGTCTTCTATAAAGCAGTCAGTTTAAAACGTAGTATCTTACATATTCATTCATAGTCATATAACACATAAATTTATTTTCTCTACACTTCTACTCTTTCAAAAGAAAATATTTTTTAAAATGAGTATTCTAATAACTTGCAATTTAATACTAATAATTAATTTAAAATGTAAAATTCAGTCAAATTCAATGCTAGGGAGCTTGGGAGACATTCAGAACCTAACATGATATTAGTTAAAAAAAAAAGAATTCATTTATCTAACTTATGAGGGCCCGCACCCTGCAAAAATTTTTCCATTATCTCATAAAGAACTCTTAACAAACTTTTTAAGCTAATTTTACCGATTCCTGTTTCAATATTCTGTTTCTTTGGTTGGTTCACTTTGAAAATTTTTTCCAGGTTTTTTGATGAAAACAGCCTTAAAAAATATACACACTTCAAGTAAAAGTGTAGAAATTTTCCTAATATTCCGTAAAGAACGCTTAACAAACTTTTCAAACTAATTTTACCGATTTCGGTTTCAGTGTTCCGTTCTTTTGTGACTGATTCATTTTGCAAAAAATTTTCCAGGTTTTTTATAAAATAGCCTTTACAAAATATACAGACCTTAAAGTAGGTCCGTTTAGTTAAAAAAAATGCATATACATAAACTTAATTAGTTTTACCGTCGATACATTACCGTTATTATACACCACTTTATATGATACTCTAATTAAAAATACCCAACAATAAAAAGTACAATTTTCAAAAAGCAATTTCGTTTAATTCAACACCTCGTGACATCTTGGTAAAAGTAGCGTGCAAACTTGATAAATATCAAGATACTTGTAGCTGTATGTAACATGTGGCCACCATCAGTGCACTCTTGATTTATTAAAGAGCGATGATGACTACTGAAGATCTTGAAACTCGCACCAAGTGTCTTGAACATCTCGCTTTATGATTGCAAATCGACAGTGAGTTTCACTCCATCGAATTTATTGATCAACTCGATGTCATTTCCTTATAAGGAAGCTCTCTTTGATGTTTTAACAGTACTTGCAGGAAGTTAGTGACACACATTTTTTTGTGCAATTGGTCATTTCGATATCGCACTTTGCGATCAGCGATTCCTCAGTTTTAAAGAGGTGACACTTGTTACTGCATGTGTATACGTGTCACGGCATTTCACATCTGGATAAAAAAAAAACGTTCATGTGTCTCCGGCCTTGAATTACAAAGATAAAAGATATTCTGCTGCCTCATCCTTCATTTATTAGCCACAGTACAATTACACTTGACTCGAAAAAAGGCCGGTTTCTTTATTGCTAGTTATTCTCCAGTTTTAAGTGTTCCTCATTTCAGTTGTTCATTAGATGTGCCATTAGATATGCTACATGTGGATATGCCATGTGATCAAATCGTCGATTGAAGAGGGTAATAAAACTTCGTGTCTCTGCAATCGGAGCTTCCTTTTGTCACGCCCATCATTATTCATTAGAGGCCCAAGAGGAAGGGAAAAAATCGTTTGGACAATGAAAAAGACGAATGATGACGTGAATACCCGCCGGTCACGTTAGACTCGTAATCCGTGAGGTTTTACGAGCGATAGATTAAACGGTAAATCATCGATTCCTTGCTACTAGAATCAATGTTGTCTCGGATCGGATATCGTTGAGGAGAGAGAATCGATCCTTTCTCCCGAGTGTAAGGGAAGACGCGTGCTATTGGTGTATAGAAGCATGCCAAGTTTCGAGAGACACCCACGCTCTTTCTAAGCGGACATTTTACCACCCCAAGAGAGCCTCGCCCGAACAGCCGGTCAGTTAATTGTTTCGATGGATTTAAAGTCGGCGCCCGAAATAAATGAATGTCGCTTGCTAAGGCGCGCTACGACGCGATGCACTCAAATATATGGCTGTCACGGATTGTATTTCTTCGGGCAGCCCGATTGCACGCGGCCAAACGTTTGCACATTTGCAGGTTCTCTCGACGTCGTTTCTCTGACGTAGATACTCTATATGTGCGACTGAGTGGGCGGCAAAACAGCCACACGTGTACGTACAGTCTCTCGACGTACGCAAAAAGTGATTAGAATTCTGCTGAGAATATCATTCAATATGACAAGACAATTTTCTAGCTGACGGGTGCAGAAAAAATTCATAAATATGACAATGTTGTGTTCGGGTCATTTTTACTTTTTCTCAATCTTATCGTCAGTGGTTTTTTCATCTTGGAGACCTTTTGACTGAGGATTCAAATTTTTAGTGGATACTTTTGGAAAAAGCCGACGTTTTGACTAAAACTTGTAGTGGATAAAGATATATCCCTGTTTTTGAGAATTTAGCTGGAAGGGAGACGAGACGAAACAAGGTTGAAAATAATAAAGGGACTGTCTTGAACGGCCGTTAGGGAAGAAGACCACGTTAGTAAATTGGTCTTATAAATATTAAAAACTTATGTTACTTTGAGTATTTGGGAACGAAAGCAAATAATTTGCATATTAATATGTTTTATATGAATGATTCTAAAGTGCAGTGATCACTGTGAGATTTGACAAAAGCAATAGCTAGATAAAATTGTGTTGTATAACAAAAATATCTGTCCTTCCACAATAGAGGAATTATCTTAATTTTTCATCCTGCAAGGATCTAAGAATGTTGCTGCCACCATGGGCGTACCCACGTTGGGGCAGAGGAGGGGGGCTTCTGCCCCCCCCCCTAGAAAGCCAGTTTATATGAGAGAGAAAGAGATAGCAATATATTGTTGTCTCTCTCACTTCCACACAAAACCCCCACCAAGAAAATTCTCTGGGTACTCCCCTGGCTGCCACCTTCACCTACTAAAACAACATCCATCTAGCATTGAATTTGGGAACGTCGCGACAAATATTGGAGAATATAAAATTGGAATTTGAAATATTCATCAAATCATCATAGTAAGAGACTCTAGCAATCAACGACGGCACATGTATGTATATTCAGGAACAAATTGTATATTAGATTTTGATTGTGATCCCCAAAAAACATCTATCCAGCATCGAATTTGAGAACGTCGCGACAAATATTGGAGAATATAAAATTGGAATTTGAAATATTCATCAAATCATCATAGTAAGAGACTCTAGCAATCAACGACGGCACATGTATGTATATTCAGGAACAAATTGTATATTAGATTTTGATTGTGATCCCCAAAAAACATCTATCTAGCATCGAATTTGAGAACGTCGCGACAAATATTGGAGAATATAAAATTGGAATTTAAAGTATTCATCAAATCATCATAGTAAGAGACCCTATCAATCAACGACGGCACATGTATGATTCAATTATTTAAACTTTTTTAACTTCCAGTATATTGCAATAAATTAATTTATATTTGTTTAAGGGTTTTGAAGTTATTTTTGAACAGTTGAAGTAAAAATTTAAGATGGTTTTTCAAATATGGCAGCATTAGGTACTTTTTAATTCCAGCGTTTCTAAATTTTTGGAATTACTAAAGTTAAATTCTAATTTTAAGAGTTGCGGAAGTTGTTTGTCTTAAAATAACTCTGGAAAGTTTGAATGAATACAATTTGATGACTTATATTAAATTTAAACAGGGAAATAAATTAAAGAGTGGGAATTGGATTTTTTTCATTTATACATCAAAAGCGATTATGAAAATAAATATTTCGTTAACATAGGATCGCAACAGTACTTATTTACTGTCAGTCAATTTTTTATAATAAATAAAATCTAAAAAGATGGTCCAGTCATTTAGACATTTCCCTAAAATTTTGGAATGATATGAGATATTTTACATTTGTTTAATTATGCTATATTTAAGAAATTTTTAATGAATTTGAGAAAAAGAAAATGCTATGATGACCTGATGATTGTGATTATAATTGGAGTTGATTGCTTTGAGTAATAATAATAATAATAATGATAAAATACAAAGTCGTCGTTATAACGATGCGTTTTATTGCAGCGTTCTGTCAGTGTGGCTAATGAATTATCTCAATTTAGAAGTAGCTCCGATAAAATCTAGAACTGTTTTGTCATTATGCAACATACTCTGTTAAGATATTTTTATACCGTTGAGTAGATGGAAAGGAACACGCCCCCATTGTCACAAGATATTCTTGTGCACACAAGACATTATACTTCGAATAATTGATCTAAGTGTCAATGTGACGATACTATATACCCGGTTGGAAGCGTGAAAATCACCTTAATTTCATGTGACAGAGTTTCCTTATCGCAGAAAATAAAAAAATTCAATACATAAAAGTAATTGTGTTCAATGTTAATTGATTGAAAATGTTATTTAAAAAACCTGGAATTTTATTAAAAGTGAAATTCCTCAAATTGAGTAACAGCTAAAACGAATCAAAATGACTTAATAAAATTCGCGTTGTGTATTAAAAATCAAGAAAATTTAAGATAGTAAATATAGTTATATATAAAAATGTAAGAAATAAGTATAACACAATTATTTGATATAAATGGTAGATTATTTTTTATAGTTTGTTTAATTTTAAAGATAATTGCTTATAGTTGCACCTGAAAGTGTCACTTCTTTTTAGGTTAAAGTCATGAAACCGTGTTTCAATTGTAAGGGTTACCAACCTCAAGATTTTGAATTTATTGACATTATCGGCACCACTGTCGATATAGCGCCAAATTTGAAAACTTATTACTTATTTCGCAATTGTCTTATTTTGAAATGATTGATAAATTGCATTATGTTAAATACATGTAAAATAAATTAATATTTGAAATTTAATGCGAAGATATTAAGTTTTTAAGCTAATTTCAAATTTTAAAGTTCAGTTTTTAATATTTATGAATTTTTCGGTAAAAAGTTAATGGCTGGTTAAGTGAATTAAGTTATAGTAAAATAAATTCATTTCAAATTGTTTTAAGACTGTAAACAAGCTGATTTTTAATTAATATGTTTCAAATTAATAGTCTTATGTTTTAATTATCTACCAATTCTTATTCTTTAGATTACATTTTTTTATTTTAATTTTCCATTATTTTTCCACTTTATTATAATATTTTATCCTCTTTAAATTTCTTTTAATCAACTACTGGTGATTATAATTCTTACCTTATTCTTCAGTAATTCTCTCTATTTTTAGTTAATTTCTTTAATTAATTTTAAATTTTTAAATCATTTACAATTATTTGCAATACTTTCTAGCAATTTTGTTATTTTTCCAGTAGTTTATAACAGTCTTTTTTATTTTACGCTGTCTAGTAATTTTTCCTCTTTTCCTAGCTTATTATTTTTTTTTCTAGTTCCTTGTTAACTTTATAGTAGGAAATTCTTCTTTACTTTAAAATTTTTCTTTTTTCACATGTAGATATTTTTTACATTATTATTAGAGTTACTGCAAGTTTTCTTCTTTTATAACTACTTTTGTCATTTTCCAGTTATATTTTTCTCATATTCTATTTTCTTTCTTAATTTCTAATTATTTATTCACTTTTAGGAAATAGTTTTTTCTTTCTAGTAATTTTTTCTCTAATTTCAAATTTTCTTAATTTCAAATTTTCTTATTTAATTTCTTAATATTTGATCGCTTCTATTTTTTTATGCTTGTATCTAAATTTTTTCTTTAACTTAGATTTTTATACTTTCTAGTGTTGTTTTTAAGTTTCTTGTTAATTTTCAATAAATTTTAGTCATCTCCATCAATTTATAGCTTTTTTTCACTCTGAAGTAATTATTATCCTTTTTTAGGTTTTTCTTATTTTCTCATTATTTTTTTACTTATAGTAAATTTTCTTCCTTTTCTAGTTACTTTTAAACTGCTTCTTGTTATTATTTAGTTCCCGTTACAATATTATCTTTACTTTATAATTTTATACCTAATTTTTTAGTTCTTTTTAATCAAGATTTAGTTATTTTTTAGTATTATATATATTTTTTTCTTTTTCTAGTACTTTTTAAAAAATTATAAATTCTTGTTCAATTCTACTTATTTTTTTTGTCTCTAGTCGTTTTTCTTAAATGTCTAGTTCCTTTTTACTTTCTAGGATGTTTCTTGACTTTCTAGCTGTTTTTCAGTCACTTCCAGCTAATTTTTACTTTTTAGACATATTTTCTTTTCTTTTTTTCACGCTTCTTTTGAATTAAAGTAATTTTCTTCATTTTGTAGTCATTTTTAAACTTGTGATTATTTTTGAATACGCACAAGTACTTTATCTTTTATTATAATTTTTTTCCTGTATGGTTATTTTTAATTAATAGTTTTTTAATATTTTCTACAAATATTTCTCTATTTTCCTCTATTTTCTAGTAATGTTTAAAATTTATCAATATTTTTTCTTTTTATTTTTTTTTTGTTTCTAGTTGTTTTTCTATAATTTATAGTTACTTTTTTATTTCCTAGAGATTTTTTTTCATTGTCTATTTATTTGTTTAATAATTTTAGTAATTTACATAAAGTTATATTTACTTTCATCACTGTTTATAGTTATTTTGTAACTTCCTAGTAATATTTTTTATTTTTTAGTAATTTTTTTCTTTTCTTTTCTTTAATTTCTCTTATTTACTTAATTTTGCAGTAATTTTTCTTCCTTCTCTGGTTATTTCTAATCATCGTTTTCCTTTCTACAAATTGTCCTCCATTTTCTGGTAAATTTTAAAATCAAGAAACATTTCTTCATTATTATTAAATGTTACTGTTTTTAGTTGTTTTTATTTAATTTCTAGTTACTTTTAATTTTCTATTTATTTTTTAATAAATTCTAGTCATTTTTATTGAGTTATATTTATTCTCCACTTATGTTTACTTATTTTGTAACTTTCTAGTAATTTTTCTCACTTTCTAGCCATTTTGTAGTTTTTATTTAATTAATTCCTCGTATTTCATTTAATTTGCAGTAATTTTTCTTTAATTTCTAGTTACTCCTAACCGCAACTTCTAGTTATTTTTCAATCTACACTAGTGCTCCATCTTCAATTTAAATATTTTTTCTTCCTTATCTGGTAATTTTTACTTAACTACAACTTATCGTTTTATTATTTGCAAATTTCCCTCCGTTTTCTAGTAATTTTAAAATGTATAAATATTGTTTTAATTCTATTATTTTTCTTGTTTCCAGATATTATTCTTTAATTCATAATAGAAAATGTTCAGAAAAATTTTAAAATGATTTTGAACCTGGATTACATTTAAGATAACTTAAAAACTGTAAATGTTACCAACTTAAAAATCGGAATCTTCAACTACACTATACCTTTACATAACCTACAAAATTGTATATCAGTCAGAACTATTTTTTCCATTTAGAAGTTTGTTTTTTACTCAATTTAATACCAACTCAAAAAGAGTTGCATCAAATCTGAGTTGAGATTTTTTCTGTGTGAAACTTAAGTCATGTGAAACTGTAGCGATTTTAATGCGTCCAAATCGGGTGTATCAAAGAGCATTTTTTAAATCGTTTTATTACAATAACATCTTCGTTTCTCTCGAGAGAAAAGATTGTTCATGTTCAATTGCTGACAAGTACGTCCTCCTTAAGAAGCGAATGTTGACTCTGATTTACGACTCGGCGAGGTTAATAAGCGATCGAAAGCAGGAAGACGCGGGTACATTTCGGGGCTCAATGATGAAAAGAATTTTGCCAAGTTGCTGGGGCAAACGGCAGATATTCAGACAACTTCTTCTACCTACATTGCCGGAACAAAATGGCATCTTTTAATTTACGTACCGTTAATGTCAACGCTTCGAGTGCTAAAGCCGTAAGAAAAAGTTTAGGGTCGACGTAAATATCTCTGGTGTTAAAGAAGTGCCAAATTTTTAAATTACCACGTTAAAAGTCGCCAGCTGAAAGTGTTTTGAGGTTAGTCGGGTTCTCTTGATTGAGAATCGTCATCAGCATCATTTCTCACTATTTAAATACCTCAGATTTGAAATGCGATATTCCATATTCGATTTGACCACGTCACAAATAAATAATGTCTCTTTAGGTCCCTTTCTTTCTTTTTCTATATAATAACGGTTCAGAATAAACATCGGCAAACATATCTATATAAACAGATAACCAAATATAGTAGGCATATATATTTAAACATTGTATGCAGTTTATTTAGATTCCTAATGATTTTTAATAAGAAATAAAATCTCTCGGGATTGAAATTTGCAAAAAATATAAATTGCATTATGCATTGTATGCAAATAATCGAAAGACAGGTATTTGAAGAATTTGGAAAGATGTAGTTAATTTTATAATATGGCTTGTAATAGGGATATGTTAAGCAAATTGAATCTCGTGTGGTCAAACTAGTGAGTTTGTATCTTGGTTCATTTATCCGAAAAGATTCCGCCTGATTACGTGAAATGCTCGGAGCAAATTTGCAATACAGGCTTCCTCCCTTTGACTACCTTTGAGTAATTTACTACGCGTTTTGCTCACTATAATTCAGTTTGCTTTGTATAATCAAGCGTATCGACTAATTCAATTAATATTTACAAGAGAATTTCGATAAATGTTCTAATAAATATTTTTATCAATATTTTACGTAGATTACAATTCTAATTCCGTATTTAGGAGATTATATTTTAGTTTTTGATATAGTAAACAAAAAACTGCCAAACTTCCAGTTTTGGTTACATTTTAACTTTCTGAGATTTATTTCTTTTAAAGACATTTGAAAATAGGATTTAAAAGTATAGAAGCAACTTACAAATTTATGGATTATTATCCCTGAGATGAATGTCTTTTGTACGAAAAAACAAATATTTTGTCTAACCTGACATTTCTTAGACTCGACTGTGTTCAGGGTGGGGTAGTCAGGGTACAGTACGAAACAGTCAAAAGTGTAGAGCAGTTTACCGACAGTCGATAAATTTGGCGGTGCAAATTCTTTTTTTTAAATATTGCTTTCTTTTTAAATAAAAATTACCGCTTTAAGTCATACATAAATTATTAATTAACAATAGTGGGTGTAACTAAATAATTAAGAAATACTTTTTTTTATCTATAAAAAAAGAACCTAACATTCAAAAAATTAATTGACTGGCGCCAAAATTAATCGACTGTCGGTAAATGAAATTTCTTCTGTGCCAAATGACAAATTAACTTAAAAATTCTCAAAGAATTTAAAGAACACATTTTTGGTAAAAAATATCCTCATCTCAGTGTTAGTAATTCACAAATATCGTCACGTAAATTGTTTCTATTACAAGCCTCTTGTTTTTAAGAGAAATAAATCTCGGAAAGTTCCAGTTCTTTTTTTTTCACTATGTATCAGGACGAGTTAATTGAAAAAAATTATTTAGAGCGGAAATATTCATATTGGAGTATTTGTAAAGCAAGTGACGTTATTACGGTTTCATGAAGCAGAGAAGTTGACACTTTAACGATCACGTATTTGGATGCAGCTGCGTCCCTGTAACACTTGAGATCAACTTACACCAATTCAGAGTGGACAAGAGCCATCATTACCATTGAATATTGGCAATAAATATCATGTTCGTGGACCATTTTCTCATAAAATCAAGTAAATGGGTTGGCTCACCATTCCTGACTTCTATTCCACATTGTAAGTCAACTCTCGAGATTCTCGAAATCCAATAAAACTTGAGCACCCGTGTTGAACAACGCTTTTAAATTCTCCTCGGTCCTCCGATAAGCCAGATACCACCACAAGTTTATCTGCATAACGGGTTCATAATCCGCGTGATTTTGATTATATCTCGACGGTAATGATCGATTTGCCACTGAATTACGGGCGCACTTTTAAATTTTCAAATGCCCAATTTCGTTACGGATTTTATTTTATTGAATGATACCATTCGTTTCGCTCTTGGCTAATTTTAGCTTTTAATTTAAAAAAAAAGAAGAAGGAGGAGGAAATATTGTCTGACTTTTCGACACTTTATCTGACGCAAACTGAATTTATTAACCATCGGGAAAGATAAAAATTTCTACATTTTAAAATTAATTTTCCAAGGACTGTATCTGTGGTATAAGGTTGTGAGAAGAAATTAAGGGAAATGCCTTGAGAGGTTAGTTTCTAGTACATAACCTAACTTCGTCACTTGAAAAAATAGATTTAGTAAGTTCAAACATTTTAAATTAAACAGCTAAGGAAATTGTTAACTGTTTTTAGAAATTACGAAAATTTAATTGGAAGATAAAGACAATTAAGTTAAAATACTAGAAAGTAAAATAATAACTAGAAATTGAAGAAAAAAGTGAAAAAATTACTATAAAATGGAAAAGAATTTGTACAGAAAGTGAAAAAATAATTATTTAGAAAATTACGAAAAACAGCTAAATAATTTCCAAAAATTATTGGGAAGTGAAAAATAAAGACCATAAAAATGTAGATAATTTATTGTGTCAAAAAAAAAATAAAGTGTATAAAAAACTGTGGATGAAGAGAAATAACTAAAACTTTAAAGAAACATCTAGAAAAAGGGAAAAGTAACTAGAAATTTAAAATATCCAGATAAAAAAGAAGGAATTACTACACTGTAAAAACAAGTGTCTTATTTTAAGACATTTTTGTCCTCACTTTTAAGACGTTTTAAGGTTTCTTAATTTTAAACCAATGAGAAAGCATCTTTTAAAATTATTAACCAATGAAATAGCTTGAAATGATCGTAAGACGCTTTCTTAATGTCTTGTGTCTTAAAATAAGACACTTAAAAGACAGCAGCTTTTGCAGTGTAGTGAGTAAAAAATCACTAGACTGTGAAAATATAACTAAAAAACAGAATTCAAATAAAAAAAAATGTTGAACGCCCCTAGTAAAAGAAAAAGATTTAACAAATAAAGAAAAGTTAACTATAGAAAATAAGGATAAATCACTAGAAAGTAAAAAAGTACGTAATTAGAAATGGAAAAAATTACTAGTTTTAAAATAACATCTTTAGGATTAGAAAATACTTCGTATTAAAAAGATAAAATACTTCTTCTATGAGGAAGCAAAATAATTAAAAATTAACAGAAGTAACTAAAAACTGAAAATACTAGAAAGTTAAAAATATAACTTGAATATGAAAGAAATGACTCAAAATATGGAAAAATTACTAGAAAGTGTCAAAGTAACTTAAACGATAAGAAAATCACAAAAAATACTTAAAAATAATTAAAGATTTTTAAAATAAACTTAAAAATTAAAAAAGTGAAAAGCGAAAAGACGAATGAAGAAGTAAAAATTAAAGCGAAACATCTAAAAAATGCGAAAAAATAACCAGAAAGTTAAAATAATAATAAAAAACTTATGCAAAAAGAGTAGAAAATAGAGAAAAATAATTGTGAAAAAATTCTGACATTAGAAAAGGGTAATTAGAGAATATTATTAAAATTCATAAAATGACTAGAAATCGAAAAAAAACTAGAAAATAGGGTAGAATTACTTAATAGCTACAAAATAGCTTAAAGAAGTATAAAATTTACTAGAAAATGTTAAAAAGTAACTAGAAGTGATGAAAACAACCGGAGAAGTCATTAGCAGGACAAAAATTTCAGGAAAATAACTCAGGTATGAAGCACAGTAAAAATAAAGTGATGAAAATAATTAGAAATTTTTGAAAAATATCTAGAACTTTACAGAGGAAACTTAAAAATTTTAAAAAGCTGAAAGAAGAAAAAGAACTAGAAATTACAGAAAAGTAACTAGAAAATGCGAAAAAATTACTAGAAACGCCAAAAAGTAACTAGAAAGTGAAGTAAAAGGTTAGTAAATAGACTAATCGTTTTATAGTTACAAATTAATTAGAAATTGTAAAAAAATATCTAAAAATATGAAATATGAAATATAACTAGAAAATGAAAAAATGAAAATAAAATAAAAACACGAAAATAAAAGATCTCTCTTTAATAAGGAAAGTGACAAAAATAACTAAATGTTTATGAAAAATAACTAGAATTGATGAAAGCAATTGTAGTTAATGATAAATAATTTGATGTGGGAGAGAAATATTTGAAAAAGTGATGAATAAATTTTGTCCAAACAAATCCAATGAATTTGTCTAAATTTCGCCATTTTAAATTTTTAAAATCTAATGTTACATTTTTGATCCGTGCTCTCAAAAGTTTTTATGCAGAAATCAACTTTTCATTTAAAAGATTTTTAATATAAACGAATTTTAATTTAGAAAAATTTCTATTTTACATAATTTCAGTTTAATCGAATTTTTAAATACCACAATATTTATTTGACAGAATCTTCATTTCTTCGAAATTGTATTAGTACGAATTGACATTTGATAGAAAACTTAAAATGCAGAATTTTCATTTGTTAGAAATTGCAAATGGCCGAAAAAGTATTCGACAGAAATATTTTGGCGCAAATTTTGAAATTGACCAATTGCAATTTTCTTCATATTTTCTGATTGGTTAATTTTAAAATTAGCGCCAAAATATTTCTGTAGGATACTTTTTCGGACATTTGCAATTTCTGACAAATGGACATTCTGCATTTTAAGTTTTCTATCAAATGTCAATTTGTACTAATACAGTTTCGGACAAATGCAGATTCTGTCAAATAAATATTCTGGTATTTAAAAATTCGATTAACCTAAAATTTTGTAAAATAAAAATTCTTCTAAATTAAAATTCGTTTAAATTGGAATTATTTTAAATGAAAAGTTGGTTAGAAGGATTTCTGCAAAATGAAAATTCTGTTAAATATGAACTCGGTGACCTAAAAATTCCGCTAGGTCAAAATTCGGATTAATTTGTGTTCGATTGAAAAAATATTCGAAAATGTGAAATCTCGACTGAAAGAAGATTTTTCCTAATGAAATTCTATGAAATAAATATTCTAAATAATTAATTTTAGAACTTAATCATACGTCCACGTTGTTTAATACATATTTATAACTGAATGATGTGTGTTGTGTGTCCATTTGTATGAGTGTGTATGTGTGTATGTATTTATGCATGAATGTATGTATGTATGTAACTTTTTTGCCAAAAAATATCTCGAGAATGATTCAACGGATTTCAATAAAATTTGAATGACTTATTAAACTTATAAATATCTTAATTTGGTCACAGAGATTTTTAAAAATACCCAATCTTATTTTTTTGACCAAATTTTTTTTCATACTAAAAATACAACTTAATGAATACAAAAATCATATTCCTTATCACAATGGGAATCGATTGACCTATATAAAGTTTATAATTGATCAAAAATTCGTAAAATAATTCATGTTTTTTTATTATTTTTGCATTTAAAATTAATTTCTTTTTAAATAACTTTTCCAATGAATTTTTAAATTATTAATTTATGGCTTCCTTTATAAAAAGCAAATTTTTTAGCTTACGTGGAAGCGAAATGTCCACGAAATGAACACAATTTTCACCTAGTAGTTTTTGATACAAGTTGTCGCAATGAGATCGGTACAGGAATCTTTGCACTCATCATAAACTGTTATTATTATTAAACTTGCAACTGCAACGTTGCTCTAAAATTATTACTTAGTCAGTCTAAAATTGTATGTGTTCCATTGGAGAAACAATAACTAAGAAGTCATAACAGGAAGCATTAAAATATACACCATCGAGCACTTACAGTCACGATTCGATGTTCTATATGTATGCATTATTAATATTTTACAACTTTATTTTCAAAACAAGTATTATCTACCCTCGTGGCTATCTTAGTATATTAAATAGTCAACTATATAACTCTTTAAATTTTAAACTAAACAAATTAAAAACACCAGTTCTATCTTTAGTTCAGCATCAGGTTTAGAAGTAATTAATACTAATTAATACAATCGTGATATCGACAAGAAAGATTAATTCATTGATTCAATAATAGGAAAGATTGTTTCACAATGATAACACAGAATGATTACCAGAAAAATGATTTATTATTCTTCTAGTCACTTTGTAAATTTAAAATGATGATTTCTGCTTAAGGGCAACTATAATGTGTAGTTTTTTTTTTCTATTTTCGTACAAACTACGTTGTGTATTATAAACAATACGTCGAAAAGAAGAAAAATCACTTTTGCAGCAAAGCAGTTGCTTCTTTCTCAAGGTGCATTCTGTATGGATTTAGAGTAGGATATTTGCGGATTTTCAAGTCCACACCCACAAAAAAGTAACAACAAAAGCCACAACTAAAAATGTCGCGAACTCGAGCCGTTGAACATAACTTGGAATAAAAAAAGAGAGGCGGAGAACCGGTTAGACTCTACCAAAACCGGAAAGATTTCTTCCGTACGATGTCGTCCGAAACGGACAAATGGGACGAGGTAGTTGAGCCATTGGAACTTGGATAAAATAAAAACTTCACGAAAATTGCAACCAGCTGAATGAAAATGATGAATTATTAAAGACACGACGCCGATTGCGAATTGAAGCAATTGAGTCGAGAGAGAGAGAGAGAGAGAGAGAGAGAGAGAGAGAGAGAGAGAGAGAGAGAGAGAGAGAGAAAAAAATGATAAGGAAATTGAGTATTAATTAAATTTTAATCTCGCGTAATTCGATATTAAGTACAATGTACTCCAAGAGTATTTAATCATTTTTTGCATTTATAAACACTAAGAAGATTGATGCTGGCTTTTTTTGCCAAAAGTCTTTTTATTTCTTGACATGTCTCATCGCACATTGGGCGTTCACCTTTCGCAATATGATTTTTATCGGGGGATTTTTCAGTGACAGAACACCCAGAGATACCAATAGCCATGTGCAATTACTTTGCTATTAAATATGATTTGCAGTTTATAATTCAGACCAAGACAAATTGACTGTCGGAGCATGAGTAATTATCGCAGAATAATTATTATCAAAATTTGATGAAGGATTTCTTATGTGACTGTACGGCTAAGACTCGCCTTGTGCAAATTTTGCGACGCGATTGGGACCAGGCGCGATGGGTAATTTATTACAGGCGGCCGCATGATTGTTCCAAGATGTGGTTATGACTTTCAATCAGTTTTAAAAGCATCATCTTGATCGCCAAGCCCACTTGCATTATTTGTTTCTTAATCAGAGCACCGAGTCACGTGATCCAAGTAACGATAGACAGTGGCACTTGCTCACTTTCTTTTACGAGCTTCAGAATCATAAATTGACTTTGATCGATCTCGTTTTCGTTATAGGGTTAATCATACTTCGATTTTATTAACGAGATTCACTCGAGAAAAGATGTCAATCGTGGTGGTGACTGGTTAAGAGAAACATGGAAATGAGTATCAGATATGTTTTATGTACTTTAACCTTCAATTTTTTTTCCTGGGAAAAAATTTTTCCTATGTTTCTTAGTTTTTATATTTCAAACTGTAATTTTCGATATGTGACATTCAGATTTGGTAGTTTTGACTAAAATTTCCTTATTTTGGCTTTAATCTACATTTTTCCTAAGTTTCCCTACGTAAACCTTATATTTACTTTCTTTAAAATTGAACTTTCTTACTCTTTAATTCTTTATTAACTTTAAACTTCAGTTACGCATTTTCATTTTTAATTTCTCTTCTTCAAATTTTATTTTTCATACTTGAGACTTCAATTTTATTTTTTTAACCTTCACCTTTGCAACTTGAAACATTAACTTTCAAATTTTAAACTTTAACTTTCTTGATCCTTCAACTTTCCTACACTTTACTTCAACTTACTAACTAAAAATTTCAACTTTGCAACTTGGAACTTTAACTTTTCATCTTGAAACTTCAATTTTGCAAATTAAAGCTTCACCTTATCAACTTGAACTTCAACCTACCAACTTGAAACTTCAACCTAACAACTTACAAATTCAACTTCAAACTTCAACTTTACAACTATAAACTTTAACTTTGCAACTAGAAACTTTAACTTTGAAACTTAAAACTATAACATTCCAATTTGAAACTTCAAAAACCTTTATTTTTCCTACATTTTACTTTAACTTTGCAACTTGAAACGTTAAGTTTATAACTTGAAACTTTAACTTTCCAATTTGAAACTTCAAGTTTCCAACTTAAAACTTCAAATTTCCAATTAGAAACTTCATCTTTACAAATTGAAATTTCAACTTTGCAACTTGAAACTTCAACTTTTAAACTTGGAACTTTAACTTTCCAATTTGATCCTTCAACTTTCCTACCTTACCCTTCATTTTTCCTACATTTAACTTTAACTTTTCAAATTGAAACATGAACAAAGTTGAAACTTTGACAATTCAAATTTAATTTGAATTTTTCTACATTTTACTTCAACTTTATGACCTTAAACTTCAACTTTGCAACTTGAAATTTTAACTTATCAATTTGAATCTTCAAGTTTCCTATACTTGAACATTTATTTTTCCGACATTGTTTAACTTCCCAACTAGAAACCTCATCTTTTCAATTTAAAACTTCTACTTTGCAACTTAAAACTGTAACTTTCCAATTTGAATTTTTAAGTTTCGAACTTGTACTTCAACCTACCAACTTGGAACTTCAAGTTTGCAACTTAAAACTTTAACTTATCATCTGGAAACTGTAATATTTGAATTTCTATTTGAATTTGAATATTCTTACATTTGTCTTCAACTTTACGACTTGAAACTTCAACTTTCCAATTTTAAACTTAAATATTCGAACTTAAAACTTTAACTCTGCAACTTTGCAATTTGCAACTTTAACTTTGAAAATCTAAACTTTAACATATAAATTTGATTCTTCAAATTTACTACCTTAACCTTCATTTAAACTTTCATTTTTCGTACATTTGCTTTTAACTTTACACCTTGAAATTTCAACTTTGAAACTTGAAACTTTAACTTTAAAACATGAAACTTTAATTTTCTAATTTGAAACTTCAAGTTTCAAACTTGACATTTCAACTTTTAAACTTTAATCTTAAACTTACCAATTTCAAATATTAACATTCGAATTTGAAACTTCAATTTTGAAATTTTGCAACTTCAATTTTCCTATTTGAAATTTTAAATTTCCAACTTGAAACTTCAACTTCGAGTCTGAAACATTTTTATTGGAAACTTGTACTTACAAAGTTGAAACTTGAACTTTTCAACTTGAAACTTCAACTTTGTAACTTGAAATTTTAACTTTGCTAATTGAAAATTCAATTTTTCTACTTGAAACTTCAACTTTCCTACATTTTACTGCAACTTTCCAATTTGAAACTTCAATTTTACAAATTAAAACTTCATCTTTGCATAAAGTTGAAACTTCAACCTACCAACTTCAAACTTCAACTTAACAACTTCAAACTTCAAATTTGCAACTAAAAACTTTAACTTTGAAACTTAAAACTTTAAAATTCTAATTTGAATCTTCAAAAATATTCATTTTTTTTATATTTTACTTTAACCTTGCAACATGAAACTTTAAATTTGCAACTTGTAAAGTTAACTTTATAACTTGAAACTTTAACTTTCCAATTTGAAACTTCAAGTTTCCAAGTTAAAACTTAAAATTTTAACTAGAAACTTCATCTTTACAAATTGAAATTTTAACTTTGCAACTTAAAACTTCAACTTTAAAACTTTTTAACTTTAACTTTCCGAATTGAATCTTGAACTTACCAAGTTGAAAACTTGAAGTTTTTAATTTGAAACTTAAACTTTGAAACTTGAAATTTTAACTTTTAAACTTGAACATTCCAATTTGTAACTTTAACTTATCAACTTGAAACTTTTTAGTTTGAATCCTCATCTTTTCTACTTGAACCTTCATTTTTCCTACATCTACTTCCACTTGGAAAATTTACAGATTTTTTTTCGTATTTTAAAAATATTTTGTAATTTTTTTACTCATTTTCCATAGATTAACATTATTTTCTTTAATTTTTAATTGTATATATACTATTTTTCAATTAATTTCTAAAAATTTGCAATATTTTTCAAATCTTAATAAATTCTTTTTTTTCTTAATTATTCATTTATTTCCTTTATTTTTTTTTTATATACATTTTTTATATTCCAATTATTTTCTACAATTGTTGTTATTTTTCGGCAAATATCGTTTCTTTGTTCATTCTTAATTATTTTCTTTAATTTTCAATCAGTTTCTTTTAATTTGAATGAAAATTAAACTTTTATTACATTTGAACTATTTTCTCAGTTATAAATTGTTTAGTTATTCTTCAATTATTTTTTTTTATTAATTTAAAATTATTTTCTCGAAATTTCAATTATATTAAAAATATTCTTTCGCTTTTAAAAATTTCATTAAATATTATTTTTCTTATCTTTTCCTTTTATGGACTCTTGCTTCTTTTGTTACCCAAATGGGGGATTGAATATACCAAAATATTTTTTAAATTGAGTGGTTTGGCGTAAGACTTGCTACTCCAAGGGTTTGATTTTAAATCCAAACTTAAATTTTTAAAAATTCAAACCTGGACAAGATGATTTTTTAAAAAAAATATTGTCTTGAAATTTCCCGTATGTAAAAAATCTTTCTGCAACAATTATTTGTGAAAATATTTGACGAAAAGGGTAAAAACTGAACAAAAAGCAATTTTGTTAGAAAAAGTTAAACAAGAATCACTTATGAGTACATATTTCGAGTTTTTTTCAAATGGGTTAAAGTTAAATTAAAAATGTTAATATAATAATTAAAATTTCATTAATTATCTTAAATTAATAAAAACACATTTTGAAAAGAATCCTTTTGAAAATCGTTCTAAAAATCTCTTCGTCTGAAAATATATCAATGATTATAAAAGAAGGGTACTTTTTCAAACTCTTTACTTTTTGCGTGTCAATTGAACATTACAATAGTTCCTGTTTACTTTTATAATAATATGCGGTATCTTATAAGAAAGATATACATTTCACGTAGCAGAGAACTGAGATTAATGCACGCCCGATCGAGGTTAATGCTCGCTAAATGTTATAATTATCGCGGTACTCGCATCTACATGAATAAATGTCGTAATGTGCGTTTAATTATTTTTTATTGCGGCACTATTATTATAAAATGCTTTGTTAACATTTTCTCTCATTTATCACGTGAAGTGTCACTAATTGCAACTTGTTAGTTATACCAACACTTTTCTTTCCAGTTACGCACACGATATTTTTTTTCTTCCTTTAATTGCAAAAATAATAATAGATCTGCACAAAGATAGCCATTCGTTTTTGGCGTGTCAAATTAATTTCTTCAGATTCATGATTCTCGTCCATCTATCTAAATTCATTAAACGTCAATTGATCAACGAACATCAATTGTACTGCAGGGGGTGCAGCAGCAGGCTGTTATTTCAAAAGATATAGTCAGCTCATTATTGGCATAAATAATATTCACTCTGCGAATTCAAAACAATTCAGATCAATTAAGGCTGTTGTTTGTTATCTAACAGGATAATTGTTTTCGAAGATTGGCAAATATTTGTGAAAGTTTGATAACTGGTGTATTAATAATATATGATGAAAAAATTATTCTGTCAACAATAATGTTTAATAATACAATAATGTCGTCAATTTGTATTGTTGGCAGAATGGAATTCCTGATTTTGTTATTCGGATCAGAAATTCGGATTCGGTTCGTAACTAATATTTTATCGTGACTTTCACCTGAGAGACACGCCTTTCTATTTTGAATAAATATAAATGACGTAAGCTCATGTGTGGAAATATTTGCGTATATTTTTCTCTCGAGAGAAGATACATCTTGATAAGAAGATAGGATTGATGTTCAAACGCGTGTCAAAAGATAGATTTACTCAAATAGAGTTTCTGAGATTGGCTCATCAGCAGCATCTCGTTTCATTTTCTATCTTGGGAAAGAACGCCGACTTACCTCTTATGGATGTTGACCTTCCGATTGCCTGTTTAAACCCAATTTCAATGAAGGAAACGCAATCTAAACCGCATCGGCATCTGGATGACCAATGCGTCTCTCTATTTTACGAGCTTTGGCTGCACATCCATCGTCAACTGCCACCTCAACTCATTCTACAGTCTCAATTTTTGTTGCAGGCTTTTTATTGTGGTTTCTTTTTTGTTCTTCTTGTTTTTCATTTTATTTTATTTTTACCTATTTCCGTATATATTAATGGTTTGTAGAATTTTTATTTATCAGTTTTTACTGAATATTGGGCAATGATGGACCAGAAGTTTAGCTTGAGGAAATTGTAGTCAAGGTTGGTACGAGGGAACAATTATATGATTTTTTTTTGATTTTATATTCTAGATTCCGGTTATTCCCGACTTTCACATGTATAATTTTATATATTGGATTTCACATTTCGGGTTCATAATCCCAAATTCTACGTTCTAGATTTCATGAATGATGATTCCGGATTCAAAAAATCAGTTTCCAAAAATCGCATTCCATATCTCAAATTCCAAATCCATAATTTTAAAACCCTGATTATGCATCTTAGATTCCACAGTCCAGATTCCACATCCTGGATTTCTTGTTCCAGATCGAAGATTCAGAATTCCATATTCCAGATTCTATACTCAATTTTTCATATCCCAAGTTCCTTATCCCCTAATTTCATATTTTTGATTCTATATCCTAGATTCCACACTCAGAAAAAATTTTCGTAAAAATTTCTGTGCTGTTCACCATAAAAGAGTCATAATTGACAGTCTCCGAAATTTTACCGTGCTGTCTTATAATTTTTACCGGATTTTCTGATTAAAATTGTGGGAAATCTGGTAAAAATTTTAAGACAGCACGGTAAAATTTCGGAGACTGTCAATTATGACTCTTTTATAGTGAAGAGCACAGGAATTTTCACGAAAATTTTTTCTCAGTGCATGTTCCATATTCTATACACCAGATTCCAGATTCCATATTACGATTTCCACATCTATAATTTTATCCCGGATTCTACATTCCAGATTTCATATTCAAAACTCCATGTTCCAGATCCAAGATTCTGGATTCCATACCCCAAATTCTATACTCAATTTCCATATCCCGGATTCCATATTCTGCATTCCATGTTCTGAATTCCACATCCTAAATTTCTTATCCCCAATTTTATATCCTTGTATCCAGATATCATGTTCCAAATTTCATATTCCAAATTCACATTAATAATTTGGCAAATTAAAGTTTGGATTAGGTGACATGAAAATAAAACTAACTACTTTAAAGCAGAACTATGAAGAGTGAAGTTTAAAATAGGAAAATTGGTGGCTGAAGTACAGGAAATGGAGGTTGAAGTATAGAAAATGTAATACAGAAGTTGAAAATTAAATTACAAAGTTGAAGCTAAACAATGAAAATTGAAGACCGGAATAATAAAATTTAAGCTTCAAGTTGCAAACTAATGGTTGAAGTACGGGAAATGAAGGTTGAAGTATAAAAAATATAGGTTGAAGTTACAGTAAAGATATTAAAAGTTAAAGTATCAAAATTGAGGTTGGGAAATGAAAGTTGGCGACCAAAGTAATAAAATTAAAGTTTGTAGTAGAAACATCGATGTTTGAAGTACATAAAATAAAGGTTGAAGTATATAAAATGTGAGATTAAATTATAGCAAAGACATTAACAGTTAAAGTATCAAAATTAAATATAAAAGCGAGAATTGACGACTGGTGTAACAAAATTGAAGTTTATAGAGGGGAAATAGAAGTTTGAAGTAGGGAAAATGAAGGTTGAAGTACAGAAAATATAAGATAAAGTTCAAGCTGAGAAATTGAAAGCTGAATTATCAAAACTAAAGCTAGAAAATTAATATTAACGACTGGAGTAATAAAATTGAAATTTACAGTAGGAAAAGTGAAGGTTGAAGTACGGAAAATGAAGTTTGAAGAATAGAAAATTTAAGATAAAATACGATCAGAGAAATTAAAATTTGAGTTATCAAAATTGATGTAAAAAAATGTAAATTGAAGATTATAGTAATTAAATTTAAGTTTTGAGTTGCAAAGGTAAAACTTGAAGTACGAGAAATGAAGGTTGAAGTATAGAAAAATGTAGGATGAATTTATAGCAAAGACGTAAGTTAAAGTATCAAAACTGAAGCTAAAAAACGAGAATTTGTGACTAGAGTAGCTAAATTAAAGTTTGTAGTAGGAAAAATCAGGTTTGAAATGCTGAAGATGAAGGTTGAAGTATAAAAAATGTAGAATGAAAATTTAGCAGAAACATTAAAAAGTAGGATGCAGTTCTAGCAGAGATATTAAAAGTTAAAATATCAAAATTAAAGCTGGAAAAAAAAGCGCGAATAATAAAATTTAAATTTGTAGTAAGAAAATTGAAGGTTGAAGTACGATAAATGAAGGTTAAAGTACAGCAAGTGTGAGATGAAGTTATAGCAAAGACATTAAAAGTTAAAGTACAAAAATTAAAACTAAAAACGAGAGTTGACGACCAAAGTAATAAAAAAGTTTTTTGTAGGAACATCGATGTTTGAAGTACATAAAGTGAAGGTTGAAGTATATAAAATGTGGGATAAAATTATAGAAAAGACATTAACAGTTAAAGTATCAAAATTGAAGCTAAAAGCGAGAATTGACAACTGGTGTAGCAAAATTGGAGTTTATAGTAAAGAAATTTAAGTTTGAAGTACGGAAAATAAAGGTTGATGTACAGAAAATGTAGGATAAAGTTCAAGCAGAGAAATTGAAAGCTGAATTATCAAAACTAAAGCTAAAAAATTAATATTAATGACTGGAGTAATAAAATTGAAATTTACAGTAGGAAACGTGAAGGTTGAAGTACGGAAAATGAAGTTTGAAGTATAGAAAATTTAAGATAAAATACAAACAGAGAAATTGAAAGTTGAATTGTCAAAATTAAAGTTAAAAAATGTATATTAACGATAATAGCAATTAAATTTAAGTTTTGAGTTGCAGAAGTAAAGGTTGAAGTACAGGAAATGAAGGTTGGAGTATAAAAAATGTAGGATGAAATTATAGCAAAGACATAAGTTAAAGTATCAAAACTGAAGCTAAAATACGAGAATTTACGCCTGGAGTGGCAAAATTGAAGTTTGGAGCAGGAAAAATCAGGTTTGAAATGCTGATGATGAAGGTTGAAGTATAAAAAATGTAGAATGAAAATTTAGCAGAAACATTAAAAGTTTCCAGCAGAGAAATTGAAAGTTGAAATATCAAAATTGAAGCTGGAAAATAAAAATTAATGACTGGAATAATAAAATTTTAATTTTTGGTAAGAAAATTGAGGGTTGAAGTACGGTAAATGAAGGTTAAACTACAGAAAGTTTGGGATGAAGTTAAAACAAAGAATTTATTAGTTAAAGTATTTAAATTAAAACTAAAAACGAGAGTAGACAACCAGAGTATAAAAATTAAAGTTTTCATTTAGAAAATTGAAGTTTAAAGTACGTAAAGTGAAGGTTAAAGTACAAAAAATAGAGGATGAAATTCGAACAGAGAAATTGAAAGTTGAGTTATCAAAATTGAAACTGAAAAGTGTATATTAATATCTGGAGTAATAAAATCCAAGTACATATCGAGTAGGAAAATTGAAGGTTGAAGTTCGGGAAATGAGTATTGAAGTATAAAAAATGTAGGATGAAATTACAGCCAACACTAAAAGTTAATGTATCAAATTTGAAATTATCGAGCAAGAATTTACGACTGGCGTAACAAAATTGAAGTTTTGAGCAGGAAAATTCACGATTGAAGTACTGAACATGGAGGTTGAAGTACAGAAAATGTAGGATAAATGTAAAATTTTTCTTTTAAAACTACTAATTACAAAAGTAATTTGTCTTAGTGAGTATATAAATATTTAAAAATTGTCTGACATTGGTGATTGTTTTTAAATGGGGTCACTTAGAAATAGAATGCTCCATATACAATTTTGCCACTTCTAAGAATTAAAAATATATTTCCAACCAGAAATTTCAATTTTGAAATTTCTACGTTGTGAGTAGGTACTGCTTTGCAGTCCCATTGTTATTCGCTCTGAAATCATTAGGATGTGCTGACAAGTAGCAGCTTTTGAAGCTCTCATTGTTGCTGATGCTGCGTTGTCGACACTCTGGTCTGGATGATCGCCTTTGGTGCTAAAGTGTTGTTGGGTGTAACAGTAGACCTGAGAAGTGCTTGCATATGCAACCAGAAGCGATTAAGAGGGACTAGAGCGTTGACCTCGTACTGCTTCGCAGAGGGTATAATGAGAGTGCTGGGCAATGATACCCACTACTTATCATGTGTCACTCTAGCGCTTTGACTTTATGAAAAAACGTTTTATAACAACTTTATAAAAAAATGCTATAAATTAACTGTTCCGCAGGACTGCAACAATTTTCTTTTCATTCACTTCAGATCCACAAAGTTCATTATTTATCTTACAAAAATACATCTGGTTTGTACATTTTTTTTTTCAGTAGCTTGCTTTTCAAATTACTTATGTATGTACTGGAAGTTCTGCTTTCTATTTCTCCTTGTCAGTTTTTTTTATTACTTTACACTTGAGTTTCTTATTTAGCCACACGGAAAAGTAGCCAGTCAAAATGGTTTGTGGGAGTGACAACGTGTGGATACGAGTTTATAGCTTGATACTCTCGTAGAAAGACGAATTAGTTGCGCATAAATTGTGAGGGGGTGGAGTTGAGTTAATTTTTCTTGACGGAGAGGGGAGCAAGTTTGTAAACTCATATCCGCCGCTAGCTTCGGACTCCCACGAACTATATTGATTAAAGAGATGGGTAATGTTTTTGTCTTGCATTTTTATAATTTAGGGCTTAAATTTTTATCTTCTGTTTAAATTTAGATAATTAAGGTTAGGTATTGTCAAGTTGAAATTTCAGTATTTCTAATGAGATCTTTAATCTTTTTTCAAATTTCAATTTCCATAGTTTAAACTTAAAATTTTCAACTATAAATCAATTTCTATACTTCGACCTTCAACTTTCCTACTTCAGTCTTCTTAAAACTTAAAATTATCTATACTTCAGATTTTATTTTTACTTTTCATTTTTCAATTTTCACGTTCCCTACCTCAGCTTTCTTAAAACTATGTAATTAAAATTTTGAAATTTTTAGGAAAAATAAAAGTTTGAGGTCATAATTCCGAAAAAATTCAAGTTAAATTCAAATTATCTACTTCAGCCTTCAATTTTCCTGCTTCAACCTCCAATTTTTCTCAATCGATAATAATGCAAAAGGTAGATTATTAGATTAGAAAAAAAATTAAATGCTGAATCAATGGAAATGAAGGTTGAAATAGGAAACTTTAAGGTTGAAGGAGGAAATTGGAACGTTCAAGTAGCTAAATTAAAGTATGATTTGAAAAAATGAAGGTTTAAGAAAAAATTTGAAGGTCAAAAAAGGAAATTAAAAGGTTGAAGTAGGAAGTTTGAGGGTTGAAGTGGGAAATTGGAAGTTTGAAGTAGGTAAATAAAAGTTTTAAAAAATAAAGGTTTATGTAGGAACATTGAACGACGAAGCAGGAACTTTGGAGGTCAAAGTAGAAAATTTTAAGGTTATATTAGGAAGTTTGAGAGTTTAAATAGGAAATTCGAAGAATGAAGTAGCTAAATTAAAGTATAATGTTAAAAAAATAATTTTTTAAGTAGGAAACTTGAAGGTCGAAGGAGGAAATTTGAAAATTGAAGTTGAAAGTTTGATGGTTAAAGTAAGAAATTTGATGGTTAAAGTAGGAGGTTTGAAAGAAGAAGTAGGAAACTGAAAGTTTGAAGTGGCTAAATGAATGTATCAATTAAGAAAATTAAGGTTTAAGAAGGATATTTGAAGGTTAAAGTAGAAAAATTAAAGGTTGCGGTAGGAAGTTTGAAGGTTGAAGTAGTTAAATTAATGTTTGACAAAAACGATGGTTTAAATAAGAAATGTGAAGGTTGAAGTATTGAAATTAAAGTTTAAAAAAATAATAGTTTATGTAGGAACATTAAACGTCGTAGCAAGGAATATGAAGGAAAAAGTAGTAAATTTTAAGGTTTAAGTAGGAAGTTCGAGGGTTGAAATAGGAAATTGGAAGGTTAAAGTAGGCAAATTAAATTATAATTTTAAAAAATAATTTTCAAGTAGGAAAATTTAAGGTCGAAGCAGGAAATTTGAAGGTTGAAGTAGAAAGTTTGATGGTTACAGAAAGAAGTTTAATGGTTAAAGTAGGAAGTTTAAAGAAAGAAGTAGGAAACTAATAGTTTGAAGTGGCGAAATGAATGATTCATTTTAGAAAATTAAGGTTAAGTAGGAAATTTGTAAGTTGAAGTAGAAAATTTGAAGGCTAAAGTAGGAAGCTTGAAGGTTGAAGTAGGAAGCTTGTAGATTGAAGTAGGAAATTGGAACTCTGAAGTAGTTAAATTAATGTTTAAAAAAAAATTAGAAGATTGAAACAGGAAAATTGAAGGTTGAAGTTGGAAGTTTGAATGTTGAATTGGGAAATTGGAAGGTTGAAGTAGGGAAATTAAAGTTTTAAAAATAAAGGTTTATGTAGGAACATTGAACGTCGAAGCAAGAAATTTTAAATATAAAGTAGTCAATTTGATGGTTAATGTAGGAAGTTTAAGGGTTGAAATTGGAAATTGGAAGGTTGGAATAGTAAAATTAAATTATAATTTAAAAAATAATTTTCAAGTAGGAAATTTGAAGGTTGAAGTTGAAAGTTTGATGGTTACAGAAAGAAGTAGGAAACAGAAAGTTTGATGTGCCCAAATGAATGATTCTTTTGAAAAAATAAAGGTTAAGTAGGAAATTTTAAGGTTAAAGTAGTAAATTTGAAAGCTAAAGTAGTAAGTTTGAAGGTTGAAGTAGGAAATTGAAAGGTTGAAGTTGTTAAAATAATGTTTAACAAAATTTAAGGTTGAAATAAGATATTTGAAGGTTGAAGCAGGAAAATTGAAGGTCGGAGTTGGGGAATTAAAGTTTAAAAAAAAGGTTTATGTACGAACATTGAACGTAAAGCAATAAATTTTGGGGACAAAGTAAAAAATTTGAAGGTTTATGTAGGAAGTTTGAGGTTTGAAATAGGAAATTGGAAGTTTGAAGTAGGTAAATTAAAGTTTAATTATAAAAGAAAATTTTAAGTGGGAAATTTGAAGGTCGAAGCAGGAAATTTGAAGGTTGAAGTTGAAAGTTTGATGGTTAAAGTAGGAAGTTTGAGAGAATATGTAGAAACCTGAAAGTTTGAAATTGCTAAATGTATGTTTCATTTAAAAAAAGTAAGGTTTATGTAGGAAATTTGATGGTTGATGTAGAAAATTTGAAGGTTAAAGTAGGAATTTCAAAGGTTAAAGTAGAAAATTGGAAGGTTAAAGTAGTTAAATTAGAATTTGGCAAAAATGAAGGTTTAAATAAAAAATTTGAAAGTTGAAGCATGAAATTAGAAGGTTGAAGAAGGAAATTTGAAGGTTGAAGTAGGAAATTTGAAGGTTGAAGTTGAAAGTTTGATGGTTAAAGTAGGAAGTTTGAGAGAATAAGTAGGAACCTGAAAGTTTAAAATAGCCAAATGTATGTTTCATTTTAAAAAAAGTAAGGTTTATGTATGAAATTTGATGGTTGAAGTAGAAAATTTGAAGGTTAAAGTAGAAATTTCAAAGGTTGAAGTAGGAAAATGGAAGGTTAAAGTAGTTAAATTAGAATTTGGCAAAAATGAAGATTTAAATAAGAAATTTGAAAGTTGAAGCATGAAATTAGAAGGTTGAAGAAGGAAATTTGAAAGTTAAAATTTGAAGGTTGAAGTAGGAAATTTGAAGGTTGAAGTAGTTAAATTAAAGTTTGACAAAATTGCAGGTTTAAATAAGAAATTTGAAGGTTGTAGCAGGAAATTTGAAAGTTTAAATTTGAAGGTTGAAGTTGGAAGTTTGAAGGTTGTAGTGGAAAATTGGAAAGTTGAATTTTGTAAATTAATGTTTCATATAAAAAATGAAGGCGTAAGTTGGAAAGTTGAAGGTCGATACATGATATTTGAAAGTTAAAATCGAAGATTTTAAACTTGAAGTAAGAAATTTGAAAATTGAAGTAAAAAATTTGAAGGTTAAAGTAGCAAAATTGAAAATTGGAGTATTTTCTTCAATACGGTTTTTGTCGGAATATTTATGTTTGAAGTAATGAAAGAATAGTTTGAACTTCCCAAACTTGGAATGGAAGTTAAATCATGGAATTTTACGTTAGAAGTAAGAAAATCTTAGGTTGTATTTTGCTAATTGAAGTTTAGTGCAGGAAGAATGAAGATAGTAGTAGAAAATTATAGGCTGTAGAGTAAAAATTTAAGAACTGATGTAGCAAAACTGAAGACTAAACAAAAATGAAGTTTAAAGTAGAAAAATTGAAGGTGAAAACAGAAAAGTCGAAGGTTGATATATGAAAAATGTATATAGATGTAAGATTATTTAATTATTAATAATTAGTTTATTTTTATTAAAGATGTAAAGGTTCTTTGATTTTTAAAAATTGTAGTTTAATTTTAATGCACTGATCCAGTAGGGACATACAAGGTTGAAGTTACAGTTGTGAAAATTTAAGGTTGATGTACAAAATTTTAAGTTCGAAATAAAGAAACTAGAGAATAAAGTCAAATGAATTTTAAACTCCAACTGTAATCTATTTTTAATTTTATTATTAATAGTAATATTAATAGTAATATTAATAGTAATATCATAATGTTAAAATAAAAAGTTATTTTCCTGCATATTATTAAAATAATCATAAATAAATTCCAAAGAATAAAGCAGGAAATATACAAGAACTTTGCTTCCTACATAAATATCACTGAAAGGATTAAAAGTAGAAAGAAAGGTTAAAAATTCCGATTTCATTTGCAAATAGTAGTTGATTGAGGACAGAGAGTTTTCCGCGAGCGTCGTCAATATTTGCTACCGTTTTATTCAAGTCAAGTACTCTTTTGACCAGTTCACGCTTCGTCAGAAAACGTAGGCGATGTAATTTATTCCTGCTCACGAGCGTACTTGGGTCCCGCATAAGTACACGCACGGTAGACGTGCGTGACGGGATTCATCTATCAAGTGTCACATTGACGATTTTCCGGAACACGGATTCAAATTTCCCTCAGAAAGAGTCTCTGAAATTTAATCAATTACGGCAAACTGAACTAAATTTGCAGATATTGGAAATTAAAATATATTCCCCTAATTGAAAAGTTTGACACTTTCAAACTAGAAAGTCGTTTTTCACCCCAAACAAAAATATTATTCAAATTAACTTCACCAAATTTTGCTAAAAATTAAAAAAAAATTAAATATAAATCTGAAGACTTTCAATATATAAAATTTTAAATTGATTAAAGTTAAAATAAATTTGAGTCAACATTGAGAATAGAAATTCAAATCAAGAAAAGTTTGTAATAATCAAATTTGTATTGTTTAAATAAGAAATTATGAATAAGAAATTTTCCTATGTGGAATAATTCAAATTCGTACAAATTATAGAAGTTGAAATTAAATTTATGAATATAAAATTAAACACAAAAATAAGGTTTCCAGATCTGAGTATGAAACCAATATTATCCTATGTATTTTGATGCACTGAATCTGAATCCACCATCAAAATTGGTCCAGCAGGTCTGGTTTTGAACCTAACCACAAAATCAATAAAATGGTACTTTTTGTTCTATAGAGTCTGAACCGGACCTAAAATTTATACAAATCTAGAATCAATAGAAAGCTTGATTTATGACCTATAAAACCCTTTTTTAAAAATTGTTCTACGAGGATTTTTAACGAAGTTATGATGTTTTACTTAAAATATGACTTTTTTTCAAATGTGCAAAACACATCAATAGTGAGTTATGGAAAAAAATGGTTTTAAGTAAAACATCATAACTTCGTTAGAAATGACCGTAGAACAATTTTTAAAAAAGTGTTTTAAAGGTCATAAATCAAGCTTTCTATTGATCCTAGACTTGTATAAATTTTACTTCCGGTTCAGAATCTATCAAACAAAAAGTACCATTTTATTGATTTTGAGGTTAGATTCAAAACCGGACCCATCATCCAATCAGGATTCGAATTCAGTGCACCAAAATACATAGGAAAATATTGGTCTCATACCCACATCCGGGAACATTATTATTTTTTTTTTGGCTGTGTAATTATTATTTGATAACAAAGTTTAGCTAAATCTAATTTTTTCTACAAAATGTACAACTGGATCTTTCAAAATTTGGTGAAATTAATTTTAATAATAGTTTTATTTGATGGGAACAGTCATTGTTTAGTTTGAGGTTATATCAATGGAGAAAACCTCCTTAATAAATATGACGTGATTTGAATTTAAAGAATCGTTTACGACTTTATGACGGTTGTCGCTTTAATAGACGAGACAGGAGTGGGAGAAATGAAGTTTTCTCTTGAATGACGTAAGGAGGCCTAATCGGTATTATAACGAGTTGCCAAAGAGAGAATCAGCGACATTATAAAAATGACAAAACGACAGTGACTGCCGTAACACACGACACTTGTAAAAAGTTGCAAGGGCTGCTTTTCGTAGCCATTGACCGTTATGTTGTTCATCGTTTGATCGCGTGCAGATTCTATACGCTCGCATTATCCTTCAACAACAAGGGAATCGTCATTAAAATTAACATTTTCTGCGAAAGGAGTAACGCTCCAAGAGTCGACCGCACATAAACAAGATACCAGGAGAAACAAACATCTTCTCCCATAGTCAATTAATTTTACTCCCAAGTTGGTAAAACCTCTAGATTGGCGTTAACGTTAATTGTCAATGGACCATAATTGAATCGTTTGTCAAGTCTGAGTTAGAATCCAGTATCTCGATGTCAATTAGAAAAGTGAGACTGCCTCTAATTGCTTCAATTTTCGATGTTTTAGAATTATTTCGATTTGTCTTATTTAATTATTATTGGCGAAAAGGTGATTGACTTTCCGAAAATGGTGAAACTATTATTTTTGTAGTATTGAATATAAAAATACTTGTAGCACAGGTTTGCTAAGGGATAATAAATACGAGTTTGCAAAAAATTGAATCTGATAAAAGCATATTTCAATGAAAAGTAATGGGAAACAAATAGGTGATCATTTGATAAATAAACCTATCAAATTATTAACGCCTCGCAGTTTCCGCACAGTGATCACGAACACATAATAACTACTAACACAGGACTCTGTTGGGGGCACTGGATTAATAAAGTGGATGAATGTTTCCGCGTGTCACTGAGAGTTATATGTTCGAGTGTCGCTGAAAATGTACACAATCTATTGCACGCAGAACATTTACTCTCCCCTCTCTTTTATTGTCAGTAACATGTAATTTGTTTTGACGCCTAAGTTGAAAAATAACAGTTCAAGCGTGCAAGAATAAACAATATTTTCAACGCGGTGCAATATGTGAATAAAGGCCGCTAGGTCGATGAAAGATTTAAACGGGAGAGGAGGTGAAAGTAGGAAAATTTAGAAGTGTAGTAGAAGAATTTAAGTTTGAAAATAGGAAAATTGAAGGTTGAACTAGGAAATTGCAACGATGTAGTAGCTAAATTAAAGTTTGATTTGAATACATTAAGGTTTAAGTAAGAAATTAAAAGATCAAAGCAGGAAATTTGAAGGTTGAAGTAGTAAATTGGTCGCTTGAAGTACCTAAATTGTTGATTCATTTCGAAAAATGAAGGTCTACTACACAGGGAATTTAAAGGTTGAAGTAGAAAATTTGAGGGTTAAAGTAGGAAGTTTAAAGGTTGCGGTAGGAAATTGGAAGGCCGAAGTAGCTAAATATTAAATATTAATTTAAATTGAAGTAACTAAATTAAATTTAGATTTATAAAAATTAACGTTTAAGTAAGAAATTTAAAGGTCTATGAAGGTTGAAGTTAGAAAATCTGAAGGTTAAATAGAAAGTTTGAAGGTTAAAGTAGGAAATAGGAAGGTTGAAGCAGTTAAATTAAAGTTTGACAAAAATGAAGGTTTAAGTAAGGAAGCAGAAAAATTAAAGGTTGAAGTAGAAAATGTGAAGGTTACTAAATGAAGCGTAAAGATTAAAGTAGAAAATTAGAAGGTTGAAGTAGCTAAATTCAAGTTCCATTGTAAAAAATTATGGTTGTAGTAGGAAATTTGAAGGTCGAAGCAGGATATTTAAAGGTTGAAGTAAAAAATTTAATGGTTAAAGTAGGAAGTTTGAAGGTTGAAGTTAGAAAATCTGAAGGTTAAATAGGAAGTTTGAAGGTTAAAGTAGGAAATAAGAAGGTTAAAGTAGTTAAATTAAAGTTTGACAAAAATGATGGTTTACTCTCTAAATCTGAATTAGTGGTTTTCTACTAATGAATTAGCGAAAAGTGAGCTACTATTAAAATAGTAAGAATTTTACTAATTCTTAGAAGAAAACTACTAAGAATTAGTAGAAAACTACTAATTTTGTAGTAGAAAACTACTAATTAAATTAGTAAAAAAATCTACTTTTTTTAAAAGTAAAGTTTCACTATTTCAATTAGTAGTTTTCTACTAAGAATTAGTAGTTTTTTACTAAGTATTAGTAGTTTTTTACTGAGAAGTAGTAGTTTTCTACTATATGAATTAGAGAAAAATGAGCCATGAATTTGACTAATTCATAGAAGAAAACTACTAATTCAGATTTAGAGAGTAAGTAAGAAAGCAGAAAATTTGAAGGTTGAAGTAGAAAATTTGAAAATTACAGAAGAAAGTGTAAAGCTTGAAGTAGGAAATTAGAAGGTTGAAGTAGCTAAATTAAAATTCCATTGTAAAAAATGACTGTTTAAGTAGGAAATTTGAAGGTCGAAACAGGATATTTGAAGGTTGAAGTAAAAAATTTAATGGTTAAAGTAGGAAGTTTGAAGGTAGAAGCAGAAAATTCAAAAGTTGAAGTAGAACGATTTGAGGTTGAAAGTAGAAAAATTGAAGGTTGAAGTAAGAAATTGGAAGGTTAAAGTAGCTAAATTAAAGTTTGAGTTGATAAAATTAAGGTTTAAATAGGAAAATTAAGGGTCTAAGCAGGAAATTTGAAGGTCAAAGTTACATAATTTAAAGGTTAAACAGGAAGTTTAAAGGTTGATGTAACTAAATTAAAATTGGATTAAAAATATGAAGGTTTAAGTAAGAAATTTTAAGGCCGAAATAGGGAATTTGAAGGTTATTGTAGGAATTTTGAAGGTTTAAGTAGGAAATTTAAAAGTCGAAGCAAGAAGTTTGAAGGTCGAAACAGGAAATTTGAAGGTTGAAGTAGAAATTTTTGTGGTTAAAGTAGGAAGATTGAAGGTTAAAGTAAGAAGTTTGAAGATTTAAAGTAGGAAATTGGAAGGTTAAAGTATCTAAATTAAAGTTTTATTTGAAAAAAATTAAAGTTTAAGTAAGAAATTTAAAGTTCTAAGCAGGAAATTTGAATGTCGAAGTTACATAATTTGAAGATTAAACAGGAAGTTTGAAGGTTGAAGTAACTCAATAAACTTGGATTAAAAATATGAAGATTAGAGTAAGAAATTTGAAGCCAGAAGGTGAAATTTTGAAGGTTTAAGTAGGAAATTTGAAGGTCGAAGCATGAAGTTTCAAGGTCGAAACAGGAAATTTCAAGGTTGAAGAAGAAAATATTGATGGTTAAAGTAGAAAGTTTGAAGGTTTAAGTAGGAAATTGGAAGACCGAAGTAGCTAAATTAAAGTTTGATTAAAAAAAATGAAGATTGAAGTAAGAAATTAAACCTCGTAAATTGGAAGTAAGTAGGAAGTTTAAAGCTTACCGTCTAAGTTGAAAAATACCAGTTTAAGAGTTTAAGAATAAACGGAAGAGGAGGTATTGAAATTTGTGAGTGTAGTAGAAGGATTTAAGGTTGAAATAGGAAAATTAAAGGTTGAAATTGGATAATTAAAGGTCAGCAATTTGATAAGTTGGATTTCATTTTTACTACATTAATCTTCACATCGAAAAATTCAACCTTTTATTTTGATGCTTCAACGTTACAGTTTCTGACTTAGACCTTTAATCTTCACTTTTTCAACTTCAAGTTCCTACTTTCTTACATGTCAACAATTTATTTTTTCTAGTTTAAATATCATTTCCTTCCTTCAAACTCTAAGTTACAACTTTAGGCTTCATATTCCTTACCAAAATACAATTTTTGAAATTAAACCTTCAAGTTTGCTATTTCAAATTCAACTGCAGGTTACATTAACTTAAACCTACACTTATCCTCCTTTAACCTTAAAGTTTCCTACTTCAACCTTCATTTTTGCTGCACAAAAATTTAATTTGTCAAATATAACCTCCAATTTTGATTCTTCAACCTTTCAAGCTACATTTTCACTGCCTAAAACTTACATGTTTCATTTGGAAACTTTATTTTTCTACTTTAGACTTTAATTTTGCTTCTTAAATCTTTAACTTTCATACTTCAACCTTTATTTTTTCCATATAAAACTTCAATTTGTGAAACACAACTTTCAATCTTTCTGTCTCCGAATTCAAAAACATTTCCCCTACTTCTACCTTCTTTTTCTACTTTAACCTTCAATTTTTTAACTTCAACCTTCACTTTTTATACATCAAACTTCAATTTGTCTCATACCTATTTTTGAGCTTCCAGTTCTGTTGTATTAAAACTTTTAAATTTCCTAATTTGTACTTGAATTTTTCTCCAGAAACAACGAACTTCCCTATACTTCAGCTTGCAAATTGCTACTTCAACCTTTATTTTGCCTAGCATAAACTTTAAGTTGACAACTTCAACCTTCAAATTTGTTGTTTCAATATACAGTTTAACTGACATAATTCCAATTCTTATTTATGTTTTTAAAATTTAATTTTTTACTCAAACCATAAATTTCCAACTTCAACCTTCAATTTTCCTACTTCAGCCTTCAATTAACTTACTACAGCTATAAGTTTTCCAACTTCAATCTTCAATGTTTATACTTTAACCTTTAATTTTCTAAATTTAATTTTCAATTTCCATACTTCAACTTTTAATTTCACAACTTATATCTTCAACTTTAATACTTCAATCTTCAGGTTTTCTACATCAATCTTCAATTTTCCAACATTAACCTTCAATTGTCATATATTATTCTTCCTTTATTTTCCTCAGCAAACAGTGAACTTCCCATGCTTTAGCCCGCAAATTTTTAATTCAATATATATTTTTTCAACACTAAACTTTAATTGTATTTTTTAACCATCAAATTTGCTAGTTCAATAAACAGTTGACATAATTCTGATCTATATTTATGTTTTTCTAATTTAATTTTCCTACTCTAACCTTCAATTTTCGTACTTCAACTTTTAACTGTCCTACTTGATTCTTCAACCATCAATTTTCCTATTTAAATTTTTATACTTCAACCTTCAATTTCCCAACTTCAATCTTCAACTTTAAGGCTTCAACCTTTATGTTTCGTACTTCAACCTTCTGTTTTTATATTTTAAACTTTTGTTTTCCTACTCCAAACACTAATTTATCTACTTTATATTTTCATTTTTCTCGGAAATCAGTAAACTTCCCTATACTTATAACATAGGTTGAAGTTGAAATATGTAAACTGTACACTGAAATGACTCAATTAAAAGTTTCCTTTGTCAAATTGAAGTTTTGCATATGAAAATAAATATCAAAGTATGAAGTCATAGACAAAAGTAAGATAACTCATACCTTATGATAGGTCGAAGTATGGAAAATGAAGTATGAAGTATAGCCATTATAGGTTTAAATATGAAAATTGAAGGTTGAAGTAGAGAAATTAAAGTTTGAATTATGAAAATTGAAGGTTGAAGTATTAAGAATGAAGGTTGATAAGTGAAATTAATGGTTGAAGTAGAGAAATTAAAGGTCGAAGTATGAAAATTGAAGTTCGAATTAGTGAAATTAAAGATTAAGGTAGGGAAAATCTACCTTAATTGGTTGAAGGTTGAAGTATGAAAATTGAAAGTTGAAATAGAGAAATTACAGGTTGAAGTATGTAAATTGAAGGTTGAAGTATGAACATTGAAGGTTGAAGTAGCTAAATTAAAGGTTGAAGTATGGAAGTTGAAGATTAAGATACTGAAATTAAAGGTTAATGTTTAGAAATCAAAAGTTAAAGTAGAAAAGCTGAAGGTTGAAGTTGTAGAATGTAAGGATGAAGTTTTAATAGTATAATTTTGGTTGGCTCAATTGAAACTTGGATTGAATGAATTTTTATTTAACCAGGATTTCGACTTCTTTATTTCGATTGAAGTTAAATAAAAAAATTTTTTTGTTCTTTGAATTTTGTGCAAGTTTTAAATTTTCTTTAAGTAAAATTTGGATCAAATGAAAATTCGTAGAAATAATATTTACCCAAAAAAATTAGCACAATTTTAATTTTACATGGATTGGATTACCAAATTTGTAAAATTTATTAAATTTAGCAAATTTTTCCAAAATTTCAGTTTAGTCAAATCCCAAATTCCAGACAGACCTATTTTGCAGCTAAAACTAGAAAGTTTCATAAAAAAAATATTTAGTAAAGTTCAAAGCAGCCGACAAATGTTGTCTACTAAAGTGACAAAATTCTCTATCACACGCTCTTAAAAATTCAAATCAAATGGTCCCAATTATTGTATCTAGTTGTAATAATACTTGTTTCCCATATCTACAACTTGCTCCACAATTTTTTTCAAACAAACCACATCCTCTCGTAAAACATTCTCAGTGCAACTAATTTGGAAATAAAACTAAATCCCCAATTATGTTTAAAAGGTCAGTTAACTCTGATGATGATAAATTGCTTTTGAACCAGTTGCATTTGTTTGGTTGGTAGGGAGTTGACTGTGTGTGAAGTATGAATTACAAATAAGTGAAGAAATTGTTCTAGTGTGCTAATGAGTAGTTGAATTGGCCTACGAGACGATTAATCTAAATCTCGAAGGCCAAACAACCAATTTAATCGCAGTGATTGTTCATGGCAATTGGGATGTGATAGTGCAGGTTGTTTGAACAGAAGGGAGTGCACGCTCTGTCGGGCCGAGATATACATAGGTAGACCTTCTGCCGGATATGGTTCGCCGGAAGTTAGGGGGACTCCTACCATCGACACGCACCATGGTCCTTAACTCAAAGCTACAGCAAAGCCACTTCGCGATTCACAGTAGCGGCTTTAAATACCTTTACAGAAAAATTGACGTCATATTTCCGTCATCGAACTTTCCGGTTTCTTCGTCTCGTTGCATTCATTTCCCATCGGTTAATTCTCTGAATAATAGTTCTTTCCTCAGTTTAATTTCAGGTCTTGGCTTTCTTCCTTTTCTTTTTTCCTGCAATTTATCGCCCTTCTGACAATCTCCTTTATACTATTGGAAATCCTTGCTCTCCCGCTGAAAACATTTTCAATGTAAGAAATTTTGGCACGGATGAAAAATGAATGCAGGGGTTTATCGGTAAATCTAGATCAACGACAAAATTTGTTTCTTTACTTTTTCCGTGAAGAAGATTCATTTTCCGAGTGTCTTGGTTTTTCTGATATAGTCTACAACTTTATAAATATATATATTATGCGCTTGAAAAGAACGTTTCGAGTATAGAAAGAAATATATGAAAAGTGTTGAAAAGATTTTGTAGAGTAGGTTAAGTTGTAAGCAGAAGTCTAGTTACTATTAGAATGTTATTGTCTACGATATTATCATATTCACGAGCTAAAGTGGAATCCATTATCTATGACTATGCAACTGCTTAACCCTTCGGCGTGGAAACTTTAGTCTTTGATACTCTTGCGATAAGTTTCGTCACAAGTTCATGGTGCATCCTCGTGCACGTGCGTGCACATAAATGCATTCTGTATTAGAGTAACGCCCGTAACTTCGTACACACGATTATAACGCGTGCAACAAACTGCGCAGTTGAGCGACAGACACGCCTTCTCATGTGTCGCATGATACACTGTGTGCTTTGACCACACAACGGGTGACTCGATAATTTGACGATTTTAACTAATTTTGAGACAAGTTATGTAGACGATTACACGTGGTTCACGTGTGAGGTACACTGATCTGGCGTGCAAAACTGAAACGCCGTAACTTCTTTTTTTACTTAGGTTATGTTGACTACTTTATTGCTTCATTTAAGAAAATATAGAGATTGAAATTTTAACAAATGCCATTCATGGAAGGTACAAATAAAAATTTCTTACCTTCTATGCATAAAATTTTTTAAAATTACAATCTCTATATTTTTATAATTTAAGCAATATAATAGTCAACATAAACTAGTAAAAAAAAAGTTACGGTTTTTCAGTTTTGCAAGGCAGGAGGAATGTATATTAGAGTGGTCCAAAAAAAGTAAAGTAGTTCTCACCCCGTAGGATTGTTCTAAATCGAAAAAAACTCCCCTGTTTTTTTTTTGAAAATCAAAAAATATTTAGAGGTTGCTCAAAGCGCTCAAAGTTCCCCATGTAAAATGCATATGGAAAAAACCCATTTTAGTAGAAATGGTACAGAATCCTTGCAAATGAATATTTTTCAGTGGGCAAACTCTGTTTCTCTTTAGGAGACTTCAAAGAAAATTGCTAAACTGTTTATTTAATCATTTTTTAATATTTACTATTTTTTAAAGGGGTCCCAAAAACCCCATAACTTACAAAATTACAAAAAAATCGTTAAAAAATATTTTTTACTACTTTTATTACAGTTTATCCATAGATTCTAAATAAATAACAAAAATATTGATTTTTAATCATTATTCCATGTGATTGCTAATTTGTTTAAACAAATTATTATTGTTTATTTACAACTTTTTATCAAATTGAGATAAAGAGTTGTGCTTTTTTCATAATTTTGCAACTTTTTAGGCCAAATGTAACCAGTTACCAACAACAAACTAAAAATAACAATTTTAAAATTGTTTAAACAAATTACTATTGTTCAACTTCAACTTTTAATCAAATTCAGCTACAGAGTTGCGATTTATTCTCAATTTTGCAACTTTTCAGGCCGAATATAACCAATTACTAACAACAAACTAAGAATAACAATTTTAAAATTGTTTAAATAAATTACTATTGTTTAACTTCAACTTTTCATCAAATTGAGCTACAAAGTTGCGATTTTTTCTTAATTTTGCAACTTTTCAGGCCGAATGTAACTAGTTACTAACAAACTAAGAATAAAAAGTTTAAATTTAACATTTTCAAAATAATAATTTTTTGACAATTTTCAAACGATAATTACGTATAGCATTAAATCTTACCGCTCAAAAAATAAATGTATAATTGAGAAAAACTTGAAACTCTGTAGCTCATGTTGATAATGAGTAGAAGTAAAACAATAGTCATTTGTTTAAATAATTACTACGAAATCATACAACTTTTAAAATTACTTCTCATCGCACTAATTTTGGTGGAAACTCTCCTTTAATAAGAGTTTTTCGTGAAGCTAACAATGCGCAGAACCTCGATTTTTTTGATTCCTTAACTGTGAGATTTTTTAATAATTTGGCAACATTCTTGCATCCAATCCAGTATTGATTTTTATATATGTTTTTAGTTTTATTTAAGTGTTATCATTGAAGAACTTAAGGAGATATCTACTGTTAATTGGTTACACTCGGTCTGAAAAATTGTAAAAATTGGAAAAAATCGCAAACTCTGTAGCTCAATTTGATGAAAAGTTGAACTTAAACAATAGTAATTTGTTTAAACAATTTTAAAATTATTATTCTTAGTTTGTTGTTAGTAACTGGTTATATTCGGCCTAAAAAGTTGCAAAATTGAGAAATCGAGAAAATTGTAGCCCAATTCGATGAAACGTTGAAGTTAAACAATATTAAATTGTTTAAAAAATATTAATTTTTTTAGACAATTGGCTGAATTGTTAATCTTCGATTGTTGCTACTAACTGGTTACATTCAGCTTGAAAAGTTGCAAAATTGAGTAAAAATGCATCTCTGTAGCTCAATTTGATGAAAAGTTGAACTTAAACAATAGTAATTTGTTTAAACAATTTTAAAATTGCTATTCTTAGTTTGTTGTTAGTAACTGGTTATATTCGGCCTAAAAAGTTGCAAAATTGAGAAATCGAGAAAATTGTAGCTCAATTCGATGAAAAGTTGAAGTTAAACAATATTAATTTGTTGAAACAATATTAATTTGTTTAAACAATTGGCTAAATTGTTATTCTTTGATTGTTGCTAGTAACTGGTTACATTCAGCTTGAAAAGTTGCAAAATTGAGTAAAAAGGCAACTCTGTAGCTCAATTTGTTGGAAAGTTGATTTTTAACAATAGTCATTTGTTTAAACAATTGTAAAATTGTTATTTTTAGATTGTTGTTAGTAATTGGTTACATTCGGTCTGAAAAGTTGCAAAAATTGGAAAAAATCGCAAACTCTGTAGCTCAATTTGATGAAAAGTTGAACTTAAACAATAGTAATTTGTTTAAACAATTTTAAAATTATTATTCTTAGTTTGTTGTTAGTAACTGGTTATATTCGGCCTGAAAAGTTGCAAAATTGAGAAAAAATCGCAACTTTGTAGCTCAATTTGATAAAAGTTAAATTTAAACAATATTCATTTGTTTACACAATTTTAAGGATATATGAAATAACTTTAATAAAAGAAGTAAAATATATTTTTTAACGATTTTTTCGTAATTTTGTAATTTATGGGGTTTTTTTGGGACCCCCTTAAAAAATAGTTAATATTAAAAAATGAGTAAATAAATTCGGAATGTCGGGTTTGGAATCCGGAATGTAGAATATAGTTTCTGGAATGTGGAAAATAAAATCTCGAATAAGGAATTTTTAATGTGGAATATCGAAAATGGTATATGAAATCTAGGATTCAGAATCTCGGATATCGGGTCTGGAATCTGTTATTTAAAATATGAAACTTGGGTTGTTTAATCTAGGTTCTAAAATTAGGAAGAAGGAATCTGAAATGTGAAATCTGGGTTGTCGAATTTGGAATTCGGAATGTAGAATGTTTTATCTGGGATGTGGAAACTAGGATGTTGAATTTGGAATGTAAAGTTTGGGATGTGGAATGTAGTATGTGGAATTTGAAATATGTAATCAGAAATGTATAATGTGGAATTTGGAACGTGGAATTTGGAATGTTGATTTTGGAATGTTATTTTTGGACAATGGAATTTGGTATGTGAAACTTGAGATATAGAATCTAGCATACAGAATCAAGAATCGAAAATTGTTGATCTGAAATAAAGAATATGGAATCTAGAATTGTAGATTTTAAAATGTGGAATTTGGAATGTGACACCTGGCATTTGGTATCTTGGATAATGAGTCTTGACTCATTATAATTTGAAATCTGAAATGTGAGGTCTGGAATTTGTAATCCGGAATGTGAAATGTGGGATGCGGAATCCAGGATGTGGAATCTGGAATAAGTAATTAGGAATATGGAATTTGAAATGCATAATTAAGTATGTGTAACCTGGAATATGAAATCAGAACTATGGAATTCGGAATGTAAAATTTTGGATGTAGAATCTAGAGTTTGGAATGTGGAATGTTTAAATCTGGAATGTGGAATCAGGAATGTTGAATCTGGAATGTGGAGTTTTAATTTTGTTTTAATTTTGATATTTTTAATCTGTCAATTTTTCATTATGCATTATCCATAAAATTTTTGCAAAAACGTATTTAAACGAAACCGCCAAAATTAACCGACTGTCGGTAAATAGTTCTAGACTTTCTGCTTTTATCCTACGATACCAGTTACACACAGTCTGCAGTAAAATGTCAGATTAAACCAAAAATTTTTTTTTATTTTCATACAAAGACGTTCATTACTCACGATAAAAACACTTTTTGAAAATTTATGAATTTTCTTCCAAACAAATAAGTCTTCCCTATTATTACGACACCATTTTTTTAATTTTGCAATTGAGGAAACAATTTTAAAAAATTCAATGAGGTTTATTGTTGCTAAGCCATTTTGTTTTTAGAAGCCGGAAATCCGTTACAAAGTATGTATTTCATTGTTATCTAGGTATTAACTCTAAAATAATTCAGCATGATAAATTTATTTTATCAGACGTGTCTAGCCACTGTTTTCGTAATATCCGATTTCCGACTAGCAACTGTGATAGCTGTCTTTCATGACAATCGTAACCCGAGTCGTGCGTTTTACTATACAATAAATTATATTAGACACTTTTAGAATACCGATGCGGTAAGATTAATGACCCACGCACAAAATGAGCTAAGTAGCTATAAGTTTTTAATCCATCATCTCAATTAATTTGACTCAAAATCGTCAAACGTTGGACAAGTGTCACATTAAAAGAGAGAAACACAAAATTTATCATTTAATGTTTTGGAATTTTTAGCTTCTAGAATAGAAATCAGTTGCTACTTTCGAGAAAGATTTTGTAATGATATATTGAAGCGTTTTTTCCCTTTAGAGATATATGTCTTTCACTAGTATTTTTCTTACGTATAGGATTCTATAAAAAATGCCTTTATGTGGAAAAATTTTCCATGAAAAAAGCTTCCTACTTTTTTTTTATAAGAAATCTGTCTTTGTTACACAAGCATTTAAGTATTTAAGCCGATAAGAAGTATAGGATGAAACGGATTCATTTATCAATTTGTAAGTGTCGTCATTGATTTACAGAAACCTCTGCTTCCACGTGCCGTTATATTATGCAACGCTTCTTTTTATTTATTCACTCGTTAGCATCAGCGCAGCTTCTTTTAGCTCTGCAGTGATACCAAACAATTCGTCACTGCACAGACTGCCATGTGATATTTTCATCTGGTAATTTAGCCTTCACCTCGTTTCAACCGGTGTTTCCGGAACAAGCATTATTAACAAGTTTAAACGTCACTTATAAACCTTTCGTTGAACACCTTTCATGAATCTGACAGAAAAATCTTATGAGAGAAAAACTATTAAACACTTGTGGAATCGTTTACTAATAGATCGACAACAGTTATCAACGTTTCTCTCGATGAAGGTTTTAATCATCCGAGATATTTGATTACAGGTTGCGCAACTTGATTATGGAAATATTTATCTATTGCCTCATTATCTTTGGCTTATTGTTACTTTTTATTGAAAGTTAGGAAAGCAAAAATCTTGGAAATGTTGAATATTGAATTATGTGTTGGGAAAACGCAATACGCTTGAACTTTCGGACTGCGATCAGCAAAGTGGTTATAATTGCGAGAATCAGCGATTGCAGAATTATGAACTGTTGGTATAAATATAAGCCGGCGCCATCAACTGACCGCGGTGGGACTCTTCTATATATATGTGTGTGTGTATGTGTGTGTGGAGAGAAGAACACTAGCGCGGTAGCCACATAACCAGTATCGGTAGGAGAGGGCCTTTGTTCTTTGGCGACTCGTGGTAACGATTATATCGCATCGCTCGCTCTCAAGGTCGCAATCGTTCTTACGACTTCATATGCAGCTAAAGTTCATTGGGCGTGGCGCACCTGTGACCATGAACACTCACGAAAGTACTTGAGCAGCAAGTGGCATTTTCTTCATTTCTAGAAGTAAGACACTGCTTTCAACAAACAACGCGAATTTCAATCTTTTGGGTTGAAGGGATTCGATTTGTCGACGAAAAATATTTTAATTTGAATTTTAGAAATATGACAAGTCTCTTCATTACCTGGGCGCCAAGAGGTATTAAGGGCGTGGGGACTGACGAGGGGAGGGAGTAAATTTTGATTTTAATATAGTTTCTTCCGCGTCCATCGTCCTCACAATCGTTTATCGGCTATCTATCGGAAATCGTCACGGCTTTGTGTGTCGCCGGCAGCACGAAGGTGCTTATTTTATTTTAATTATTATTTGAGAGAAAAAACGATAGCTTCAAACAAAATTATAATATACAAAAATTAGATTAAGTCAATGAAAATAAATTAAATCAAATTGTGTTAACAATAATAAGCTTAGTTGAAAGATATCACATTATCAAAACTACTTACATGAGCTTCATCGTCAACTTTGTCAAAAAATTTTTTATTCAACAATAGAAAAAATCAAATGGAATTCAATCACCATCTTAGTCACCAATATCATAATATTTCCTTCCGTTCCACTCTGAAATTCAATTTATTTTAAACACATAAGTTGATTAAAAAAAAAAAAAAAAAAACTTTATTTATTTACTAAAATTTATAATTATTATCAATAATAATTTTTTAATTTAAAATTTAAAATAACAATTACCTCAAAAATTATTTATCTTTATGTTTAAAAACGTGTTTAAAATTTAATAATTTAAATGAAAATTGTAACCGACTGTAACCAACAGGTCTCAGAGTCAAACTGACGGAAAGATTATTTACAATAACAAAGTTACACTCATTCTCACAATACAATTTCAGAATTCATATATTTATAACTTTAGATTCAGAAAGAATTAAATAATTAAATGTAATTAATGATGGAATTATAAATAGGACAGTAATTTTGCAAATCCGTGATTTTATTAATTCGGTTCAGTTGTTCTTTTTTTATAAAAATCATTCAGGCAAAAATTCTCTTAAAGTCATTTGTTTCTTTGTGTAAAATTTTTATATTCTCAAAATCAAAATCATGATTAGATCCATCAACATTAATATTTTCAAGTCTGTGTTTGCTGATAACATTGTGGTACTTTTTGTTTAAATTTATATTTTTTATATGTTCATTACAACGAGTTTTTAACAGTCTCATCGTTTGGCCGATATAAACCTTTGGACAGTTTAGACAGGACAATTTATAAACGACACCCGCATTCTTGAGTAAATCCGTTTGATCTTTCCCTAATTTAATAAATCTGTCTAACTTAACATTGCTCCTAAAAATAACATTAATATTTTTCCTATTTAAAATCCTTTTTATATTCACTGAAAAACGTCCAAAATATGGTAGTACAACTGTGCGTTTAAAATCAATATCTTTAATTTTTTTATTATTTACATTTTTATTTTTCAGGAAAAACATTCTATTTTTAATATACTTGTCAATAAATGTTTTAGGATAATTATTTAAACATAAATATTTTCTAATTATTTCTAAATTTTCTGAATGAAAAGATTCATGTGAAAGTAAGACAGCAGTATCAACCAAATTATAAATTAAACCTATTTTTTGTTTTTCAGGATTTTCAGATAAAAAATTTAAGTATCTCCCTGAATAAGTACTTTTTCTGTACCAATTAGTAATCAATTGACCTTCTTTAGATCTGATAACTTTTACATTAAAAAACGGTAACGAATCGTCATTCTCAATTTCATGAGTAAAGTTGAGTCTAACATGGTATGCATTAGAAGCTTCTAAAATAATATTCACATTATTTCTATTTTAATAATTTATTTATTTTGTGTCTTGTGTTTTTGTGCAATTTTATTAATTATTTATTTTTTATCCTGTAAATCAGTGTGGCGATTGTTAAATATGTGACGGTTTCTTAATGAAGAGGACGATGGGGTGGATTTTCTGGCAAGAAGAGCAGCCTTGCAATAAGTTTAATAAATTGAACTGATTAGGAGAAAAAAACATAGTGGTCCACACCAAAAGAAATTATGTTCTGGTAAACGGATTCTGCTCGTCAGTTACCATGCTGCTCAACAATAATCGCCCCAGTCCTACCAGAAATTTAAAAAGATATGCCGAAGCGATAAGTTTGATATTACTTTTATTTTAATGTCTTATTTTGTCTATCCTATTTATTGCGTCTTTTTATCCATGCAACTTTTATCTATATGTTCACTTGTTTATGATTATTTATTTAATACTTTTATATGTATCTATATTTTTAAACATTCGTTGTGTGGATAAGTATGTGTGTGTCGGGATATTATATTTGTATTCAATTTGTTTTATTTTTGACTTAAATTTTTTGTGAATTTTAATTTTTGACTAAATATAATTTTTATTTATATGACGACAAATTCCGACTGTTATTTTATTTTACTTATATTCTGGTGTTCTAAATTTGTATTTGTAATATTTTATAATTTTATTTATATTTTTTTTAAATAATAATTAAATTTAAATGTGCGATTTTAAGAATTAAATAGAGATAGTTTTTAACCGTTACAGGGTGTTGTAGCAAAATTATTGTCTCTTACAATTAGCTTAATCACCCAAATAGGTTGATTGGTGGAGAGGGGATGATGTCAGCTTTTCCCCATTTGTATATTTATTTTATATGAATAAATCGTCACTAATTATTGAGCTCTCGATGTAGAAGCCTATTTTAAATTAAAATTATTGATCGTTAACACCACATTTTAAATACTTGTGAAGATATTTAAAGGTATATTTTAAATTATATAATATTGAAGTTAAATATTTAGTATTCAATTGTTTTTATATTTATTTATTAAATTTGTGTAGTGTGGTGTATTTTATATCTAATAATGAAGAAACATTGATTGTTAAAAAAAATCTTGGAGGAATTCCTGAACATCATCCTAATCATATCCGCATATAGAGGGAAGAAATTGTTCAACTCTTCACGTTTTTTATTGTCGACCGTGTAAGATTGTGTGAGGAATTTCGATCTAATAATTGAGGATAGATTTATTACTATCAACAAAACGATGAAATATGGTTTTATTCATAGTTTGAATTGTTCTGAGTATGATGTTTGTTGGAAGGATAATTTTGTATTGCCTAAAACAAAATGTTCATATCAATGTAATATATAGGCTAGCTCAATCTGAAGAAAAAACTGATATCAACTATAAATTTATAATAAACTCTTATTCTTTTTATTGAACTTTTCGTTGTATTTATCTTCAACAAAATCAATCTTATTTTTAAAAAAGTAATGAAACAAGGATTGGATTCAGTGTAAAATTATAATTGCGAGTACTATCCGAGACACTTGGTATTCTTCTTTGCTGTTGATGGGCTCATATTTAAAATTAAAGTTTGAAATAATATTTGACTGTAGGGTTATCTCGGGAGAATCAGTTATATCAGCAACAAACAGATTAAAAATAGGATTATCGTAAACATTGTTATGAAGTAGTTGAAGATGAGTTAAGTATTTTGAACAATAAAATTTGTGGAAAAGGGTAGCTTAAGGCTCGGTAAAAATAGTTCAAACTTCGTAATTTATGATTTTTATTAAATGATTGAAATTGTGTAAAAGATTAGAAAAAGTATACTTTTAATTTGGAAAAGGGTATAAGAGGTAAGTAGGAACCTTCGAAATTCAGCAATCCACTAGTTGATACTTATAGTCTCCTTAGCAGAAAAAGAAAACATTTGGAAAATAAAGATAACAAGACGTTTTGGCCCTCACGCAGAGCCCTCATTAGGAGCTAAATAAATAGAAACGAGATAATGGTCCTGATGGTCAGCCATTGGGATATTTAACACGAAAGAGTCTTGAAATCAAGTTAAAATTTTGAACTTCATATTCCAGAATTCAGATTCTAGATTTCACATTCCATATTTCATAATCCACTTTTTAGATTCCATGTTCTAAACTTTACAATCCAGATTCCATACTTAAAATTTCAGATCCTCATTTCAGATTCCATAACTCAGATTTCTAGATTTTTCCAAAATTTTAGAATTTACAGATTCTTCATCTAAGTGTATTATATATTCCAAATTTCGGATTTCACTTACCTGATTTCACATTCTGGATCCAAAATTTCAGATTTTAAATTACATGTTCCACATCCAATTATTGAAATAATGGATTTTAGGTACTAGATTCAAAAACACACATTCCAGATTTCACAATAGTAGATATAATATATTCATTGTAACATTATAAACTCAAATTGCCAATTCCATATCGAAGATTCCAGATCCATATTCCAGATTCTATAATACAGATTCTGTATTCTATATCACAGATTTCGGATACTCTATTCGGATATTCTACATTCAACATTCCAAATTCTACATTCCGGATACTACATTTCATATTCTATTTTTTATATTTCACATTACATATTTCATATTCTAGATTTCGGATTAAAGATTCCACATTATTCTCGATTCCATATTCCAGATTTCACAATCTACATTCTAGATTCTAGATTCAACATTCCGGATTCTATATTCCAGATTCTAGATTTCAAATTCTAGAATTTATAATCCGGATTCCATATTGCATGTTCCAGATTCCAGATTCCATATTCCGCATTTAATATTACAGATTCATATTCCACACTCTACATTCTCAATTTTAGATTCTAGATTCTACATTTGAGATTCAACACCCCCAAATCCACTTTTTGCGTTCCCAATATTAGATTTTAGATTCGACATCCTAAATTTTACATTCCAAATTTAACAACTCAAATTCGATAATCCGGATTCCATATTTTAGATTTTACATTCTAGATTTCCCATTTCGGATTGCTCTTTTCAAATTCCCAATCACAGATTTCTCATTCGCATCCACAATTCCACATCCTTCTTTTAAAATTCCAGAATTTTCATTCCGGATTCCAAATCGAAGATTCAACAACCAAAATTACCGGGCTGTTATTGATTTTAATCACTTCGATTTAAACCGTGATTTAAACCATCATTTAAATCATTGGAAAATTTGCATTAAAATCATGATTTAAATCAAAAAAACTTTACAATTCTCCGGATGTCTAATACTGCATGTAAAAAATCGCAAACCATAAACAAAACGCACAAATTTGTGAATAAATCTTAAAAATTCCAATTTTAATATTTTAATCTTTATAAAATTTAAAAACTTGTGCATACAGATCCTCAAAATACCTACGATTTACAAATATTTGGTATGAAGATAACAAAAAATAGTATTAAATTTTTATATTTTTAAGTCATTATATTTTAAATAAATTCGAAAAGTCAATTAACTCATATTCAAATTTGTTTAAACCTTTGAATTTCAATTTATTCAAATTTAAATTCATATTAATTAATGCAAAATAATTAAATAATTTTAATAATTTTTCATATTCACAATAATCCTTTTTTTTTTAATATTCTTACAAGATTTCCAAGAGATTTCAATTTTTCAAAAGTGTTTATATTAGTTTTTAACTTATAATTTCTTATTTCTACAAAATTTTAAGTTTTTTTCTACTTTTACTTTTGGAATTTTTTTTTATTTCTCTTTTTATTTTTGGATTTTCTTTAATTTTCCACTTTTTTTTGCAAATTATTGAATATTATTTTAAACGAATTCGTTATTATGATATTTACTAAACTTTTTATTTCGTTGATTTTCAGAGGTAATTATTTCCATATTTTTGAAAATTAATACTCTTTTTTTTTGTAAGTTTATTCAATTTTTTTCACATCTTGTCTATTTTTGAGAGATTTTTTGCAAACTTACTTATTTTTCCATAAACTTTTCTAAACTTATTTGTTGGACTTATTTTAAGTGTACCTAATATTATAAAAATGTGTTTGGCTTAACTTGCCTAAGCTTTTTTTATTTTTAAAGGATTTTTAGTTTCTTTTGTGGACTTTCTTTTTATTTATCTTATTATATAAATTTTAAATTTTTTTTTGTACTTTTTAAATTTTTTTAGTTTGTTAGATTAAGGAAAAAACACTTCTCTATTTTCTTTCTATTTATTTAATTTTCTGAAAGTTTAACTATTTTTTTAATTCTTTATTGCGTTTTTATTAATTCTCTAATTTTTGTTATCATTTTTCCATTTCTAAGAAGCATTTTTCCCTATTTTTAATTGTTTATTTTTTATCTTATAATTACTAATTTTTGAAAACATTTATTTGGTGCTTTTATCTACATTTTTAAATTTACCAATTTTCTACTTTTTTGATTTTTTTTTCAATTTATCAAATAAATCTCTAATTTTTCTAATTTTAAAATTTTGTTCTCTTTAGTAATATATTTTAACCTATTCTCAATTATCTTCTTAATTATTATTTTAATATAAAAAAATGTCCGTAAATAGTTTAATTTTTTGAAAAGAGTTTCTACTTTTTTTATATAATTATGTCACTGTTTCATTCTTGTGTTGTTTTTTTAATTTTTTCTTCATTTCTTTAATTATCTACGTACAAATAAACATTTGAAGATTTTAAATACTGATTATATTTTTTAAAATATCAATTTTTGATTTAAATAAAAAAATCATGATTTCTATCAGCCCTGAAATTTACAGATCCATATTTTATATTCTAGATCACAGATTCTTAATTCCATATTCTTCATCTCAGTTGCTACATTCCACATTCTAGATTCCATTTTGCATATTATAGATTCCACATTTAATACTCAAAATCCACATTTCAGATTCCACAACACAGATTATAAATTCTTTAATTAATAATGTAGATTCCATGTCCCATATTCTAGATTTCAAATTCCATATTCCATTTTCCAGAAACCACATTCCACACCCCTGATCCCCATTTTAAGATTTTACATTTCAGTTATGAAATTTCATATTCCAGATTTCCCAATCTAAATCTTACCTTCCAAAGTTCACAAATCAGATTTCACGTTCCGGATTTTATGTCACATTTTCTACGTCCCAGATTGCGAAGACATTGATTTCACATTCCGAATTCAATATACCAGATTTAACATATCAAATTCTTTATCCCAGTTTGTACATTCCAGATTCCATTTTACTGATTCTACATCTTAGTTTCCAAATTCCACATTTCAGATGCTATATTTAATTTCATCTTATTCCAAGTTCCTCCAATCCACTTCCTACATTCCAGATTTCTCTTCCCATATTTCAGAATGTGGAATAAGAGACGCAGAATCTGGAACTTGATATTTAAAATGTAGGATATGGATTGTGGAATTTGAAATATTGAATAAGGAATGTGGAATTTGAAATGTGGAATTTAGAATATAAAATCTAAGATGTGGAAACTGCAAAACGTAATGTGGAATTTGGAATGTGGAAAATGGGTTGTCAAATCTAGAATGTGGAATCTTGGATATGAAATTTAGGATCTAGAATATCTGATGTTTAACCTGTAATCTAAAATTCGGAATGTAGAGTAGGAATGTAAAATCTGGAATGTAAAATCTGGAATCTGGGATAAAGAAGTTAGAAATATGGAAATCTACAAATCTGAAATTGGGAACCTGGAATTTGGGATGTAAAACCCGTAATCTAGAATATGGAATAAAAAATGCGGAATTTAAGTTATGGAATCTGAGATATGGAATTTGGAATATCTGGAATGCAGAATCTAAAATATAAAGTCTGAGAAAAGGATACGATTTCTGGATTGTGAAATTTAGAATCTGGAATTTAGAATCTGAGATGTCGATTCTAGAATGAAAACTCTGAAATCTGGAATATTGAATTTGAAATCCACAGATTATGGAATGAAGGTTCCAGAACTCAAATTTGGGAATCTACTATTTAGAATCTATAATATAAAATTGGGAATGTGGAATCTGGAAACATAAATATTAATTTTTAAAAAATACATATCTAGAGAAACATCTCCAATTAACGTATAAGAATCAATTTCATCATCAAAAATCAAATTTCAATTAAATTCCATTATTCTAAACATTGCCATAAAGTCACTGAAGATTCGCCAAATAATCTAAAATCAAAAATTTCTGAAAAGACCCAACCTAAATTGTGCAACATTCTGAAATTCACTATTTGGTTGTATCTGGTTTTTTGGTAGCAGAAGGGTCAATTTCTCTTTGGCTGAAGAGGCAGACAGCTTCTACGGTAAAGATCCCTTCCTCTTTGTGGCCTCGGTTGAAGGTTTTCTTTTGTCTGAGCACTAATTCGATACAATTTGTCGGAACTGGTTTTGATTCCGGTATTTATCGAAAGGATCGCCGCCGTTAGCCAAGAGGAGGTTCGCAATTTTCTGTAGCGGCCAGCCGTCGAAGATGCTCGAATGTACGTCACTGTCGGGGAGACCAGCTACACGGGCTTGGTTTGTAGTTTGTGAGACCAAGTTGAAGGTGAATGGCGGGCGTGGCGGTAGACCAAGTGGGGTGAATGTATGCTGTTACCTGGACTCGTTGATCACCTTCTTCCTTTCTTACACCAACTCTTTCCTAAATCCAGAGTCACACGATCATTCCCGTTCTTCAGAATAGTCGAGTTTTCATCATCAATGCTAAAATTTTTAAAACTTGTAAAAAAGATAGTTTAAGTACAACTTAGTTTGTATTCAGTGGTGTTAAACAATCAAATTATGTCGCACATAGAAACAACGTTGTTTAGAAAATCATCATGTTATTATTTACAAAAATTGTTTGTCATTACAAAAAATTGTTTATCCTTGCAAACAATGTTAATCCTTACGAAAATTGTTTGTGAGTTATAAAAAATGTTTGTCATTATAAACAATTTTATCTTTTAGGCAAATTTGGAAATTTCATCATAAACGGTAAAATTTTAAAACTTGGAAAAGGATGGTTTAGGTTCATAGTTTACATTCAGTGGTGTTAAACAATCAAATTGTGTCGATCATTCAGAAGACGTTGTTTAGAGCATCATAAAGTCAATTCTTGAGAAAATTGTTTGTCATTACTTAATTGTTTATTCTTGCGAAAATCGTTTGTCCTTACAAAAATTGTTTGTGATTACAAAAATTGTTTGTCCTCAGAAAAATTGCTTGTCAATTTCATTTCGAAATTTCATCTTCAACGCTACAATTTTAAAACTTTTAAAAAAGATGGTTTAGGTACTTCATAGTTCATATTCAGTGGTGTTAAACAATCAAATTGTGTCACTCATACAGAAAACGTTGTTTAGAGCATCATCAAGTTATTTATTGAAAAAATTAATTGTCCTCGCAAAAATTGTTTGTCACTATAAACAGTTTTAGCTTTTAGCCAAATCTAGAGTTAATTTGGAAATTTCATCATCAACGTTAAAATTTAAAAGCATGTAAAAAGTTGGTTTACGTTCTGCGTAGTTTATATTCAGTGGTGTCAAACAATCAAATTATGCTATATATACATACAGAAAACGTTGTTTAAAGAATCATCATGTTATAATTTATAAAAACTGTTTGTCATTGCAAAAATTGTTTGTCATTACTTAATTTTTTGTCCCAGCAAAAATTGTTTGTGATTACAAACAATTACAAAAATTGTTCACCCTTAAACAAATTGTTTTTCATTATAAACAATTTTAACTTTTAGGCAAATCTGTAGATTTTATTTCAAAATTTCATCTTCAACGCTAAAATTTGAAATCTTTTAAAAAAGATGGTTTAGGTACTTCATAGATTATATTCAGTGGTGTTAAACAATCAAATTGTGTCGCTCATACAGAAGACGTTGTTTAGAGCATCATTAAGTTATTTCTTGAAAAAATTGTTTGTCATTACTTAATTCTATATCCTTGCAAAAATCGTTTGCCCTTACAAAAATTGTTTGTTCCGACAAAAATTGTTTGTGATTACAGAAATTGTTTGTCCTTACAAAAGTTGTTTGTCAATTTTATTTCGAAACTTGATCTTCAACGCTAAAATTTTAAAACTTGTAAAAAAAAGGTTTAAGTACTTCATAGTTTATATCCAGTGGTGTTAAACAATCAAATTGTGTCGCTCATACAGAAGACTTTGTTTAGAGCATCATCAAGTTATTACTTGAAAAAATTGTTTGTCCTTACAAAAATTGTTTGTGATTACATAAATTGTTTGTCCTCACAAAAATTGTTTGTCATTATAAACAATTTTATCTTTTGGAAAATTTGGAAATTTCATCACAAACGGTAAACTTTTAAAACTTGGAAAAAGATGGTTTGGGTTCATAGTTTACATTCAGTGGTGTTAAACAATCAAATTATGCCACACATACAGAAAACGTTGTCTAGAGAATCATCAGGTTATTACTTGTAAAAATTGTTTGTCATGTTACAAAAATTGTTTATCCTTGCAAAAATTGTTAGTCCTTACGAAAATTGTTTGTCAATTACAAAAATTGTTTATCCTTACACAAATTGTTTGTCATTATAAACAATTTTAGCTTTTAGACAAATCTGCAGATTTTATGTGGATATTTCATCTTTATCGCTAAAATTTTAAAACTTGTAAAAAAGATGGTTTAGGTACTTCATAGTTTATATTCAGTAGTGTTAAACAATCGAATTATGTCGCTCATACAGAAAACGTTGTTTAGAGCATTATCAAGTTATTTCTTGAAAAAATTAATTGTCCTCGCAAAAATTGTTCGTCCTTAGAAAAATTGTTTGTCCTTACAAAAATTGTTCGTCCCTACAAAAATTGTTTATCATTATAAACAATTTTAGCTCTTAGGCAAATCTCGAGCTTATTTGGAAACTGCAATTTTCGAGTGTTAAGGACGTCAAATACTTATTCCTGCTGCTCTGAAAATGCTTTCACAAATTATGATTTTATGCTCGAAAGTTCTGTTAGTAGGCTGACGTTCTTGTTGAGATGCATATAAATTAATACTTGAACCTTCGGGTAACAAGACTGTTGCTGTCACAGACAAGTTTTTTGTGAATCCATTTAAATACAGGCCAAGCGCATTTTTTCAAGACTTTATGTCCCTTTTCGACAACTACCTGCACTTGCGTCCTGTGGGTTTAAAAAATTATCTGCTTCTTATCCTCGAGACTTTCTTACTCTTAAGTGATTTCGAGGGTTATAATACCCCCCGAGAAAATGTGCCGAAAAATCTGTAATTTTGTGGTAATCACGCCAAACAAAAACGAATGTTATGCTTGTGACTGACGACCATTATATAAACGGGAAATATATAATAAATTGGGTATATTTACAGTCCTTTCGTCGCGTATTACCGTTACACTTTTTATTAACTTTGTATACAATTTTTTTAAATACTTTTTATTTTTAATCTATCTTTTCAGTATAATATATCTTCTTTTTGAAACAGTTTCTTTAGGCAAATTCTATATTATTGGTTTATATAATGTTAATTGTAATAATATTATAATTTAATAATTAATCGTTATTATTAGTTTGTTAATTCATTATTTAACAATTATCACAGAAGTTTATAGAATTCTTTTGAAACGTTTTTATCAGCCTCGGGGAAGATTTTGTTGCTTCATAATTTTCTTTTTACTGAAGTCGTACAGTTTGTATAAATTGTTTTATAATGATTTTTGTAGAATAGTAAATTATGCGCGCGTATTTTTATTGATTTTTTAGCTTCGCTGCTGAAGAAAGGTTGATTAAGTGAGATGAATTGAATAGAGAATGAATACGAGACTAATGAATAATACCGTGATATGTTAAATCGTTGAAAAATATAGGTACTCTGCAAAAAAGGCTGAAAAATCTGTATGCACTCTGAAAAATTATCACTGCATGGATGTAAATTTAATCCCTAAATAAAAAAAAAAAGAACGAAATACTTTAACCAGGCATATTTTTTTCAGTGAATCATTTTTAACCCATTGAATTTTTACTGTTTCTAAATTTTTATGTTTTCTGATGTTTCCAATTTTAAAATCTTGAAAATTTAAATGCATATAAGTTGGATCAACCCTAACTTTATATTTTTGAGTTTTAAATCTGAATCAGATGAAAAATCATTAAAATCACAGAATAAATAATGTTACATTAAAAACTACTTAAAAATTTTCTCGGAAAAGGAAAAATTAAATGTGTAAAATTATGGTATTTCTCACATGAGATTATATAGAATCAATTTTCACGTAATATTTAATTTTTTTAATAATTATAAAAAAAAAATACAAAAAGATCATTTTTTAGGCGTCAAAAATAAATAGTTTAGAACTAAAAAAGAACACTGTTTTTGAAGGGAAAAGAATTTACTTCAAGAATTGAATAACATTTTTTTTGTAGGGGAGTGCAAAAGTTAAAATTTGTTAGAAGTCAGTCAGGATTTGACTAATAATAATTAGCTATTTTTAACTAATTCAGATTTAGGGAGTAAAAAAAATAAGTTTATTAGTGGTCAAATTTGACCTTATAAGGTGTAATTTGATTCTTTAGGATTCAAAATTTACTTTTTGGGGTTCGAAATTGATTTTTCAGGGATAAAATTTTTAAATATTTTATTAAGAGTAAAAATTTTCATTTCAGTGATAAAAAATAATCTCCATTAAATAGTAAAAAAATTTACTCTTTTTGGTATTAAAAATTAATTTTATTAAAGTTTAAAATTGACTTTTTAAGGTTCGAAATCAACTTTTTAGGATTAAAATTTATATTCCCTTCATTAATGATAAAATTTGACACCTAATAAATTAACTGCATTGAAAACATTGACTCATATTGGTAGTAAAATTTTACTTTTTTTAAGGTTCAAAACTGAGTCTATAGGTTCAAAATTAAAAAGATTTTATAAACTGTTTAAATCTAAATTATTAGTGATTTTCTACTCATGAATTAAAGAAAAATGGGTCAATAATATTAAACAGTAAAAAATTTCACTAATATTTAGTAGAAAACTACTAATTATTCGCAGAAAATTACTTCCTTAAAAGTAAAATATCTGTTAATTGAAATAGTGAAAATGTACTTTTTGAAATAGTAGATATTTCATTGTCAAATTATTAGTTTTCTACTAATAAATAATTAGTAGTTTATACTAAAAAGTAAGTAAAACTTTTTACTATTTAATAGCAGTTCATTTTTCTCTAATTTATTGGTAAAAAATTACTAATTTAGTTTTAGAGAGAAAGGGAAAAATTGACATTTTAATGGTACTAAATTAAATTTTTTAAATAGTAAAAAAATTGACTTTTTAGAGTTGAAAATTTCCGTTTTACGGTTTAGAATTTACTTCTTGCTTTATGAATCGACTTTTTGGGGTAAAACTTGATCTTTAATCTCTAAATTTTAATTAGTGAAATTAATTTTAGTAATTTTTAATTAGTGAAAAGTGTGTTACTAATTTCAATTAGTACTGTATTTATACTAATTTTTATTGGAAATGTACTAATTGATTTAGTAGTTTTAGTTTTATTCACTAAAGTTTTAGCAGAAAAATACTTAAAATTACCATAAATTTTCACTAATTGAATTAGTAGCTCGCTTTTCACTAATTCAGATTTAGAGGGTCGAGTTTAAAGTAGATTTTTAAAAGAGGTAAAAAAGTGAATTTTTTTATTAGTTTAATTAGTGGTTTTATACTAATAAATTATTAAGAGAAAAATCGGTTATAATAGTCAAAATTTTACTAATTATTAGTATAAAACTACTTATAATTAGTAGTTTTCTACTGAACATTAGTTGAATTTTTTACTATTTAATAGCAGCCAATTTTTTTCTAATTCATTAATAGAAAATCACTAATTCAGATTTACACCCAGAGAAGTGATATATTTGTCAGAAAGATAAGTTATTTTAGATAAAAATATCTTTGTTTTAGAGCCTACTAAATTTTTTATTCGTTTCAAATAAAAAAGTTATTGACTCTGAGTTAATATATTTTTTCTCCGAGTGTAGAGAGTGGTAAAAAAGTGAACATTGTTTAGAAATATAAAAATGCTTTTATTGGCAAAAAATTGATTTGTTCAATATTAGAAAAAATTGACTTTTATAGGGGAATATGTTAACTTTTTCTTTGGGTAAAATATTGACTTTTTAAAACGTAAAAGAATTTACTTTTAGAGAAAATAGTTTACTTTTGTAGGGGTGAATATTGCTGTTTTTATAGATGTAAAAAATTGACATTCTAAAGCTCCTTACTTGAAACAAAACTTGTTAGTTTTTCTTTAATCCTCAAATTGGGATTGTTCGAATAACAAAACCATTTTAAATTTTGTCATGACAACAAAACTAATTGTTGATACAACAAAACAAATTCGTTAAAGCAACAATTCAGTTTTCTTAGTTCTAAATTAACAAGCCGATAGTAAATAATACAACAATTCCTTTTTCTCTGTGTAGCTTCGAATAAAAACTAATCGTACAAAAGCATTGCCTTTGATTGAATTATACAGTGTTATAAAATCAAATACGCTTTACATATGTAAAAACAATAGTAGAACATGCTATCGGCAGCTATTGAATAACGCGTGCTTTAAATTCAATAGAATTTTTTTTCTCATTGTGGCGGAACGGTTATGCAATAAATCTTTGGTGAAACATACCACGGAAGGTGCTAATTTAATAAACTTCGTTAACCACTTTGTTTGAAGTCGACGAATAGTGATGAGATGGCCGAGAAGTGTGGAGTCATTGGTCTATCCAGAGCACAGGATCGAGAGAGGTAGACCCTGTTTGCTCATTAGACCGTATAATTACAGGTAGGTTGAGGCTCTGCCTAACCTCACCTTGCCTCGCTTCGCCAATTTTTCTCTTTCTCGCAGTATTCTCTTGTTTCAATTCCCTCTACCACACCTTTTTATATTTTTTTCAAACAAAATTTGATTACTTTTTAAAGTGCTATTTATACATTTTTCACTCCATTTTCAAGTTTCTTTTTGTATTTGTAGTCTCGTGCTAATTTGTCTCCCCGACCTATCTTTATTTCTCCTTGTCTGTCTGTCGGTCCCTCCGTCTCGTTCTCTCTCTATTTTATTTATATTACTCAGCACTAAATCAATTCTTTTCGAGAAAATAGAAATCTAGGTAAAAATCACAACTTTCTTTAGTTTAACGTTTGAAATTTCAAGTATATAATAATACTTTGAACAGAGAATCTTTATGGATAAATTCTCGACGCCAGCTTTACAATGTGTTGTTAACAAGCTTTTCTAGTAAGTGCAACAGGCACCGTAACTTGAAAGGTATTTGGGTGCATGTAACAAATATGCTGTGCGGGTGAAAAGTTAACGAATTCTAATAAGTTTTCACGATTCTGTGACAGCACTGTCATAGTTATTATACCGTAAGTCGTAAAAGACGTCAAAATGGATTTTAAGCATTTTCACGAATTAGGAATACGTTTCTTTTCAACTCCAATGTGTCCGTTAAGCAGTTAACCTCAACTTATAAAAGATATTCGTATAAAATTCATGTTTATGAAGCTTCACCAACTTTTGCAAGGTTTTAATGAATTTTGACAGGCAATGTCTAATATATAGTTGTTTGGAAGACATTTTTTAAAATTTGGGACAATTTCAAGAATTTATCTTTTATTTGTATCCTTTATAAGAATTAGGAGAGACCGCGCAATAGTAGATAGTAAAAATTTCCAATAGGTGTAATTATTTCAGGCTGAAGTAATTAATGAAATGTTTAATACTAAAATGAAGCTAAAATGTTTTTGAAAACAAGAAAATACTATCAAAACAACCTCAACTTCTGACATAATGGATTATCTACTGTTGATTATCAACTATTGGAATTCACACCGGTTTATAAAAACCGTGCTTAAAAAATTATGAATAAAAAAAACTAACACTTTGTGGTATAGCATATATTATTTTTTAAGTTACCCTTATTAGGTTACCCTCTTTTATTCCTAAAATCTTATTATAATAAGCTGAATTAAGATTTGAAAATCAGTTTTTAGAAAATTCAAATTCTCAACTTTTTGACATTATCTGCTGTTAGGTGGGCTCTTCTATGTCTCTTTCTTATCAACTACTGTTGAATTGATGATGATCTTAACTCATAATGATAATTAACTGGAATGATGATCAAGAGAGTATGTGCAATATTATATTACATGTTCCGAGTGTATGAAACCATTGTCATGAGCATCGGATGCCGCAGTTTAATCTATGTCGATCAACAGGCACGTGAATGGACATTGAAAGCGAATGGAAGCATGTAAACATCCAGTCCAAACAACTCGATCGATCCAGTCGAGTGTTTATGCGAATCAATTTGCTCAACGTCCTTGCCTTTGCATGGTTTGTTCGGCACCAATCGCAGCTTTGCAAACAGACAACCTGTCCAGACTTTTTCTATTATGCATTTAATATGAAATAATCCGTAATTTTAAACGTTCTGGCATTTTCTTTATGAACAATAATTTAGATGAAAACAGTAAAAAACTGAAAAATTTTGATTTTTAAATTTAATTTGGTCTTAGAACATAATTCGTCATAACTTGGACAAATCTTAATAAAATTAATCGATTCTTGGTAAGCTTACAAATTTAAGTCTTTTGAAGCTGACAAAATGCTTAAAAAGTTTAAAAACATCCATTGTTTAATTATTATCTGTTAATGTATTGAGTATTAACTCAATTTTTTATTGTAATTAAGACCTTTTGGTAAATGCATTTTCCCAAAGATTTTTTAGGTAAAATTCACCATAATAATTTTGGAAAAACTCCACAAATTTTGTTAAATTTTCCCCAACATTTTTTATCCTTAAAATTTGTGGAATATTCTTAAGATTTTTTGGTGAATTTCCCCTAAACTTTTGTATAAGTTTCCTAAATATATATGATTCTTTTTTGAGATTTTTTGATTTTCTTAATTAAACTTAAATTTTTCTTAAACTTTAGTGTAAATTCTCTAGTTATTATTAAATTCCCCTAAGACTTTTTCGTGAATTTTCCCTAAATGTTTGTGTAAGTTTCCTATAAATATGAATAAATATTTCTAAAGACTTTTTGGTGAATTTTTTTTAAAGTTTTGTGTAAATTCTCTAGTTGTTATTGAATGTTCCCTAAGACTATTTTCGTGAATTTTCTCTAAACTTTTGTGAAAATTCCCTAATTATTAGTCAATATTTTTCAAAATTTTTTAGTTCACTTTTCTCAAAAATTTGTGAAATTTTCTCAATTATTAATTAATATTTTACAACTTTCTTTCATTCATTCATTAATTCATTGATTCTTTCATTGTGTCTATACCTGAAGATTATCACTAGATGTTTTTTGTTTTAAATTTTTACATTCTATTTCACGTTTTCAAAATGTTCTCAAATTTTAAATTTATAGCAATTTTAATTTCTTCAAATGTCTATTAATTTGAAATTGCATTGATTAAAAGTTCTATTCAATTAATTTCATTACTTTTATCATTTGTCAATTTTTTTCTGCAATTTTTTCAATCAATTGTTAAATTTTAATTATTTTTTCTTCGATAATAAAACAATTTAATTATGTATTGCTAAATTTTATATTATTTATCGCAAATATAAATTAATTTTTTTAATTTACCTGAACTTTCAAAAATATATCTCAATTTTCAATTATTTTATTCAATATTCATTTCTTAAATGAATTATATCTCAATTTTCAATTATTTTATTCAATATTCATTTCTTCTTATCATTTCGAAATTATTTTCTCAATTTTTTAATTATTTTAATTATTTTCTAATTAATTTCGTAATTTTCAGTTATTATCTCAAATTTAGATTATTACCTTCAATTTTCAATTTTTTAAACGATTTTTCAAGTACTTTTTAAAAAAAAAACTATTCTGTAATTTTTTTATTATTTTCTCCAATTTCTAATTATTTTCATTCTTTTGGCAAAATTTTAAAAATTTCCAATTATTTATATGACATTTTTATTAGTTTCATCATATTTCACTTATTTTTTTCAATTTTAAATTATATTGGTCATTTTTCAATTATTTCCCTCAATTTTTAATTATTATTCTCATTTTGTAAAATTATTTTTTAAGATTTTTAAGCATTTCTCTCAAATTTCAATAATTTTCTTCATTTTTTAATTGTTTTAATTTGTTTTCATAATTTCCAAAAAACTTGATTAATTATCTTCAATTTCAATTATTTTTAGCTTTTTTCAATTCTTTTCTTCAATTTTTAATAATCTTTTTTTCTATCAATTTCTCAGATTTTCAAGTATTTAGCATATTTCAATTATTTTCTTCAAGTTTTAAATTTTAAAATTATTTTTCAATTATTTTCCCCAATTTTTAAATATTTTTCTCAAATTTCCCATTACTTTCTTCAATTTTAAATTATTTTCAATTTTTTTCGTAATTATAAAAATTTTAAACTGTTTATCTGATACTTTAATTATTTAATTTTTAATTATCTATATATGTATTTTTTAAATTATTTTCTTCAATTTTTAATTACTTACGTTCTTTGTCATAATTTCCAAAAAGTTTTTAATTATTTATCTAAAATTTCCGTTATTTTATTCAATTTTTAATTATATCTATAATTTTCTTATATTTCAGATATATTCTGTATTCTCTGGAATTAAAAATTGTTTTCTTCAATTTTAAATTATGTTTATTTTTTCAATTTATTGTCTCTATTTTTAAATTATTTTCGTTTTTTTTAATGAACTTCTAAAAGTTTTAAAAACATTTTTCTGAAATTTACTTTGATTTGATGCAAATCTTGATGATGTAAATTTTTCCATTATTTTCTCAAATTTTAATTATTTTCTTCAATTTAAAATTTTAATATAATCTTTTCATTATTTTTTAAAATTTTTAATCAATTTCATTATTTGTTAATTAATTTCCTAAATTTTTAATTATTTATCTCAATTTCAATCACTTTTTTCAATTTTCAATTATTTTCTTCAATTTTTAATAATCTCCTTTTTTTCAATTAATTTCCCAGATTTTCAAGTATTTTTCAAATTTTAATTCTTTTTTTTTATTTAAAAAAATTCTGCAGATTTTTGAATTATTTTTCTTAAATTTAATTTATTTACTTCAGCTAATCATTGTTTTTATCATATTTCAATTATTTTCTTTAAGTTTTAATTACTTAAGTTTTTTTTTCATAATTTCCAAAAAGTTTTTAATTATTTATCGAAAATTTCTGTTGTTTTATTCAATTTTTAATTATATCTATGATTTTCTTATATTTTAGGTATATTCTGTATTTTCTGCAATTATTTCTCTGAAATTAAAAATTGTTCTCTTCAAATTTAAATTATGTTTATTTTTTCAATTTATTGTCTCTATTTTTAAATTATTTTCGTTTTTTTTTAATGAACTTCTAAAAGTTTTAAAAACATTTTTCTGAAATTTACTTTGACTTGATGCAAATCTGGATGATGTAAATTTTTCAATTATTTTCTCAAATTTTAATTATTTTCTTCAATTTAAAATTTTAATATAATCTTTTCATTATTTTCTTCAATTTTTAATAATCTCCTTTTTTTCAATTAATTTCTCAGATTTTCAAGTATTTTTCAAATTGGTGATTTTCAATTTTTTTTTTATTTAAAAAAATTCTGCAGTTTTTTGAATTATTTCTCTTAAATTTAATTTATTTACTTCAGCCAATCATTGTTTTTATCATATTTCAATTATTTTCTTTAAGTTTTAATTACTTACGTTCTTTTTCATAATTTCCAAAAAGTTTTTAATTATTTATCTAAAATTTCCGTTATTTTATTCAATTTTTAATTATATCCATGATTTTCTTATATTTTAGGTATATTCTGTATTTTCTGCAATTATTTCTCTGGAATTAAAAATTGTTCTTTTTAATTTTGAATTATGTTTATTTTTTCAATTTATTTTCTCTATCAATTTACGTTAAGAAAAATTGAAATTGTTTTTTTAACTTTTAAAGCTTTTTGTGATCTTCAATAGCTTTAAATACGTCAGTATATCAAATTTCGTTTAATTTCATTCAGATTTGTCCAAGATATAACGAGTTATTTTTCAAAACCACCTTAAATTTAAAAACCAAAGTTTTTTAGTTTTTTGACAGTTTTGACTGGCTTTTAACGTATGTTTCGAGCGAAAATCAAGTTATTTGATCAGGACGCTCAATTGTCACAACTATCAAAATACAAAAATGAAATGAGGTTTGAAATGTAGATCTGATTTGAAAGATTGATCATTGCTCGCTTGTTATCATAATGACTCCCTTGTAAATGCATGTATCTACAATTTGATATTTATCAGCCAAAAGTTGTGCAAAAGTGTGTAAGGACATGAGCCACGTGGAGTTAAGTTGCATTTTACATCATTCATTGCTTTGCAATCTGTTTACTGAAAAGTCACTTGTTACATAATCACTGTCTGCATTGCAATGAAAAGTGATGGATTGTTATGAAGTTGGTTTGATATATGGAATTTAAACGCCTCACGGAAATGAACAACTAACTATTTTCTCGTTTCCCTCCAATATGGAAAAAAAACCACTTGAATTGTTTATATCTTGATGAAAGATTTCAAAAGTACGAGAATAATAATTAATTCGTATCGAAACGTGATAGTCATGACATTGCTCTACGTTTTATGTATTTTGTTGTAAAACACGATCTTAATATTATTTTCTGCTTTTATTCTCTTAAATAAATATGTTTCTTGGTATTGGAATGGACAGCGAGTGCAAGGCCGAGTTTATGTAAGTGGCCAGACACGCGGAATAAAGGGATTTCTTGTTTTAATCCATTCCGGTTTTGTTTTCAAACTGGCTCACTTATTGTGTCATGTATTTTTGTGAAATGCGGTTTTGACACTTTTTATTTTAGTCATTTAATATACATGAAGCAGTGCAAATGAATTTGCGGGTTCGAACATAACTGGAATTGTGGTTATTATGTGGGGTCGATTACGGAAACATTCTCAGATTCCATATTCCGGATTCCTTATCTCGGTGTGTGATTCCAGAATTTTGTGTTTTGAATTCCACATTCCGGATGAAATATCATAAATAACAATTGTGAAATTTGACATACTGAATTATATTTTATGGATTCTAAATTCCGTATTTGATGTTCTAGATTTTAAATCCCCAATTCCATATTCCGAGTTCCATATTTCGAATTCCAGTATTAGGATTTCATTTTCCGGATTCCACATTCCGAATTCCACTTTGTGGATTCCACATATGCAATTCCAAATCTCGAATTCCACATCCTGGATTTTACATCCCGAATTCCATATTCCGGATTTTATATATTTTTATTTACATTTTTTTATCTCACATTCTACATTGTGGATTACTAATTAAGAATTCTATATTGTGGATTCATAATCGTAAATTCAACATTCGGACTGAAATTCCCTAAATCCACATTTGATACTTAATTTCCGATACCACATACCGAATTTCACAGGGTTAATTCGAGGCGCAAGAATATTCCCCTAAACCGATTTTGCCTAAACCGCATTCAGCCTAAATCCCATTTAATGTATAATGCACTTAGCCTAAAACACATTTAACCTAAAATGCATTCATCCTAAAACTCTTCTAACCTAAGTCCCATTTAACCTAAAATTCATTTAACCTAAAATGTATTTAGTCTAAATCTTATTTATCCTTAATCCCTTTTTAACCTAAATTTCATTAAACCTAAAATACATTCAGCCTAAAACCCATTTAACCTAAAACTTATTTAACCCACATCCCATTAAACCAGAAATGCATTCAGACTAAAATTCATTTAACCTAAATCTCATTTAACCTCAACCCTATTTAACCTAAAATGCATTTAGTCTAAATTCCATTAAACCTAAAATGCATTCAGCCTAAATCTCAATTAACCTAAAATGCATTTAGCTTAAAACCATTTGACGTAAATCCCATTCAAACTAAATTTTACATTATAAATTAGGTTTAATGAAATTTAGGAAAAATGAGTTAAGGCTATATGCATTTTAGGTTCAATAGGATTTAGGCTAAATGCATTTTAGGTTAAATGAAATTTATGTTAAATAAGATTTAGGCTGAATGAATTTTAGATAGACAGGGATGGGTAAATGTAAAAAGCTCTAAGTTTTCTACGGATAATACATAGTTTTCTACATTATGTAAAATACGTATTATACGTAGAAAACCCCCCACTGCCTATTATTTTCGAATTTTTCACGTATTATACTATAGCAAAACATGTATAATACATTACGTATAATACGCACCCATCCCTGATTTTAGGTTAAAAAAATTTAAGTTAAATGAATTTTAGGTTAAATGTAGTTTAGGTATAATAAGATTTAGGTTAAATGAGTTTTAGGTTAAATGGGGTTTAGGCTAAATGCAATTAAGGTTAAATGGGATTTAGGCTGAATGCATTTTAGGTTAAATAGGATCCAGCTTAAATGAGATTTAGGTTAAATGTATTTTATGCTTAATGCATTTTGGGTAAAAAGAGTTTTTTATGTTAATTTAGTTTTATGTTAAATGGGTTTCAGGCTGAATGCAATTTAGAGTAAATGGGTTTTTGGTTAAATGGTTTTTCAGCTGAAAGAACTTTAAGTTAAATGGGATTTAGGCTGAATGCATTATAAGTTAAATGGGCTTTAGATTAAATGCATTTTAGGTTCAATGGAATTTAGGCTATATGCATTTTAGGTTCAAAGCGATTTAGTCTAAATGTATTTTAGGTTAATTGGGATTTAGTTAAAAGAGATGATAAATGCATTTTAGGTTCAATGGGATTTAGGTTATATGCATTTTAGATTCAAAGGGATTTAGTCTAAATGCATTTTAGTTTAATTGGGATTTAGTTTAAAAGAGATTTAGGTTAAATGGGTTTTGTGCTAAATGCATTTTAGGTTAAATGGTATTTAGGCTATTTGCATTTTAGGTTTAATGGTATTTAGGCTTAATGCATTTTAGGTTGAATAGAAATTAGATTAAATGAGATTTACGCTGAATGAATTTTAGGTAAAATGGGATTTAAGCTCAACACATTTTAGGTTAAATAGGATTTAGGTTAAAAGAGATTTAGGTTAAATGGGTTTTAGGTTAAATGAATTAAAGGGTAAATGGGATTTAGTTTTAATGACTTTTAGGTTAAATGCGTTTTAGAATTAATGCATTTTAGGTTGATTGGATTTTAGGTTAAACGGGATTTAGGTTAAAAGGGTTTTAGCCTAAATGCATTTTAGAGTAAATAAAATTTAGGTTGAAGAAAATTTAGGCTGAATAAATTTTAGATTAAATGGGTTTGAGGCTGAAAGCATATTAGGTAAAATGGGATTTAGATTAAATGGGTTTTAGGCTAAATGCATTAAAGGTTAAATGGGATTAAGTTTAATGACTTTCAGGTTAAATGCGTTTTAGAATTAATGCATTTTTGGTTGATTGGATTTTAGGTTAAATGGGATTTAGGTTAAAAGGGATTTAGGCTAAATGCATTTTAGAGTAAATAAAATTTAGGTTGAATAAATTTTAGATTAAGTTTGAAGCTGAAAGCATTTTAGGTTTAATCGGATTTAGGTTAAAAGAGATCTAAGTTAATTGAATTTTAGGCTGAATGCATTTTAGGTATAATGATATTTAGGTTAAATGAGTTTTATGTTAAATGGGTTTTAGGCTGAAAGCAATTTAGCTTAAAGGGATTTTAGGTTAAACGGGTATTAGGATGAATGCATTTTGGGTTAAATGGGATTTAGGTTAAATAAGATTTAGGTCAAATGAATTTTAGGCTGAATGTATTTTAGGTATAATGAGATTTAAGTTAAATGTGTTTTAGGTTAATTGGGTTTTTAGGCTGTATGCATTTTTGGTTAAATGGTTTATAGTTTGAATGCATATTAGGTTGAAGGGGTTTTAGGCTAAATGCATTTTAGGTTAAAGGGTTTTTAGGTTAAATGCTATTTATGTTGAATAGGTTTTAGGCTGAATGCATTTTAGATTTAATAGGATATAGGCTGATATTCTGATATGTGGAATTTAAGATGGGAAATCCTAGATTTGAAATATCGTATGTGAAATCCCGAATGTGAAATCCCGGATGTGGAATCCAGGATTTGAAATCCCGGATGTGGAATCTCGGATGTGAAATCCAGGATATTGAATTAAAGATATGGAACACGGAATATTATATCCTCAAAGTGAAGTCCGTAATTTCAAATTCTTAATCTTGTAACCTAGTAATGAAGTTCTAGATGCTTACATTTATTGGATATTAAATCCAGAATGTGGAATACGGGAAAGTTACATACCAGAATATTTCTGGTTGTTACTAAAAAGCAAATATTTGTCATACCTGTTTAAAAAAATATTTTTCCCGTTTGTCATATTTATACCCATAACTTCGTTATAGAAACGGAATCAACCCTCCGCCCATCGGAGGCTCTTATAAATCACAATCATTATCTTAGTAAGTAATGAGTCGTCGTGTGGATTCTATACAGTGGGTGTTACGTTCCTCACTATAATTGATATGGTGCACAGAAGAATAGATTTTCTTTTTGTTGGCCCTTCCCACAATGATCAAGCAATCAGGTGCTCGCGTGGGATGTTATATCTCGATAGATCGACACACATATCCTCTCCCTTTAATTGTTCTTGAGAATAAAAGACAAAACGAGATTGAAAGATTAAACAATAAAATTTTCGGTTCATCTGCAATTATAATGGAAGACGGATAATTATTTCAAAGTTCAACACGGGATAATTATTTCATCTAGATAGAAGATTAAACGGATCGTAATTTCACTTAAGATGGAAAATTGAACACGGATCATTATTTAGATTTGAAATTGAACAGCAATCACTATTTATATAGAAAATTTAAAAAAAACACACATAATTATTTCGTCTAGGTATATTAACTTTGTGGGAATTTTTCTCTGGAAAAAAGTGCATGATTTATTGAATATTTAGCGAGGTATCATAAATCTAAAGACTGGTTTCTGCCGCATCATCTTCTAGTATTAGACCAGCAGTAATTCAAAGAAAGTATTAGCATGCAAATAGACCCATTCGGACCAATATGGCATTTCATTTGTTTCTCCTCTTGTAATTCTATTGAATCTTTTTTCAGTGCTCGATTCAATTGGGAAAATTGTTCTGGAAAACTTTCAATAGATATTAGTTTAGAAGTCACTTTAGTTTGGAATGTTTGGATTTAAATCAGTCTCACTAGTCGATTTTGTTGGGTCGATTTGAGGAAGAAGATTAAAATAGGTGAGTGCGGTTGCAATTGTGTGCAATTGCAATAAGTCTATATATATACCAGAGTGCTTTTCATGGACATATCCGAGATGTCGGACTTATATCTTACGGCTTTTGCGGAGGTGGAACTTCACAAACTCCATTAAGATTCCAACTTTCGAGTTGTTTAAAAATTATTCTCTCCATGCAGGAAACTTTAGAATAAACATGTCGATAAAAATTCCCAGAAGTGGCTGCAATTTATTACAATTTTTGCAGTCAATGCTTTTTTAATTATCTCGCCATGTGTTTCACGGTAAATCAATATTTATGGGTTACGACAGTCTTGGGCATAATTAATGTAATTGATTAAGCCGATGATTGGTTTAATTATGATACACCGCATTGTAAGTTAGCAGCCACTTTGCTGGACTCGCATCTTATAATGTTATATCCATAAAGAGGAGTTCTTACCAATACTGCGATAGGCAATAATTTTTGCTCGAATGTAAAAATCATCAAGATGCGCATAACGGTTTGCTTCTTTTTTTTTTCTTCATTTAACGCATTCGACTCTCCAAAGCCTATTGGAATCCACCTGACGTTATTATAAACGGACAATTTTTTCTTTCAACTCGATAGTTTCAGCCATGAATGTGTCTTTTTTTCCCAAGCGAAGATGAGATTTATTTTGCAATTTCACATATGTTGTGACTTTTATGGTTACACAGTATCGTAAGCAAAAAATTTATAGATGCAAGATGCAGATAGATGACTGAAAGTAATATTTATTTTGTTATTTAAAAGAAATTTGCATTAGGTAATGATATTCTTTTGAATTTAAAAGATTACCATAAATATAGAAAGACCGCTTGGTAGTAAGACCTGTTGTGAAAAGAATGCGATTTTCCAGTCAATTTTCTTCACGACTAATAGGAGGCTAAAGATTGACGGTGATATACGATGTGCCGATCACGTTCTCGCATAGATGACTGGAATAGGGTTACGAAAAACGAGTGTAAGCAACAGGTTCAGCTGCTCCTTCGTGCTATCTCGCATCAATTAACGTCGTGACAATTAGCGACAACCTTGAACGTACGTGAACGATAATACGCTCTTTTTTGTCAATAGCCACCGACAAAAGGGACCTGCTCTTTTGTTTTATACAGGTGCATAGACTCAGTAAGTGGCAGAAATTTTCATTAATTTTATTACCTCGTAAACTCGTTCTCCAGATAAACTGATGAGCACTGATTCCTCATTGTCTTTAAAGACGATTTAAATTATTTAATTGACGACCGAGGGGTTAACAACTCAGAACTTTGGTGTACAACAACTTCAATACTTCGTATGCTTTAAGAAAAGTCACGTACTTCAAGATACTTCAGATAATTTAGAAAACTTCACAGAAATTCAAGATACTACAGAGTAATTCATTATACTTCAGGGTAATTCACGATACTTCAGATAATTCAAGATACCTCACAGTAATTCAAGACACTTCAGAGTAATTCATAATACTTCAGGGTAATTCACAATACTTTAGATAATTCACGATACTTCAGATAATTCAAAATACTTTATGGTACTTCAGATAATTCAAGATACTTTGAATAATTCACGATACTTAAGATAATTCAAGATACTTTAGATAATTCAAGATACTTCAGATAATTCAGGATACAACATATAATTTAAGACACTTCAGAAAATTCAAAATACTTCAGATAGTTCAAGATACTTCAGATAATTCCAAGTATTTCAGAGTAATTCACGATACTTTAGATAGTTCAAGATACTTCAGATAATTCCAAGTATTTCAGAATAATTCACAATACTTCAGATAATTCACGATACATTATATAATTCAAAATACTTTAGATAATTCAAGATAAATCAGAGTATTCAATATACTTCAAAGTTATTTTATGACACTTTAGTGTAATTCACGATACTTCAAAGTAATTCATGATACTTCAGAGTAATTCTAAATAATTTAGATAATTGACGTTATTTCAGATAATTCAAGATACTTTCGATAATTCAAGACACTTTAGAAACATTAAAATACTTCAAGATACTACAGATAATTTAAGATACTTCAGATTATTTACGACACTTCACAGTAATTCAAGATATTTCCGAGTAGTTCATGGTACTTCAGGGTAATTCTCGATAGCTTACCTTCAGATAATAATTCAAGATATTTTATATAATCTAAGTTACTTCCGATAATTCAAAATACTTTAGATGATTCAAGATACTTCAGATAATTCAAAATATTTCAGAGTATTTCATGATACTTCAGAATAATTCATGATGCTTTAAATAATTCTATAGAATTCAAGAAATAATTGCAATTATTTTTTAGTAATTCACAATACTTCAGATAATTCAATATACTTCAGATAATTCAAGATACTTCAAATAATTCAAGATACTTCACAGTAATTCAAGACACTTCAGAGTAATTCACAATACTCAGGGTAATTTACGATACTTCAGATAATTCAAGATACTTAATGATACTTTAGAAGATTAAAGATACTTTTAATAATTCAAGATATTTTAGATAATTCAAGATACTTCAGATAATTGAGGATACAACATATAATTTAAGACACTTCAGAAAATTCAAAATACTTCAGATAGTTCAAGATACTTCAGATAATTCCAAGTATTTCAGAGTAATTCACAGTACTTTAGATAATTCCAGATACTTCAGATAATCAACGATATTTTATATAATTTAAAATACTTCAGATAATTCAAAATAATCCAGATAATTTGAGATAATTCAGAGTATTCATTATACTTCAAAGTTATTTTATGACACTTTAGTGTAATTCACGATACTTCAAAGTAATTCATGATACTTCAGAGTAATTCTAGATAATTTAGATAATTGACGTAACTTCAGATAATTCAAGATACTTTAGACTATTCATGATACTTGTAAGTTATTTTTTGATAATTTAGTGCAATCCACTCTACTTCAGAATAATACATGATACTTCAGATACTTCAAAATACTTTAAGATACATTAGGTAATTCAAGATATTTCAGATAATTCACGACTCCTCAAAGTAATTTAAGATACTTTAGATAAGTTTATGGTACTGTAGGGTAATTCTCGATCATTTAGATAATACACAATACTTCAGATAATTGAAGATACTTCAGATACTTGAAAATTTTTATGATAATTCCAAATATTACAGAGTATAATTTAAGATACCTTAGATAATTCAAAATACTTCAGATAATTTAAAATACTTCAAAGTGTTCGTGATACTTCAAAGTTATTTTATGATACTTTAGTGTATTTCACGATACTTTAAAATAATTCATGATACTTCAGAGTAATTCTAGATAATTTAGATAATTGACGTTACTTCAGATAATTCAAGATACCCAGATACTTCAAAACGCTTTAAGGTACTTTAGTTAATTCACGATGCTTCAGATAATTTAAGATAATTCATATAATCCAAAATACTTTAGATAATTCAAGATACTTCAGAGTAATTCATGATATTTTAGAATAATTTACGATACTTCAGATAATTCAGGATATGTTAGATAATTTAAGATACTTCAGATAAGTTACGATCATATTTTAATTTAAGGAGATTCTCTCTACTGACATAACCTCAAACTGAGGAATGGCTTTTCACATTAAATAACACTGTTATTATTATAATTAATTTTACCAAATTTTTAAATATACAAGTGTACATTTTTTCAGAAAAATTAGGATGAGCTAAAATTTGTTGATAAGTAATAATTATTATTTAACATTTGGAATTTTTTGGTTAAATCTAGTTAAAATATTATCCTATTTTGTCAAATAACAATTCATCTTACTTGTTAAAACATTTTCTACAATTTTATTTATTGGATTTTTTAAAACATATATTGTTCTAAAGCTATTAAATAAACAAAATTTGATTTTAATATATTTTTTAAACAAAATATTATTTAACAAAAGCCAACAAACAAAATTGTAAATAATGTTTTAAAGAGAAAAATAAGCTTTTATTTGACAAGATTGGATAAAAATTACTTATTTACACTACGTTCAAAGAAAAAACATAAAATGTTAAAGAATTATTATTTGACAAAAAATTTGCAACTAACCTAATTTTTTCTGAGAAATGTGAAACCTGAAATTTTTTTAATTTGATAAAATTAATTTTAATATTTTTATTTAGGTAAAAACGACTTCTTAATTTGAATTTTCTAAAGAAAAGAGTTTAAAAATATATAATAAAAAATTTTATTTAAACTAAAAATGTGATATGTTTGAAATATAAACGCTTCTGATAAATTACAGTTTTTCTAACAATTATTTGCTTTTTTCACCCAAAAACACTGTAAAATTGTCTAAAAATAAGTTTTTAATTGTATTTTAACGAATTTTTTTCAAAAAACGAGAAATTTTCAAAAAATATCAAGAAAACATTTTTTTTGTTTTTTGATGGGGAACAACTGATATTTTGGAGATTTTTTGACATCTAAGGTAATGGAACCAATAGTCGATCAACATCTTGAGAAAAAAAAGTAAGGTTTTCAATAAAACTCCATAAATTCGAAACGAACTATGCATTTTGAATTTTCTTTTTTAAGTTATGTAGTGGAAGATCTGTAAATGCGTAACCGTTGAAATCGAATTATTTAGTTTAAGTTATTTATTCTAAAATTCAAATTTAAAAAGGACCTTCTTTTGGGGGTTAGGGACCCAATAGTCGATCAGCGTCAAAAATGGCTGAAAACCTTTTGCACCAGTAGTCGATCAATCTTGCACCAATAGTCGATCACACAACTTGAAATACAATTATTTAGTTAATTAACTAGAAAAATTAATCGTAGTACTTAAAAATTAATGTATTTATAAGTTTTACAAATAAAATTAACAACAAACAAATAAAAATTACATGTAAAGCGCAAATTAATCGACTTATATCAAACTGTATCGAACTGATCGACTATTGGGGGCTAATCGAGTATTGGCGCACTTACCTTATTGTATTTTTTGAGAAAAATGAAATTTTCAAAAAATATTTTTTTCTGTTCTACCAAAATTCGTCACAAGATAAAATCTTATGAAAAATAATCTTTATTATGACGACAATTTCCAAAAAAAATTATCCAAAAGAAGGTGGATATTTGAGTAATTTCAGTTCAAGATTTTTTAGTAAAAAATACATGTCGTCTGAAATTCTTTAAAAAACAAAATTTTGGATAGAAAATTGATTTTCAGTACCGACCATGCCCAGCTTGTCTGATTTAAAATGAATCTGGTCTGACAATTCATTGCGTTTTTTCTCTATCTTTAACATTTAACACGTTAAAATTCTAAAGATTGATTTTTATCAAAAATGTGTTTTAGGCATATTCTATAACCCACTTTTAGATTTTCTTTTTATTGCATTTTTAGAATGAAATATTTGTGATAACAGTACACAAGTAATGAGCCAAGAGTAAAGTGCATCTTTAAGAACAAGTTTTTCAAAGTGAAAATGTTTTTCTTATTTAAGACACTCACACTAATGAATCCCTGTAATTGCCTTTTTGTAAAAAAACACGATACAAGACGCTGAATGCATTCGACTCAATTTTAAAGTCAATTGGATTTAATTTTTTCTTCAAAAAAGGTAAAGTTTCATTTCTACTTGACTCGTTAATATTCAGTGAATTAAGAAAAATCAGCTTTTCAGTTGAGTGCAATCTACTGCGAATTGTCAATGCAAGACACCAACTCGGAGTTTTCGAACTGTCAGTCAAGCACGCAGCCACACCCAAATGACATACGTGTCACGTGCGAGCGGTTTATTATCAAGTTCCACACTCGTGTATAATATAAGTTGGTACGCTTTACTTTGATGTTGTGGTTGCGAATTCCATTTGATGTCATTTAAGAACTGTTGCATGCCTTAAACATCGTCGAGTGTGCGATTAACGCGTGCTTTCTCGTGTACGTACAACAAACCTTGAATTTTTATCCATTTCATACTTACAATTATAACGTTACCCTGATAATTACACGACAAGTCTTATTTCTTCATAAATAAAGTACAATCATTTACTTTCTTTAGGGGATTATTTTCTTTCTTTAATTAAACACAACTACTTTCGCTAAATGGGTTTAAACATAAATAAGTCTCAGGGAGACAATTATGTAACTTTTCCCGGATTTAATATTTTGAATCACATATTTCTGTCCCGTAATCTTGAATTCTGTATTTCGGATTTCGTATTTTGGATTTAAGATTTTGGATCCTACATTCTAAATACCATATCCGGGATTTGAAATTTCGAAAACCACATCCTTAATTCTACATTTAGCATTTGAGATTTCAAATTCTAAATCTTGGATTTACGATTTGAAAACCAGAATGTATCGGGAATGTGGAATCAGGAAGTTAGTTTCAGAGATGAAGAATCGGGAATATGGAATCCGGAATATGTAATCCTAAATATAAAATAACGATTGTGTAATCTCAAATATGTAATCCCAGACGTGGAATCAGGAATATATAATTCACAACCAAAATCCGGGAAAAATACTCAATTGCCTCCCGTAATAAGATCCTTACCCATTTCTCCAAAAATCATCTCCCAAAGATTTTGATATCAGAATCCAAACAATGAACGCTCGACACTCAAAAGTCAGTTTTAATTTTGCCTTGTCTGGTCAGTGTGAAAGAATTCCCGTCTTGAGACTAATAATAATCAATTTTCATGGTTATGGGCCATCGGCAACAATCTCTGGCATAAATTAAATACCACGGGCACTTATACGTTGATGATATCTGCTGGTAACGAGCTCTTCGTAATTTTGTACGGATGACCCATATGAGCGAATATAAATGCGAGAGTGGATTCACCGTTTCCGGGGTAGAGGGAAAGTTAAAGGAAGGAGGCGAAGAACAAGAAGATGAGCGCCCACGTGTGACCGTCCTTGAGTCGTTGGCTAAAACTGGTATCCGAGAGTGCCTCTTTAATAATAATCTCCAAACACATGCTCCTTAAACGCTTGAAACTTAATGTATTTAGACAGTCAACAAACACTGGCTTGGTGTATCGACCCTTTTCCATTCTCTCACTAAGGTGAACCCCATTAACTTGCATAGATTATTTTCCGTTGAGCAATGTGCCGTAAATCAAAACAAGTGACACTGTTGTCTGTTTGCTCATTGAACATTCGACTTGTGTACTTTTCATTTAATATTAAATGAAGCATTCTGATTGGAATTTAGTCTCTCAATGTTTGGAATGAACTTAAACGATTTGTAGGGTCATCGTTTATTTTGAAGGGATACGATATTCATCAACTTAGATAGCATTTCCACGTTTTGGAAAGATTTTGGGTGAGGTATACATAAATGAAGTTAATAAGTTGCTACAGCCATGAACAAACAGAAGTTTTCTTTGTGTATTTCAAAATTAAAAGATGCCCTGACAATAAGAACAAAAGTCAAATGTTGAGCGAACACCACCCGATCTTCCCCGGATTATTCCCTAAATTTGAAAAAATACCAATTTTTAGTACTAAAGATGACAAAATTCAAACTAAAGTACAGAAAAATTTTTTTATCGCTCTGAATTAAATCAATAGACGTCAAAAGAATGTCAATTATCTTTGAGAGAAATAACGAACCCGGAAAACTCCAAATCACCACGTAAATTTGCAAAATTTCCAATTTACAGTACCAAAAAGTGCCACAATTCGAAATAAAGCCCAGAAGAAATTTTTTAATTCTGTGAATTATAGCAATAGATGCTCAGAGAACGCTAAAAAACTTTAGGATAGATATTACCCCCGGAACATCTTCAACTCACCCCCTAAATTTGTGAAAATTCCAATTTTTAGTATAAAATAATGCCAAAATTTAAATTGAACCCCACACCAAACTTATTATCGCTCTAAATTAAGAAAATAGATACCAAACAAATGTCAAAAATCGTCATCACCAAGATACCCTCGGAACATCCCCAAATCATCCCCTTAATTTGCAAAAATTTCAATTTTCAGTAAGAAATATCCAAAATTTAAACTAAAGCCCAGACCAAAATTGTTATTGCTTTGGACTAAGCAATAGATGTCCAAAAAATGTCAAAAAACTTTAGGACGGATATCACCCCCAGAATCTCCCCAACTCACCCCCTAAATTTGGGAATATTTCAATTTTTAGTAAAAAAAATTTTTTAAATTCAAACTTAAGCCCAGAATTAATTTATTATCGCTCTAAATTAAGGCAAAAGATACCTAAAAAATTACAAAAATCGTCGTGACAGAGATACCCCCGGAACATTCCCAAATCATCCCCTAAATTTACAAAAATTTCAATTTCCAGTGAAAAAAATCTCAAAATTGAAACTAAAGAGCAGGCTAAAATTGTTTATCGCTCTGACTTATAGCAATAGATTCCCAAAGAATGTCAAAAAATTTTAGAACATATATCACCCCCGGAACATCCCCGACTCACCTCCTTAATTTTGCGAAAATTTCAATTTTCAGTCTAAAATAATGCCAAAATTCAAATTAAAGCCCACACCAAATTTTTTACAGCTTTAACTTAAGGGTATAAATACCCAAAAAATGTCAAAAATCTTCGTGACCGAGATACCCCCGAAATATCCCCAAATCATCCCCTAAATTTGCAAAAATTTCAATTTCCAGTAAAAAACAATCTTAAAATTGAAACTAAAGCTCAAGCTAAAATTCTTTATCGCTCTGACTTATAGCAATAGGTTCCTAATAAATGTCAAAAAATTTTAGAACAGATATCATCCATGGAGCATCCCCAAATTACCCCTTAAATTTGCGGACATTCCTATTTACAGTAAGAAAAAATTTGAAATTTAAACTAAAGCCTGATCCAAAATTTTTATCGCTTTAAATTAAAACAATAGATGCTCAAAGAATTTTAAAAATCTTCAGAACATATATCACCCCAGGAACATCTCCAACTCCCCCCCTAAATTTGCGAAAATTTCAATTTTCAGTTTAAAAAAATCTCAGAATTGTAATTAAAGCCCAGGCTAAAATTTTTTATCGCTCTGACTTATAGCAATAGATTCCCAAAGAATGTCAAAAAATTTTAGAACTGATATCACCCCTGGAACATCTCCAAATCACCCCTTAAATTTGCGAAAGTTCCAATTTTCAGTTAAAAAAATTTTAAATTCAAACTAAAACCCAAACCAAAAGTTTTATCTCTCTGACTTAAAGCAATAGACGCCCAAACAGGGTCAAATAATTTTGGGACAGATTTCTCCATCGGAACATTCCCAATTTACCCATTAAATTTGCAAAATTTCAATTTTCAGTAAAAAACAATCCCAAAATTCCAACTAAAGATTAGACTTTTTTTTTGTCGCTCTGACTTATAGCAATAGATGCATAAATAATGTCAAATAATTTTGGCTCAGATATCGCCTTTGGAATATCTCCAATTAACCCCCCCCCCCCCCATTTGCTAAAATTCCAATTTATAATACAATAAATGCCAAAAATCAAACTAAAGCACAGACCAAATGAAGGGGTTAATATTAAAATATTTATTTAAATAATAATTAAATTTGCTTCTTTAAAAACTCAAAAACTATAAATTTGTGATATTTATACCTATATGCTTTCTTTCATTTATAAAAACCTTATTATTCAAAATTTCGTTTTTTCAGCAGTTATCTAATCAACTTTACGAAAATAATTTCTTTCTGTGAACTTTATTTTAATATAATACATTTTTAAAAGTTTATTTTAGGTCTGCATACATTACGTCCTTATTAAAAATTAGTTTAAATAATTATTAAACTATCGTTATTAAAACTGAGTGTCATTGCACCATATAAATTAAATATTGTTGAATATTTGAATTACTTTTTTGACCAAAAAGGACTTCGTTTTTAATAACTTCAAGAGTTGATACAAAAATAAAACATTAATGAGTTAATTATTTAAAAGCATAAAAATTTGTTGTGATTAATTATATTATTTTTATCACTTAAATGAAATATTTTAAAATTTTAAAATTCATTCTTTCTAAAAAAAGCATCCTATTTTAAAAAATTAAGTTTAACCTGTCAATGAAAAAAAAGACTGAAAATTTTTTTTAGCACACTATTCAAAATTTTCCCAAGTAAAGTTTAAATTCCAAACTTCGAAATTTTATTCATGGACAGATAAAAGATTTTATCTCCAATTAATTATTAATGATTTAAAAATAAAAACATCTTTTACCTATAATAAAGAAAAAAATCAACTAGTGGTTGTTTATTAAGGTGAGAAACAATTTTTAATTTCCCTCACATTTTAAATTTTGTATTTTTTTTCAATTAATATTCTGAAAACAATTACTTTTTATTTTCGTGTCTCATCATATTTTCTTCTTTTAACATTTATTTTTTTCTCTCTTCAGTTTTTATATACAAAACTATAATTATGAATACAAAACTAAAACATTTTTATTTTGCACATTTTTAACCCCAGATTTGTATATTATGACATTTTGAGCATAATAGTTGATATCAATAACAAGACAGCTAACTTCACTTAAAAGAAAAAATTTATTTTTTAAAATCGTGTAAAATTTTATAATTTTAAATGTATCTTATCAATAAAGTATTTTTTCTCGGAGCACATCATCCTGAAATCGCATATAATTACTTTTTACACATAATTCTGAAGGTTTAAAATATTTTAAATTGATTTTCGCTGAGAACTTAATGAATTATGACGTTCTTTAGATTTTGTACAAGGTATTTTTAGTTCTTCAAATTACAATTACTTTAATGAGATAAAATAAATCAAATTTTCCATTTTCTTTTTTGTGGAATTAACCCTTACTTCACCACTTAAAACATCCAAAACTAGGGTTAGGAACAGTACACTCGCAAGAGTAAAGTCAAACATTTAAAAATTAATAGGACCTTGTTTAAGCTTCAAATTTATGTACTAACAATTTGGAGAGGTACTTCATTTTATAATTAACATTTTAAAACAAAAACCAATAAAATATATGTATCAAAATCAGTGTAAAGTTGATTCTCCCTGAAATTATCAAGTTTCTCATTTAAAACCGTGAAGTTAAATTTTTAGAATTGTCAAACAAACCATCTCGATTTGACACTCTGTAAATAATAACCTACACAATAGAGTATTGTCCTGAAACATTATTACATTTTACCCTCCTCAAGGTAATTTAAATCATCCTTTTTTCTCAGTGAGGAAAGCTAATTTGACGCTTTTTAAAAAATTTGTAAATACGAACGAATACAAGGCTTGCTTCATGAGGAAGCCAAACAAAAAAAACACACGATTACCCAAAGTTAAAGGCAAATTAGTCTAATTTTAAAAATACGTATTAAAGATTGACTTAATGGTACACTAACTCTTTTGCTTTCTTTCTGTTTCAGGTGAGTGAAATTCAAAAGCCGTCTGTTATTTGCGGTGAGAAAATTCATTTAACAATTTTACACGCGAGGTGGCAAAAAATTAATTTGCAGTGCATAAGTAGCTTGCTTTACCGGTTTCTCCAAAAATTGAAACCCAAACTGAAATATCGGCTCTGCTTTAAATGAACTCTCATTATGTGCTATTCGGGAGGAAAATTGGGTCTCGCTGGTGAAATGAAGGTGGGGTTGGACACTGGCATAATACGCGGATGTAACGTCTCGTTGACGATGATGTGTTAGTGTGTCTTTACAGACTTGAACGACATAATGAATTTACGAGAGGAAGAATACGGTTAAACGTTTGAATCGTGTATCGCTGACCCCGATCCTTCATCTGAATGTCTCGTTGAATGCAGCCAGTCAGTTGTACTGTTCGCATTCGCCTTTACGAGTTGCAATCCTTTGTTTTACGATCAATCTTAAAAAGTTAATTTCTTCTAGGCGATCGCGCAGGAGTAGTTCTCTCTACGCACAATCGTAAATTCTAAACGTCAGAGAACGACTCTCTTTTTCCGGATGATATTGACTTTGGTTGCTCCGACTGCGGTTTACGGTACTTTCGCACGTGTAAATATACATGTATATAGAAGATAGGACGTTAATGGTTTTCAAGGTTATTGCTTCACGCGTCGTGGTAAAGGCCTCCACAACCAACACCCCAAGGCAATAGGCTCAATTCAAACTTGATCTTTGTCTTTGGAGCATCAAAATGCTCAAAATTTACGAGCTTTCAGCAATGAAAACTTTTCTTTTCATTGCAAGCTATTTCAACAGGAATGCTTCAAGGGTTTTTCTTTAAAAGTAATAGTACATTCTTTATTGGCATTTTTTAGTTTTTATTGAAAGTGAGAAAAACCAAATTAAGAGTGGGGAATTTATAGATCGTTTATAAATATAAAAGATAGAGTAGTCTAATTTATTAATTGACGATGGACACATTGCGGAATTTCTGCAGCTTGTGTTATCAATAATTATAAGTATTTTAATATTAGAATATTTAAAAATAAGCAAAACAAGTTTTTTTATATAAGACAAATTAAGAGAAATTTAGTATTTAAAAAAAAAAATTAAAGAAAATATCAACTGAAATTTAGGAAAATAATTGCAATTTTCAAAATTAATTGAAAAAAAATGAAAGTAATTAAAAATTAAGGAAAATAATTAAAACAAGCCGAAAATAAATATAAATAAAAAACCAATAAAATTTGTTTTAATGATTATATTTAAGAACCCTTGTGTCTGATTCCAGATTTTGGTAGTAAAAATAACCATACCAAATTTTAATTAAATCCGTTAAACCGTTTTCGAGTTATTGTGTTAAACAAAAAAGTACATGCACACACATATTAACACAAACGCATACACACACACACATACATCTGGACATTTGATCAGGAACTAATATAACATATATCTAGATAAAAGAAATTTAATTTTAAGCATTTTAAAAACTAAATAAATTTGCAGGAGTACAAAGCTTTCTTCATGAGGAAGCAAAATCATAGAAATTTTTTGAGATTTATTTATTTATTTGAAAAAAATACAATGTTCCTAGGGCCAAAGAGCACTTTAGGGATCAAGATACATTTGTTTTATTATACCTAACTACAACAGTATTTATTAATAATAAAACATAATAATAATTTGATATTCACAAACTTAATTAAGATAATTTTGTTATTGATCATGTTTTAAATTAAAAAAAAAAACGAAATAAAAAATAAAATCAAAGATAACAAAAAATAAAAGAAAGTATAAAACCAATGAAAAACATAATTCACCAATATGTAACATTAAATATTAAATTGTTGTCTATAAACAAAAAAGTATTTAATAATTTTTTAAATATCCATTTACTGGATGCATTCCTAAAAAAGAGATTGAAATAAATAATTGAAATTTAAGTAAAATACTTGAAAATCTTAGAAATAAATTGGAAAAAAATAACAATATAGAAAAATGAGAAAAAATAATTGAATATTTAGAAAATTCTTTGAAAAGATGAGAATAATTAAAAATTGGAGAAAATAATTAAAAAATGATAAAATAAAAATAGTTTTGTAAAAAATTGAAAGTTGAATAAAATAATTGAAATTTTAAATAAATTTAATGAATTCTTTTGGAAATTATGAAAAATAATGCAATTAATTGAAAATCGAGGAAAAGAATTGAAATTTGAGAAATATAATAGCAAACATTACAGAATATATATGAAACAAAAGAAAAAAGATAAAATAATTGGAAATTAAATACAGTAATTGACATTTCAAATAAATAATTAAAAATTTGGAAAACTATGATAAAGAATGACAAGCCAAAAATTATGTTCATTTTATGAACATTTTGCTTCCACGTCAGTGGAAAGATTTGCTTCTTCATGGAGAAAACAAAAAGGTTAATTCCTAAAAAAATGTAAAAAATTTGAAAATTCGACTTATTTTTTGAAATTTTTACAAAATGTAAACTTTAACTAGGTCATTCGATTTGTTTTGAAGCAAGGAACATGAGTTTTTTTGTATATTAAGTTTAATTTATAGGTTAAATTTTTCTTTTTTTTGAAAAATCAAATTTTTAAAAAAATTAAAATTCATTAAAATTTGTTTAAATTGTTATATTTAAAAACCCTCGTGTCTGATTCCAGATTCTAGTAGTAAAAATAACAATACTAAATTTTATTCAAATATATTAAACCGTTTTTGAGTTATCGTGTTTACAAGAAATAGTAAACACACACAAATACATCCGGACGTTTAATTAGAAACTCATATAACATATTTTTAGATATAATATATCTGAACATAACTTTTCTAATAGAAAGTAACTGAAATTTTAAAAAATAATTGCAAATTTTACAAATTAATTAAAAGAAAAGAAAAGAAACATCAAAAATTGGAGAAAATAATTAAAAAATGGAAAAGTAATTTAAAATTGAAGTAAATGCTTAATTTAAAGTTAAAGATAATAATTCTAATTTGCGATTAATAATTGAAAAGATTACAAAATATGTATGAAATAAAGAAAAATAATTGAAATATGATAAAAACAATGATAAATTGAAAGAAAGGAATGTAATTTGAGAGAAATTATTTAAAAAGTTACAGATTATATCTTAAATAATAGAAATTATTTAATCTTTAATGGAAATTTAAATATGAGAAAATATTTGAAAATCTTTTATAAATTAATTGAAAAATAATAAAAATAATTGAAAATTGAAGAAAATATTTTTAAATTTGGGATAAATAATTTTTAAAATTACAGAATATATATGGAATACAAGAAAACCATAGAAGTAATTGAACATTGAAGAAAATAATTAAAATTGCAAACAAATAATTAACAATTTTGAAAATTATGAAAAAAATGAAAATAATTGAAAACTAATCGAAAACTGAAGAAAATAATAATTGAAATTTGAGATGAATATTTGAAAATCTTAGAAATTAATTTTTAAAAATGAGAATAATTAAAAATTGGGGGAACTTATTATTAAAAAATGATTTAAAAATTTTAGAATTGAAGAAACTAATTGAAAGTTAAGAAAAAGAATTGAAAAAATTACAGAATACATACGAAGTGAAAGAAAATATTTAACAAATCATTTAAAGAATTAAAAATTCGAGTTAATAATCTAAAAGTGAGATAATAACGGCAAATTTAGGAAATTAATTGAGAAATAATAAAAATAATTAAAAATTGTAGAAAATAGTTACAAAATGGTAAAAAGAAATAAAAATAAAAAAAAATTAATTGGAAATTCAGAAAATTAATTCAGAAATAATGAGAGTGAAGAAATTTATTGTATAATATGTAATTTAAATAAAATAATTATAATTTGTAAAATTTGTAATTGAAAAATGTTGAAAAAAATTAAAAATAAATATAATAATTTATCTATTATATAATAAATATTAAAATTGATTTACTGTTAGATGAAAATAATTGAAACTGAAAAAAAGTAATTGACAATATTAAAGAAAATAATTGAAATTTGCGGAAGGTAAAATAGAAATTTATGAAAGACATCGAAAAATAATAAAAAAAATTTAACGAATAACTTGTGGAATGAAATAAATAAATTCAAAATTGAAAAAAATAATAGAAAAGTAATAAAAATAATTGAAATCATAACGGGTAAGAATTATTAATAATAATTGAAGAAACTTTTAAAATTCTTCAAATTTAGTAATTCGAAGCGTGGATTAATTGAATTTTTAACCAGATTAGGTTCAAATTAATTGAAGTTTGAATAAATCAAAATTCTTATAAATTACACAGAAACACAAAAAAAAAACTTTTTTGACCCAGACACTACACTAGTGTACTCCTACGTATTTTTTTCCGCTGAATCCGAATCCGAAGTCAGAATTGCTAAATTGACTAAATTTTTTGAGATAATCTCAAAAAAATCGATTTTTCCGTGTTTTTGAGTAGTTTTTTGTAATTATCTAAAACATTTTAGCCAAATTAGTCATTTTGACTTTGGATTCGGATTTAGCGGAGAAAAATACGTAGGAAAACAGTAGCGTAGTGTCCCAGCCAAAAAAAATTTTTTTTGGGTTTGAATTGGTGTTTTTTTTTTTTTTTTGAGATAATTTTCAAAATTTTAGCCAATCTGCTAATTCTAACTTCAGATTTATATTCGTCAGAGAAAAGTACATTAGAATACATTGGTGTAGTGTTATTATTAATCAAAAAATGAAGGTTCACAACTTCATTTGTAACCTTAAATCTGATGCTTTTTTTAAAGATGTTATAATTCTTAGACTAATTAATATAATATTTATCAGAAATTATTAGAAATATAAATCATTTAATTCTAAACACAGAAAAGATTATTTTATTATAAATCAATATATTTTAAGTAAATACAGCAATTTCACATCGCTCCATTTAAATTAAATTAGTATACAAATGGAGCAATGTGAAATTGCTGTATTGACTTAAAATATCAAAATTAACCTTTTTTAGTAAGAAATTTAAAAAATTTAATATTTCCTAAACGAAGCAAAACACGTTTGTTAAACTTTATAGGCAAGTAGATTGTATTAATATTAAATTATATATTAAACCTCAAATTTGGTGAAGGTTCCACAAAAAAGTAATAAGCTTCGAAAAATAGTGAAACTTTTTACAAGTATAAATATTTTACATCAGAGCATTACTTCAAAATAATAAAATTTTATAATAAATCAATATTTTCTGTATTTAGAATTAAATGATTTATATTTCTAATAAGTTCTGATAAATATTATATTAATTAGTCTATGAATTATAACATCTTTTAAAAAAAGCATCAGATTTAAGGTTACAAATGAATTTGTAAACCTTCATTTTTTAATTAATAATAACACGAAAAGAAATAAAATTCATACCATTGTAATATGCTTACTGAATTCAGAAAATGTTGGAGTTTTACATATTTTCAAATTAGAATAATTAAAAATATGGTCGCAACAGCCCTCAGACGAAAGTCATTGGATTGACCCATTTGACAAAATTGTAAAAATGATTTAAAATTTAAAATAAAGAACATCTATAAACAAACTTCAGGTGTGGCAAAAATGAATAAAACTAGAAGATATACAGTTAATAAACCCTAATCTCAGTACCCTTCATAATTTAGAACATTCCCCAAAATTCCTACTTCCTAAAAGTAACCAGGATCTTCCCGTTTGTTGACTCATTACTAAAAAATCAAAATAAACACAGTTTTTTTCATCCTCAAATAAAAATTAGTTTTTACTATTAATTTTAATCCCAACATGTGTATGCATTTTTTTTAACTTGATATTTTTTTTGCCCAAGAGGACGCAATGACGTTAAATTTGAGATTACATTTTTTTGCGTTTAAACGCTGCTAATTTCAGTGCCATAAGATCACGAGGGAATAATAGGCGTGTCGCTTAAATGACCGTTTCGAGGCATTTACGGTTTAATGGAATTTCGATCCTGGTGCGTTTTAAAGAATGGATGTACTTACGGCGGATATTGCCGAAAGCAGTATCAATGTACGTGGTGTGCAGAGGGTCCCCTCTAGTATCTTGAATTCCCTCGAATTAACTGCGGCGTCCTGTTTTTACGTAAGCGACAAAATCTGCCGTGTCGTACATTCATTCCGCTTTATCGACCAATCGAACTGCTTGCCATCCACTTCTTAAATCCAAACTGGCTTTATCCACTTCTTATACTTTGAACACAAATTCGCCAAATAAATGTTCGCTCCAGGCCAGTGTACATGTATCTTAAGTGGGGATATTTTAATAATAAATCCCCTACAGAGGATAGAGCTCTGGTGAAAAAAACAGATTTTTAAAAAGCACCTTAAAGTGAAAACGATTGACGTACGTGATTGCCGGTTGTCGTAGAAAGTCGTTGAATTTTTTAAGAAACAGCAAATGCGTTTTGACGGAAGTACCAGAAAGTCGGCTTTTGTTGACTTGTAATTATTATAATTTTTTCCCAATGATTATTCGTTTTTGCGCGTTTATTGCTCGCTTCATTTTCTTGAAATAACGTGTATCATTAAATCGAACATTATTTCTGACACCTCTTTAATGCTGCAGGTGAATCGATTATTACTAGAGGATATTTCGGGGTTTTTTTTTGTTTAATTTAATTAATTTGATTGATTTATATATTTTATTATATGTAAATTAACCGATATTAAATTAAAGAGTTTCTTAATTAGCGTAATTATTGCAGCGCAAAAGTTGACAAAAAAAAAAAAAATTAAAAATTGACGAACTTGATGGAAATTTGAGAAAAATAATTGAAGAATGATTAAAACATTGAAAAGTGGATACAATAAATTAGATTTGAGATATAAATTTGAAAATTTAGGATATTAATTGAAAAATGATAAATATATATAATTAAAAGGTTGACAAAATAATTGCAAAATAACAATAAAGAAAATTAAAATTGAAAAAAAAGAATTGAAAATTTAAGAATTTGATTAAGGATTAGTAAAAATTATTACAAATTGAAAAAATTGACTGCAAAAGATAACAACAATAATTGAAAATTAAAGAAAATTACTAAAATTTGAAGAAACATATTTTAAAATCTTGGAAATTAATTGAAGAATAATGAAAATAATAAAAAATTCGAGAAAATATTTGCAAAGTAATAAAAAATAATTAAAAGTTGAAGAAAATAATTTTAGTTTGTGAAAAATAATTGAAAAAATCACAACATGTATTTGTAATGAAAGAAACTTATTGCAGAATGATAAAAATAATTGTGAATCGAAACAAAAACTGGAATTAGATTAAATTATAAAAAAAGTTAGAAAATGACAAAAAGTAATTGAAAATGATAGAACTAATTGAAAACTTAAGAAAAAAATGAAAATTTGAGATAAACAATTGAAGTTTTTGGAATTAAGCAACATATATTCAAAAAAATATAAAATTTGTGAAAATCATTGCAAATTAAAAGAAAATAATTAAAAATTGACGAAAGTATTTGAAATTAGAAAAAAATAATTGAAGAATAATTAAAACATTGAAAAGTAGATACAGTAACTTAGATTTCAGATAATAAATAAAAATTTAGGAAATTAATTAAAAATAATTAAAAGGTGGAAAAAAATAGCCAAAAGATAAAAGAAAATGAAAATTGAAAAAATAATTGAAAAATGAGATAAATAATTGAAAATTTAGGAATGTAATTCAGAAATGAAGTTTGAGAATAATTAAAAACTGAAGAAATTGATTGCAAAATGATAACAATAAAAATTGAGTATTGAAGAAAATTGTTAAAATTTAAGAAAAATATTTAAAAATTTTTGAAATTAATTGAAGAATAATGAAAATAATGAGAAATTCGAGAGAATATTTGCAAAGTAATAAAAAATAATTAAAAAGTGAAGAAAATAATTTTAGTTTGTGAAAAATAATTGAAAAAATTACAACATGTATTTGTAATAAAAGAAAATTATTGCAGAATGATAAAAATAATTGTGAATCAAAAAAAAAAACTGGAATTAGATTTAAATTATAAAAAAAGTTAGAAAATGAATTAAAAAATAATTGAAAATGACAAAAAGTAATTGAAAATGATAGAAATAATTGAAAATTAAAGAAAAAAATGCAAATTTGAGATAAAAAATTGAAGTTTTTGTAATTAATCAACAAATACTCAAAATAATATATAATTTGTGAAAATCACTATAAATTAAAAAAAAATAATTAAAAATTGACGAAAGTATTTGAAATTAGAGAAAAATAATTGAAGAATGATTAAAACATTGAAAAGTAGATACAGTAACTTAGATTTCAGATAATAAATACAAATTTAGGAAATCAATTAAAAATAATTAATATACATATAATTAAAAGGTGGAAAGAAATAGCCAAAAGATAAAAGAAAATGAAAATTGAAAAAATAATTGAAAAATGAGATAAATAATTGAAAATTTAGGAATTTAATTTAGAAATGAAATTTAAGAATATAATTGAAAATTGAAGAAAGTGATTGCAAAATGACAACAATAAAAATTGAATATTGAAGAAAATTACTAAGGTAAAAGCACCAGTACCTGGACAAAGCAAAAATTGGGACCAGTAGTTGGACAATAGCAAAAAAGAGTTAAAATTTCCTCCAAACTAAATGAAAAAATTCATAGATACCCTTCAGATAGTCAGTTTTTAGGTATAATTAAATTTGTTAATCGTAGATGCAAAATGTTTAGCAAAAAAATTATTTAAGACGTTTCTTTTAAAACTACTCTGAGTTGTCTGTCCAAGTTTACCTGACGTTTTTTATACGTACCCCAGTAGATGGACAGACACTTTGCAGACACTAATTAATCAATAAAATAATCAATTAATTAAAAACCTAAATAACTAATTAATTTAGTAGTTGCCAATAAACGTTTTAATAATAAATAATAACAAATAATCTATAATAGAGTGTGTATTTTCCTATATGTCCAACTATAGGGTTTAATGTCCAAACTACTAGGCCCATCCAAATAGCGTACTGTCCAACTTCTGCTGCAAATAAGCTATTTTTTTATTTCAAGCTTTTAATTTAACGAAAACATTTATTATAATTAATTTTTTATTAATTCGAATCCGTTAAATGTAAGTTAAACGAAAATCCAAACATTTCGTAAAATATAATTAATTATCTTAGTACAAAATATCGCTAAACTTGACACCCCTTCAAAACTGTCCAGGTACTGGTGCTTTTACCTTAAAATTTGAGAAAAATATTTTGAAATCTAGGAAATTAATTGAAGAATAATGAAAGTAATACAAAATTTGAGAAAATATTTGCAAAGTCGTAAAAATAATTAAAAATTGAAGAACATAATTTTAGTCTGTTAAAAATAATTGAAAAAATTGCAACATGTATTTGAAATGGAAAATAATTGCAGAATGATGAAAATAATTGTAAATTTTAAAAATAACTAGAATTTGAGATAAATAATAAAAAAAATTAGAAATTAATTGCAAAATAAATTTAAAAAAAAAATAATTCATAAAAATAATTGTAAATTGAATAAAACAATAATAATTGGTAAAAAATAATTGAATCCCCATCCACAAAATTTCATTTTAGAGCTAAAAAACAGTTTTTGTATAAAATATAATGTTACTTAGTGATTTTTTGTCTGATTTCAAAATTTTTTATTTATTTTAAAGCCGAAAAACGAAGCTTTCTATACCTAATAGAGATTTTATGTTTTAAATAAAATTTATGGTAGAAAAAAAGTAAAAAAGTTCGAAAAGTGACAATTTTTCGAATTTTACAACTTTGGCAATGATTTACGGCCCAATTTTATTTAGAATATTTTTTCTGTAGTAAATTATTAAAAGTGTCTTTAATTCTGCGTCGAATGAGCTTTTTCTGATCTAAATTGGTGAAAAAATGTCTGAGTTCTTGCATGTTTTGTTTTTATAATCAGTGTATTTTTCTGGAAAATCAATTTTCAAAAATTTTGGTGCCATTCTAAGTTTTCCAAACTTTTCCAAAATTTACTAAAATAAATAAAAAAAAGATGTTAGAAGATGATAAGTACTACTTTTAACAATTTAAGAAAGCAAAAGAAAGAAAGTAATGCATTTTACTTAAATAAAAAATAGTGATTTTTAAGATAAAAAATGCAACTGAACCAGTTTTTTACCAATTTAATTAAAAAAAAGGCTCACTCGACGCAAAATGTAATAATTCTAAATAAAAATGAAACCGTAAATCATTGCCAAAGATGAGAAAAAAAATTGTCAATTTCGGAAATTTTTTACTCTTTTACTACCATATTAGATATAAAAAGTTTCGTTTTTCAGCTTTAAAATAAAAAAAAATTTGAAATCGTATCAAAAATGTCGAAGTAAGTGTGTATTTTATACAAAAAGTGCTGAAAAACTGTTTTTTGATCTAAAATGACATTTTTTTTTTGGGGGGGGGGGGGGAGATTTAATATATACCATTTTTTTATTTTTTCATGAGGAACGAATTAGGCTAGGTCCGATTCAAAGCAATTTTTTTTTCATTTTTTGGAACACAGTGTTGTATATTATAATTCTTCGAACTTCAAATTAATTTGAAATTTCACTGATTAAAAATTTAATTAATCTACCCTTTGAGAATAATAAATTTCAAATTATTTAAAAATTTCTCCAATTTTAACAATTCTTTTCTATTATGATTTCAATTATTTGCTACAATTTTCATCTATTTTTATCATTTTTCAAAAATTCTCTTTAATTACTAATTATTATTTTCATTATTTTTCAATTTTACCCCTAAATTTTAAATTCAATTTTCTCAAGTTTCAATTATTTTCTTGAATTTTTTCAAATAAAACTTTTTCATTTTTAATTATTTCTTTCAATCCCCAGAACCTTTTCGACTTTTCTAACTCAATGAAACACAATTTTTCCCATTACTCAAATATTCAAAACTTTCTTTACATTTCTCATCAGGAGAAACAAAGATTTATAAACCGCTTTCCAAGAACAGACACATTGTCTATTATAACGTAACCACGTTGGCGTTACAATTGATAATTATCATCATAACATGTTGTACACGATTTCTTACATTTGATTTATGGAGACACCATAAATCCTTAATTGATTTCAACAAAAAAACATTTATTTTCTATTATCACATCAATGTTTATAATAATTCGACAATCAATCATTCTATTCATCAATTAAACAAAAAAAAAAAAAGGAAATTGTCGTTGTCGGTAAATTAACAACGTTCTCTGTGGGCTGGTTAAATATCGTTTTGTGTTGATCTTGGGATAAAATATGGATATCACTGTGTAATTTCATGGTCACTGAATGAAACACAGGTATTTATTGAGCGAGTTGAGGAAAAAAGTGGCCATTCTCCTGGGGCTTATAAATTCAGAGAGTAGTCTCGAATCAGGTGCACCGATGCTTCTTCCACTTGTGCAGTCCGCGTTGGCGTTCTGATGGACCTCATTATACATTTTGCATACGAACGTATCGTCGTAACGCCCAAATAACCAAATGAAACCACGCCCCATAATCATTACTCGAGAGAGTGTGAAATTACGAGTAATTATTAAGATAAAGTACCTTAATACAACATATAGATATGTTATATGAGGCATGAAATTATTTTTGGTACCTTCCGTATCTTACTGATGCTTTTTTTATTATCGTTGCAATTACTTCCAAGGAGAAAAAAATTATCTTTCCATTTATTTTGTTAATACAGTAATGTCCTCTTTAAATTTCAAACAACACGAACATCAACTTGAACTTTTATCTCGTAACTTAAAATTAAAAAATTTCAATTTCAGAAAGTACATTTTTCTCTTCCGTGCAACGTCTTCATTCGATTCGGTAATCACGGCAATTCGCTGAAGAGAGATATCTTATTGCTGAAATTTTTCGCGTAAAGATGAAAAATGTCATCAATTGGGATAATTCTTTGAGGCAATTTTTAAGATTACGTAGATAGGGGATCGTTTTGGCGTTTTTGGAATGCAGTTTTGATTTATTTCGACCAGATCGTATCTCAGGGGCTTATCGCATCCGATATCGCTTTCTCCAATTCTTCCACTCACAATCTCTCTTCTCTGGCAACTTTTCTGCTGAGAGATCCTCTTTATTATTTGTCAATATCATTTTTAATTGATTCGCAAATATAAATCGTTTATAATTAATTTGCAAAATGATGTGGGCGAATCTCGTTGCAGTCGGTAGAAAGTCGCTCTTGGAGTTTCCAGTTGACGAGTAGTAGTGAAAGCATAAATACATAGCCTGTCACTAGAGTTTATCGGCGATTTAAAAAATTTGATTGTCGGTTTATCGGTGCCTAGTTTGTATTTCCAAGGTGTGTTGTTTGCCAATGATAATTGTCGTTAATAACTACAGGTAAAATAAACACTTCTCATAATCACACAAGGCTCAGTGTTAATCGTTTGGTTATTTGTATTTGACACTACTGAACAGTGCAACTGTTTTTACTGTTGTAATTGTTGGTCATTTTTATCTCAAATGACAGGATTTCTAATTTTTTAAAAGAACACAAGTTGTTCTCCAATATTGAAATTTTACTGTTGCTATTCAGGCTACCTTAACAGTTAAAAATTTTGTGTATTTGTGTAGAAAACAGTCCTTGTTAAATTTTTTGTGTTAAAATTTAACATTTTTCGTGTGTTGATTTTACACATTCTTCAAATGTCATTTGATTCTTGAACATAACCTCAAATTTTTTAGTAGTAACTCTGTAATTTATGTTTATTTTTTTGTTGCAAAAGCATAAATTCCTTATTGAAAATTCATTTTAACTTGCAAAAGATAAAATACAATAGTAATTGCATAAAATATACACGCTTTAAATTATTATAATGCGTAAAATAAGAGGTTAAAATTTGTTTACAAAATTCAACATATTTTTTTGTGTTGAATTAACACATAAGTTTTGAGTGGACCGTTTGGGACATGTGAAAAATGTTAAATTTAACACAAAATTTTTTACTGTGTTGCGATCCGGAAAATTCAGATAAATTAAGGAAATTTAATATATAAAAAAAACCCCGGGAATTTGCTTTCGAAATCTGAATTAGTTGAAAATAACTAATTTGAAAGCAAAAACTCAGTGACTAATTCAAATAGTTATATTTCTGCTAATCATTTATTAAAAAATAACTGATTACACAGCCCCACAAAAAAAAACAATTTATTATCGGAGTATATGTATGTTTCTTCGCTAAATCCGTATCCGAACTTAGAATTGCTAGATTGGTTTTACTTTTCAAGCTCAGAAAAAATTTTAAAAAGTCAAATCAAAATAAAAAAAAAATTTTTTACCGGTACATTATCAAAACACGAAAATTTTTTTTTTGCTTGTAACACTACACTGGTGTATTTGTACTTATTTTACTCTACTGAATCCGAATTCAAAGTCTAAATCATCAGATTAGCTAAAATTTTTTAGATAATCTCAAAAAAGCGGTTTTTTCTTGTTTTTAAACAGTTTTTTAAAATTATCTAAAAAATGTTAGCCAATCTGGTTCTTCTGACTCCGGATTCCGATTTAGCGGAGAAAAATACGTAAGAATATACTTGCATAGTGTCCCGGTAAAAAAAAATGTTTCTTCTTTTGATTTGTGTTTTAAATTTTTTTTGAGGTTATTTCAAAAAGTAGAAGCAATTTAACAATTCTGATTTCGGATTCGGATTCAGCGAAGAAAAATACTTAGAAATATACTAGTGTAGTGTCTTGGACAAAAAATTTTCTTTTTTTGTGGGGCTGTATTATTAGTCAAATTTATTTTTAGGTTATGTCAAAATAACTAATATTTTAGTAAAATTCTGTTTACTAATTCAATTAGTCAAATTTTAACTATTTTTTAGTTACTTTGTTTTTTACTTACAATGAGTTATTTTTCACTAATTGATGAAACAAAAACTTACCAAAAATTTTACTAATAATAATAATAAGGTATCTTTCACTAATTCAGATTTAGAGAGTGACTGGGATTTGTAAAAATATCCGAAAATTCTTAAAAAGTCAGGGAATTTGTAAGAAATACTGAGAAATCCTGAAAATTTCAATTTTGTATTCTTAAATAACGTTAAAAATTGAATTTAAAATAGTCAAAATGCAATCTAAAAATCTTGGGTAAAAAAAAGTCAAAAATCAAACTTTATTTTATTCAAAGTTTTAAATTTTAATTAATGTAATTTTCAATAGTCAAAAATTAATTCATTTTATCTTTCTTCAAATATTTACAACTTTTTCTAATTTTCTATTTTTATCATTAATTTTTTCCTACTTTAAAAACTTTTTTTTTGAGTTATAGATTTTCTTTTTTTTTTCTTTTCATTTGACGCAAATTACTTTAGTTTTTTTTACAATTTTATTGTTTAAACATTTAGGAAAAATTTATCTTTATACTTTGTTGTAAAATACAATTTTTTCTTCAATTTTATGATTTTTTTTTAAATTCATTGACTTTGACAAAAATTTTGTTTCTCTTTTTGCAAATTTATTTACTCTTTCAGAAAATTTCCAGATTTTATGATTTAAAAAAACTTTTATTATTAGAGTCGTTTTAAAAATATTTTTAAGGTTTCAAATAAATTTTTTTTAGAGTTGTTTCCCATTTTCTTTTAATTTTCTATCTTCTAGAAATAATTTGCTAGAAAAAGTTACTTTTAAAGAAATTTTTTTTCCAGATTTTAACTTATTTATTTTTTAAAGTTCCTTATTTTATTCTTTCAGGTTTCTATTTTGCTACTTTATTTTCCACAATTTTTATATTTTTTATCGTTTTCTTTTTAACTTTTGTTTTTTTTCACAGTCTATTAAATTGGAATTTTTTTTTTATTTTTTAAAATATTGCTTTCTTATTTCTGGTTTTATATTCTGTTTTACATTATGTTTGTTTTATTAGTTTTCTCTATTCTATGAAAATTTTTGACCTTGTCTTAATTTCTTTAAATTTCCTTCAATTTGATAGTTCTTTCATAATTTTGTTAATTACTTTTTCAACTTTTAATAATTTCGTTAATTTTTAGTTTATAATTTATAATTGTTTTAATTTATTATTTATTTGGTATATTTTTTGGTATTATTTCACAATTTGTTAACTTTAATAATTTTTATAGTCTCTTTTTCTTTTTTTTTTATTGTATATGTAAATATCTGATAATAAATTTTCCAATTTATCATAACTTTTCTATTTTTTAAAAATATTTTACCTTTCCTCAAAAATGTTTAATGTCTTTTTATTTAATTTTCACTTTTGAAAGAAATATTTTTACTGTTTTTTCTTTATTTTTTAAATAAATTTTTTCAAATTTTATAAAATTTTTTCAATTTTTTTCATCGAGTTTTTTATTTTTATTTTTAATTTTACTAAATATATTCTTAAATATTTAAATTTTTTGAAAAAATTAACCTTTTTTTCCTTTTGTGGTTTTAATTTTTCAATTTTGACATAATATTACCATATTTCTGCATTTCTGGTCAATTTTCTTAATAATTTATTAACTTTTTCGTTTTTAAAAGATTTATTTATTTTTTGTAGGCTTTTCAATTATCTTTTTACATTCTCTTTTTGTTTTTAATTTTCTCATTTTAAACTAGACTCTTTACAACTTTCTTATTTTTGTGTTTACACTGATGTTCCTAAAGGTTTTTTTATTTTATCGTTTTTTAATAATTTCTTAGATTTTTTGAAGGTTTCTTTTTTTTTTCTTTGCTCATTCTGTTTTCACTTTTTTTTTATTTATTCAGTATTTTTGACCTTTTCTGTAATTTCTTTATTCTCTTGTTCATTTTTGTTGACAGTATTTCGGTTTTTTTTAAACATTTCAAATAATTTGTTTGTTCTATTTTTTAAACTAATCTTAATATTCCATTCAAACCACTTAATATTTAACTAGTATTGTTATTAATTATTAAAAAAACAAATACCAGAAAATTGTAGTTTACAATCCGGGAAATCAGAACTACAATCTAAGTTTTGTAGTTCTAAATCATGTTAGATTTTCAAACATGTAATAATATTACTAGATCTGCTTAAAATTTTTTTCGTTTGTATAAAATTTGTAAAATATATTTTAAAAGTTCGTTACAAAACAGGATATACATGTTCAAACGTTTTCTCAATAGCGGCCGATGTACACATTACATAATACTATTCACAAGTATTCCCACTTCTTTTAATATAATTTTCTTGTTTTACGAAATTCAGAAATCACAACAACCTTTTAAAAAAATCCTCCAGAATACTCCTTAGAAAAAAACTAAGCTAATCCGCCCGCTTGTTGACACTTTCCTGAAAAAACAAAATAAACAAATTATTATAATCACAATTTTTCAGATTTACATTTTTGATACCATACCGGTTAAAATAAAACATTAAAACTAAATTATTTTGTGTACATAATACTATCTATTTACTACAATACTGTAAAAAAATTGCCTTCTTTTTTTGCGACTTGACAGCAAGTTTAAATTGTACGCGTGCAGCGTTCTCAGTAAAGGGTTGAGTATTCATTGGATCGATTTTCGTATTTCTCTTCAGAGCTCGCTGAATATTTAATGCAACTTGAAGGAACAGAGAGCAGTTGTGACGTGAGGGAAGTTCCATGAGAGTTTTGTTCATAGTAACTGACCGCAAGACAACCAACGCTTCTATATTGCACTTAGCGGTGTCTTATCCTCGTGTCTATTTTCTCGGTGCATATTCAACGAATCTGATGGATCAATAAATAGTTAACCCACCACACCGTTCATCTATGCACTTGCCAGACTAGCCAGTGAGTGAGTAAGGCAGATCGAAACTATCGTTCACTCCCAGCATCGCTCTGGTAGCTGGCAGTAAGTAATTATGTGTGAGCTCTAACATGCATTTCCTCTTTATGTACGTAACATGTTATTCAATCTCGTAGGCGTATCTCAATTCAAAAATCATCACTTTGTATGAAAATAGATCTTCTAGCGAAATTACAAACAAAATTTCTGTCCTCGAACAAAACTTGAGAAATGTTGAGAATTGGTTTTAAAATTCAGTTTTGTTTTCCGAAATGAATTTTTTGATACTCGATAAAACCCATTTGGCCTGAAACTCATTTAGCCTAAAATCTATTTGGCCTAAAACCCATTTTGCCTGAAACTTATTTAGCCTATCTGCCATTTAGCCTAAAATCTATTTGGCCTAAAACCCATTTGACTTAAAACCCATTTGGCTTAAAACTTATTTAGTCTAAAACTCATTTGATCTAAAACCCATTTGGCTTAAAACTCATTTGGCCTAAAACCAATTTGTCATAAATCCCATTTAGTCTAAAACTTATTTGACCTAAAACCCACTTAACTTAAAGCTCATTATACCAAAAACTCATTGACCCTAAAACCCATTGGGCCTAAAACCCGTTTGACATAATACTATTTGACATAAATTTTATTTTATAAATTATGCCAAGTCAGATTTATGGCAAATAGTATTATATCAAATAGGTTTTAGGCCCAATGGGTTTTAGGGTAAATGAGTTTTTGGCATAATTAGCTTTAGTTTAAGTGGGTTTTAGGTCAAACAGGTTTTAGACTAAATGGGATTTATGCCAACTGGGTTTTAGGCCAATTAGATTTTAGGCTAAATGTCAGTTAGGCTAAATGAGTTTCAGGCCAAATGGTTTTTAGCCTAAATGGGTTTTAGGATAAATGAGTTTTAGGTCAAACCGAGTTTTATAGGCTACATTGATTTTATGCTAAGTGGCATTTAGGCCAAATGGGTTGTAGACTAAATGAGTTTAAGGTCAAACGGGTTTTAGGCCAAATGAGTTTCAGGCCAAATGGTTTTTAGCCTAAATGGGTTTTAGGATAAACGAGTTTTAGGTCAAACCGAGTTTTATAGGCTACATTGATTTTATGCTAAATGGCATTTAGGTCCAATGGGTTTTTGGCTAAATGAGTTTTAGGTCAAATGGGTTTTAGGCTAAATGAGTTTTAGGCCAAATGGGTTTTAGGCCAAATGGATTTTAGACTAAATGCGTTTAAGGCTAAATGAGTTGCAGGCCAAACGGGTTTTAGGCCAAATAGGTTTTAGGATAAATGAGTTTTAGACCAAATAGGTTTCAGGACAAATAAGTTTTAGGTCAAACCGGGTTTTAGGCTAAATTTATTTTACCCTAAATGGCATTTAGACCAAATTGGTTTTAGGCTAAATGAGCTTCAGGAGAAATGTTTTTTAGGCTCAATGGGCTTTATGCCAAATGAGTTTTAGGGAATATTCATGGGCCTCGAATTTTGATTCCCTAAATAATAAAAAATCCGTGTTTGGTTATAATTGCTGAAGGTACTCGAGGGTCTTGTATTTTGTCTGCTCTGTAAACTCGGGGAGAAAGCAACATTTTCCCCGAATTTAACCCTCTGGATCATACAATTGCGAGTGGCTTTCAAGCGGTAGTAAATATTTGTCGAAGCCCGATGCAACAGACTTGAGTGGACGGAGAAAGAGCGAAAGGGGAAAGAAAATATATACTGAGATGAAAGGCATCGGAGCACGCGCTACTCTCAACAGACTCTATGGCTTCTCCGCGAACGTAGATTGTTAGCACGCACATTCTCAAAGTTGTAGCCGTGTCTTCGATTCAAGAACGCAATTAGAGAGTCGATGCCGTGGTGTAAACAGAGGACAATGTTAACCAACTGTCATTTTCGCTCTTTTGTACAGACAAAAATAATTCATTCTTTTGCAGATCATTTTAAGTAATGAGGAACTGTACACGGAACTGTCTAACTGGATTTGTTTTAAGTTTTGATTTTTACAGTTTGGCTTGAATTTCTTTAAACAGTTTTGTGTTAATTCGTTTCTATAGCTTCTTTTTAAGTTTTTAGTGTTTTTCTTAATTTTTACGGTTTTTTTAAATTTGTTTTTACTGCTTTTAAAATTTATTTGCAATGTGTTTCCTAATTTGTTTGGATAGCGTTTTTTAGTTTTAAGGTTAAATTGCAGTTTCATAACAAACTTGAGTTTATTTTGCGTACCACTTTGTCTATTATGATGAATTTTATTTAAATTTGTTTTGTAATACAGAACTGGATAAACAAGTTCTTTGACAACATTGTGCACTTCACCTTCATATGTAATACCCCGCAGGTTCCCACTCTGTTTTGCATAAGATTTAGTATCAGGAGAGTTGACTAAAGACGCTGATTGGCATCTAGACTGAGGTTTAAAATAATGCATGGGAAAATATCTAAACGACAATTTTCTGTTACTAAATACTTATTTTTTTCAGATATTCTGAATTTAGAACTCAATATTTGTACTAATCTGGGTAAAATATATAAATAATGACATAAAACATTGATTTTAATTTGGGAAAAAGTTAAATTTAATGTAGCCTTTAAATAAATTAGCAAAACTTCTTGCGTAGGCTTGAGATTTTTTACTGTTGGTAACTATAGATTAACAGTTGGAGAATCAGTTAGGTAACTTTATCTTCATGTTCCAAATTCCACATCCCCGATTCCACATTCTGGATTTTACATTGCTGATTCCATATTCCGGATTCCTAATTGTGAGTTCCACATCCCCGATTTCATACTACAATCTCCTCATATTAGATTTCTCTTTTTAGATTCCTCATTTTGGATTCCTCTTCCTAGATTCCACATCCTGAATTCCGGATTCCTAACACTGGATTCGAATTCCCTGATTTCACATTACAAATTCTAAATCCCCGATTTCGTATTCTGGGTTCAACATTTAAGATTTCACATCCTCGATTCCGCATTCTGGATTCTACATCTTTATTTCTATATTCCGGGTTTCTATTTCTGAATTGCACATTCCTTATTCCACGTTAAAAAAATACTCATATGGGATTCCTCTTCCTAAATTCCACTTTAGGATTCATCAATTTTGATTCTCCATTCTGGGTTCCTCATTCTGGATTCCTCATTCTGGATTTCTCATTCTAGGTTCCTCATTCTAGATTCCAACTTTCGGATTCCTCATAGTAAATTCGTCATCCTTGTTTACACACCGCCATTTCAAAATTTTCCATTCTACATTCCGGATTCCTAATCCTGAATTCCGCATCCCCGACTTCACATTACAATATCCTCCTATTAGATTTCTCTTTTTAGATTCCTCAAATTAGATTTCTTTTCTTAAATCTTACATTCTGGATTCCTTATTCCAGATTCCACATCCTAAATTCCGTATTTCTCATTCTAAACTCTACATCACTGATTTCACATTACAGATTCCAAATATCGGATACCGTATTCTGGATTCTACATTCCTAGTTCCAAATTCAGGTAAATTCCAAATTCTGGATTCTACATCTTTGATTCCCCATTTAAGATTCTGGATTCCTAGTTCCAAATTCCGGGTTCCTCATTCTGGATTTCACATTCTCGATTCCAGGTTTTAGTTTCCTTATACTGGATTCGATAACCCCGTTTCCAAATCTCAGATTTCACTTTCTGGATTCCACATTCTGGATTATACATTCCTGATTCTACATTTTTAATTCCACATTTCATATTCCTTATCCTGAATTCCACATTCCCGATTTCACATTCCGCATTCTATATACCTGATTCAACATTTTGGACTCTTCATCCTACATTCCTGATTCCACATTCTACATTCCTAATCCTGCATCCATCATCCCCGTTTCCACATTATGGATTCCATATCTCCAATTTTACTTTCTGGATTTTATATTCAGGATTCACATTCTAGATTCTACATTCGGGTTTCACATTTAGGATTCCAAATCAGTAATTTCATATTCCGCATTCTTCATTTCACTCCGTATGCGCAATGACAAATAATAATAAATATTGCAATATGTAATAAGGGATGAGGAATGAGGGATATAGAACCCAAAAAATAGGATCCGGAATGCTGGGTTTGGAATGTGAAAGCCATAATCTGGAATTAAGAAAGACAAATTTCGATAGTGGGAATCGGGATGTGGAATAAAAGATAAGAAATCAAGAATCTGGAATGTGAAATGTGAAATCAGGGACTTGAAATTCGGAATGTAGAATCTAGAATTTGGAATCGGGAATATGAAATTTTGGATGTGTTATTTAGATAATGCAATTCATAATGTAGAATCTGGGATGTGGAATCAGGGATCTAGAATTCGAAATGTTGAATTCTGAATGTGGAATTTAATAAATAGAATCTAGTATGTGGAACCAGAGATGTTGAATCTGTAATATGGGATCCAGGGTGTGTAATCCAGAACAAGGAATTAAAATTGGTAAATTCAGAATGTGAAATCCAAAATGTGAAAACGGAGATGTGGAATTCGGAAAGTGGAATTGGGAATAGAAAATCCAGGAATCTGGAATTTTAAATCCAGGAAGTTGAGTTAGAAATGTGGTATTCAAAATGTTCATTTGGGAATATGGAAACCGAGATGTGTAATTCGGAATAAGAAATCCGGGAACGTGGAATCCGGAATGTGCAATTTGGAATATGTAATATGTGGAATTAGGTATGTGAAATCGGGAATCTGAAATCCAGGATATGGAATCGCGAATATTTAATTTGTAATGTTTTATTCGATATATAAGATCAGGAATGTGGAATCCAAAATGGGGAATCGGGAATATGAAAACCGTAATAAGGATATTAAGATGTGTAATGCGGAATATGAATTCCGGGAATGTGGAATCCAGAATGTTTCATTTAGAATAGGTAATCCGGGATGTAGAAAAAGGTTTTTCTTAATCCGGAATCTAAAATCCAGGAGGTGGAATCCGAAATATGAAATTTAGGATGTGAAATCCGTAATCTGAAATTCAAAATAGGTAACCGGGAAGGTGTAATTTGTAAACTGTAATTCGACATGTTGAATCAGGAATTTGAAATCCAAAATGGGGAATCGGGAATGTGGAAACCAGAATATGGAAATTAAAATGTTTAATGCGGAATATGAATTCGGGGAATGTGGAATCCGGAATCGGGAATAGAGTACCTATATTTTGAAATCTTAAATTCAAGATATGGAATTCAGAATCAGTAATTTTACATGTAGAATCAGGAATTCGAAATCCAGAATGATTAGTCAGGAATGTGTAAACCGAAATATATAAATCGAGATGTGTAATGCGGAAAATGAAATCTGGGAATGTGGAATCCGTAATGTGTCATTTAGAATAGATAACCGGAAATTTGTAATTCGTAACTGTAATTCCACATGTAGAATCAGGAATTTAAAATCCAAAATGAGAAACCGGGAATGTGGGAACCGGAATTTGTAAATCAAGATGTGTAATCCGGAATATAAAATCCGGAATTTGTAATCCTGGATATAAAAATCTAGGACCAGGAATCAGAAATAAACTGAAATATCAAATTCTAAATCGAACATTGCGTTTCAAAAAAAATAATTTTACTAAATCAAGGCCAGCTTTTCAAAGCCCGAAATGATCATGCAATCTTTTATAACAATAATCGCCGCGGCTCGGATTGTTTTCTCTAGTTTCTGGGCTGAAATCTTGGTGATGTGTTATTTCCTTGTTTGCAAATCCGGAATGGTATAATTTAGTCCGCATTAGACTCACGAAACATTGTCATTGTCTAACGAGCGAGATATTTCATAACTCGTGGAGTTGCGCTATTCGCCTAACTGCCTGTCCACCTAGAATTTCAGTACCTAATATCCAAGTACAGAGTCTAGGTATAAAAAGTGACGTAAGCCACAAGATATCCACTCTGCCCTCTTTGCGGTTTTGAGGAATAATGAGCTTGGTTCGTCGGTGTAATGAGGGCGGCAAACTTCATCTTGTGCAGTTTTGATTCCAAGGCAGCGCATGTGTCGCAAACGTCTTTTCAATTTCTCTCCCCGAATTTGACGGAACTCTAACCATAATTCTGTACATTCTGAAAAGTAGCGCCCATGAAAGCGATCCTGCCTATATAATAACCAATAAATATTTGTGGGTACAAAAAATGTTAATTAAATTTTAATAGTGAAGCCAGCGAGTGAAAGTCAATATTTTAATAACTTTTCTCGATTAGAGGATCATTAGATAAATGGGAAAATTTCTCCAATCACTTTGCAGAGTCTCCTCTTTTCTGGAGAATCAGTCAATTATCTTTGTCCATTTTAGACGTGAGAACCAGCACCCGTGCTAGGTGTAATTCAAATGAGCGTAATTTGTAAATTTCTTCGGAACTGCGCGACGTGGGAATATGCGCAGTGAATCGTTTCCAGTTTCGACGTTCCTTAAATTGGATACGCCTGGCTCGATAGCTTTATCTACCCATAAATAGGAAATGCTGCCTGTGAAGTTATATAAATGTAAATTCGAGCACCCAGAGAAGACAAGGTGTTGCAAAGTGGCCCAGTGTCTACGGCAATTGGCAATTTTATGTCTTGAATATTCGCGAATAAGATTCCAGCCACAAATTCACCTTTGAGAAAATAGACAGAATTCGATCCTGGGCGTTATGAACGAGATCATATTCATACACATATATATTTCCAGAGAGGTTTACTGCAAATAGGCATTTTTCAAAACATATTTTTTTTGCTTCCTCTAATTTTCATCATATTAAGAAGTGATTAGAAAACTTTCTCCACATTGAGGTAAAACGTTAGAGAAGTTTATAATCAAAGCGCAGTAACCTGGACCGAGTATTTGCAAAAGGCCATAAATTGAAAAGTTATTTTAAAAATGCAGATAATTTGACAGCGAATTAGATAGCGGAATCAAAACAGCAGACTTTCATAATGAATTTCATGAATAAATCTGCGCCACAAAAATGAAGCCTGTCAGTCAGGCTCTGTTTGATTCTTTTTAATTTTGCAGTCGGATCACGAGCTGGTCGCCACTTAATGCGGTTAACCTGACTAAAAAGAGACTGCGAAACATTATGGAACGTTGCGAGACGTTGCGGCGCCGTGGACAGCCACGCCCGTTTTCCAACGACCAAGCCTTTGTCTCTGACTGCCTATTAGTTACACAAATTAGCCATAAAAACGCAGTTTCGTTTAACTTCAACAGCTAACCGGCAAAGGCGATCATAAATAATGAAAGCGACGTCCTATTCTGTATAACTTTTAGTCTCTGTCCAGCCTATCAATGTAAACGCATTTCACGACTCGGTGACGTTATTTAGGAAACAGTTGATCCTCAGTTTATAAAATGAAAGAAAAAATATATACTCCACACTAGGGTGGCCGTTAAAAATCACATTTTGGAATTTGACCCTCATTTTGTCACAAATCAAAAATAGATTTTTTGTATTTAATCGTCAGAACTATTCAGGGGCGGCGACTTGTAAACTTTTGCCATCTGCACACTTAATATAAACCGGGGGGAGGGGAAGAAAACGAAACAATATTAAATTAAACCATGGATTTAGCTCAGTTGGTTAAGGTCCTGGACTCTACGGTCGCGCCAAGTCAAGCGTCAAGCTTGCTTGGTTCGCGCCCCGGGGAGCCTGGGATTTTTTCCGGCTGTGAGATAACTTCAGTGGAAGGTAAAGACGTCGAGGTATATTGATATGCACTGTCGGTAATCGACCTGTGCAGATCACTAGAACTCGACTGTTGATAAACTGGTTGTACTCAGGAGAGGCTTTTCCACAGTTTTCCCTCTCCACTGTAGACGCAAAAACACTTAGAGAATATATACAAAAAAGTACTGAATTCTAGAAACTCCCGACGGGGGACACTCATAGGGCCTGTAAGGTCGTTAAAACGAGTGTATAATAACTATAAACAAAAAATTAATTTAAAGAGTTTCTTAATTAGCGTAATTATTAAAACGCAAAAGTTGACAATTTATTTGATTTCGAGTAAATTTTCGGAATTAATAAACAAATAATCAAAATAAAATTTGTGAAAATTATTACAAATTAAAAAAAAATTTATAATTGACGAACTTAATTGAAATTTGAAAAAAATAATTATTGAAAAATGAGATAAATAATAAAAAGTTTTAGAATTAATTTGAGGAATAGTCAAAATAATTAAAAATTGAAGAAATTGATTGCAAATGATAATAATAGTAATTGGAAATTAAAGAAAATTACTATAATTGATGAAAAATAGTTTAAAATCTAGAAAATTAATTGAAGAATATTGAAAATAGTTGAAAATTCGAGAAAATATTTGCAAAGTAATAAAAATTGAAGAACATAATTTTAATTTGTGAAAAATAATTTTAAAAATTACAACATATATTTGTAATAAAAGAAAATTATTGCAGAATGATACAAATAACTGGAATTTGAGATAAATAATAAAAAAATTAGAGAATTAATTGAAAAATAATTGAAGATGACAACAACTAATTGAAAAATGATAGTAATAATTAAAAATTTGTAAAAAATAATTGTAAAATTTACAGAATATATTTGAGATAAACAAGACTCCTTGAAAAGGATTAAAATAATTGGAAATTAAAGTTAGTTATGGAAATTTAAGAACAAAATTGAGAAAATTACAGAATTTATTTGATATAAAAGAAAGTGATTGAAAATCGAAAAACATTATTTAAATACTTGAAACATACAACTAAAATTTAAAAGCAATAAATAAAAATTAAATAAAAATTAATGGAGCATGAAACAAGTATTTTAATATTGAAAATTATTTGGAAAATGATTATGGAAAACGAAGAAAATAGTAAAACTGATATTTAAATTAACAAATTTAATGAGTTATATCCTTCCATTATTTGACATTACAAATTGATATTAATAATTAGATATTGAAGAAACTAATTGTTATTTGAAGAAAAAATTTACAATTTAAAAACAAAAATCATATTTTGTATAAATAACTAAAAAATAACTAAATAACTAAAGAAATTGAAAGTTAATTAATAAATAACGAAACTAATTTGACATTAAAGGAAATAATTAAAACTGAAAAAGTTTTATTTAAAAAAATTAAAGAAAATAATTGTAACTTGCGGAAATTTTGAATTTAAAATTTAGGGAAAAAAATTGAATAATAATGAAAATCATTAAAGAAAATTTTTGAAAAATGATAAAAATAGTTGAAACTTGTAAATATTAATTGCAATTTTAGAAAAATAATTTTTAAAAATACAGAATATTTGTGAAGTAAAAGAAGAGAATCTTATTAAAACATGATTTCAAGAGTTTTAAATACAGGAAAATAATTACAACATTATAGAACTAATTGAAAATTTATTGAAGAAAATTATTAAAATTTGAGAAAAATAATTTAAAATCTAGGAAATTAATTGAAAATAATGAAAATAATAAAAAATTCGAAAAAATATTTGCAATGTAATAAAATAATTGAAAATTAAAGAAAATAATTGAGAAAATTACAACATAAATTTGTAATTAAATTAAAGAATTATAGAAATAATTGAAAATTGAAGATCGTAATGGAAATTTGAGATAAATAATTAAACTTTTTGGAATTGATCAACAAATATTTAAAAAATTTAAAACTGTGAAAATCATTACAAATTAAAAGAAAAATAATTAAAAATTGACTAAAGTATTTAAAATTTGAAAAAAATAATTGAAACATTATTAAAACATTGAAAAGTGGATACAATAACTTCGATTTGAGATAATAAATAATAATTTAGGAAATTAATTAAACAATAGTTAATATATCTATTTAAAAGGTGGAGAAAATAATTGCAAAAAGATAAAAGAAAATGAAAAATGAAAAAAATATTTGAAGACTGGGATAAATAATTAAGAATTTAGGAACTTAATTCAGGAATGAAGTTTGAGAATAATTAAAAATTGAAGAAATTGATTGCAAAATGATTATAATAATTGAAAATTTTAGAATATTATTAAAATTTGATACAATTTTTTTAAAATCTAGGAAATTAATTGAAGAATTATGAAAATAATAAAAAATTTGAGAAAAAATTTGCAATGTAATAAAATAATTAAAAATTAAAGAAAATAATTGAGAAAATTACAACATAAATTTGTAATGAAAGAAAATTATTTCAGAATGATAAAAATAATTTTGAATTGAAAAAATAACTGGAATTAGAGATAAATACTAAAAGAATTAGAAAATGAATGAAAAAATGATTGAAAAATGATTGAAATAATTCAGAATTGAAGAAAGTAATGGAAATTTAAGATAAATAATTGGGCTTTTTGGAATTAATTAATAAATATTCAAAAATGAGACAAAATAATTGAAATCTGAGATGATAAATAATTGAAAATTTAAGAATTTAATTTAGGAATGAAGTTTGAGAATAATTAAAAATTGAAGAAATTGATTGCAAAATGATAACAATAATAATTGAAAATTAAATAAAATTATTAAAATTAAAGAAAATTATTAAAATTTGAGAAAATTTTTTTAAAATCTAGGAAATTTAATGAAGAATAATGAAAGTAATAAAAACTTCGAGAAAATATTTGCAAAGTAATAAAAATAATTAAATATTGAAGAAAATAATAGAAATATGTAAAAAATAATTAAAAGAATTTCAGAATATATTTAAAGTAAATAAAACTACAATTACAATTATATATATTATAATTTTTAGATTTTTAAATAATTTTAAATTTCATTGATTACAAATTTAATTAACTCACACTTTGAGAATAATAAATTTAAAATTATCTCCAATTTTTAACAATTCTTTTCTATTACGATTTTAATTATTTGCTACAATTTTAATCTACAGTAAAACTCACGTATATCGGATTTCAAGGAACCGAGAAAATTCTCCGATCTAAGCGGGAATCCGATTTATCCGGGTAAAAATACAAGAGATATAAATTCAAGGGACCGGCAAAAATATCTGATGTAGGCGGGAATCCGATATATGAGGGTCCGATATACGTGGGTTTTACTGTATTTTCATAATTTTTCAAAAATTTTCTTCAATTTCTAATTATTTTAATTATTTTTCAATTTTTCCCCTAAATTTTAAATTCAAAATTTCTGCAAGTTTCAATTATTACCTTTAATTTTATCAAATAAAATTTTGTCATTTTTAATTATTTTCTTCAATATCAAATTAGTTTCATGATTTATTAATTAATTTTCATTTTCTTAGGTCATTTTTCAATTATTTTTTGCAAAATATGATTTTTGTTTTTTAAATTTAAATTTTTTTCTTCGAATTGTAAATTCATTTATCCACATTCTCATTAAGAAATCTATTTTTTGTCTGTAATTTTGCCATATGGAATTCCATAGAGCGACTTTTTTGCTCTATGGAATTTGCAGACGTATCATACACAAGTCGCCGCCCCTAGAACTATTTCTAAAATGAAAGGAATAAAATCGAAAGGAAGCCAGAGCTCCGAAAAAATAATTTAATTGGTTGATAGTGGGTGGCCAACTTCACATACATCTAAAAGTTGACCAAAAGTAAACCAAAATAGGTTATTAAAAAATTACAAAACAGATATCTTTTTTTTTTATTGATTTGTGACAAAATGAGGTGCGGAAATGGATTAAATTTCAAAATGTCATTTTTAACTGCCACCCTGCTTTACGCACAGATTGAAATACAAGTGTACTTAAAACAGCAAAATCGCTGGATAAGCATCTTTTACAAAAATAACCAGTCATAATAAACTAGTCATAAAAATGTCATACTTTTGGAGACGAAACTCTTCCGAGTGGTTGAAACTGTGTTAAGGTTACACTTTAACGATCAAATAATGTAAATTTTATTGCTAAAACACGTAAATTATAAAGTGGAAACCAAAAGTACTTTCTCCCCGAGGCGAGTATTTCTTTCATAAGTCCATTTCGAATGAAAGTTTTAGGTTCTTCATTTATTTCAATTTACTTGCAACGATAACTTCTCGTCATGTGTGTTATTAGCTTGTCGGAAATCATGGCTATCAGAGATGCCGCGGCATATTTCCTCCAAGGTTGTACACGAGTCGTGAGAAGAAAACGGTTATTAAACTTTCCCACTTGCCGCTCAGACGAGGTCGATTAGAAGACATTTGAGCGATAGGAGAAAAGGATGAGACGGGAAATTTGATACTTGGGAATATTTAGTTCACAAAAGATTTGAAAAACATTGGTTGCTACCTTGCAAGGTTTTGTTGAAACTAAATTCGAACCAGAAAACTGAAATTGAATATATATCTGTCACACAGTAAAAAAAAACTATAAGATGACATAATTTCACAATTTTAGAATTTTAGAATTACTTATATCACCATAATTTACCTCAAAGGTTCTCGCTAAGACTTTTGAGTGTGACGTGAATTCAATTAATTAATTAATTATTGTTAAGTAATAAGTTTTTTTACATATGATAGTACATACATAAAGTTACTTGAAATTTTTTTTTTTTAAAATGGCGGTCTTGAAAATGGCTGCTGAAAGTTATCTACTTCGTAGATGGATGACATAATTTCTTGGAAAATAATTATCTGAAATCAAAAAACAAAACGGTTTCATGTTCTGTATCGAATTGGCTATGGCCTCAAGCAGAATGAAACATTTTCAATGAAAAAAAAAAAAATGTCGGACAAACAAAATGGGAAAAAAGTGAATTTTACTTACATATCCATTCCAGCTGCATACACAATAACATCCTCGTCTTCGTAAGCATCATTCTGAAGAATTCTTGCATTTCTTAAAGCAGTTCTGTGATCCTTAGACGCTTCAGTAGCTTCTAGCTCAGCTCGATCAACACGTCTGTTTTTGGCCCTATCAGCAAAGTGCCTTGCTCCCCATTCTTTTATACCTGCTTCTCGGTCTTGCTGACCTTCGGGACTAATTCTGTACTATTTCTACGAGTATACAGTAGCTATTTAAGAAAATAAAAAATTTCGATTTTTTCAAAATTGTTCAGAGTAACCTGGCCTTAATAAGTGAGACAATGACCGGTCTACAATAATGTCCAAGCATATTTAAAGATTGACGAATTCCTCATTTTGCTGACCGTCGTAGAAAGGGAACAAAGCCTTACTTTTCGCAAACGAAAACTAATATAGAACCAACACATACAAGTAATCGCTACAACCCTCCTAAAACCAAAATCGTTTGAACAAAAATTTGAAATTTACTTAGATAAGATGAGAATTAGATGTCATTGCACAAATCCCAGGATCCTCCTTAAACCCGTATCCTATAAAGATAAAAACAGTGAAAAACCACTTTGCGCTTGTACTCCACAATTCTAGAAATCCAATATTCGTTGAAATCTATCTTTTCGGAAACAACCAAAGATGCAGTTGTCCCATAACTCTCGGCAAAGATGTCTGCTAAACTTCCTGGGCAATCTGTACCCAACAGTGAAATCCCTCTCGTTTATTTACTAACAACGATTCAATTTGATACTCGATACACCGGCTTGGCTGTCTTCATTTCTCAAGGATTCCAGATAGTTTCCATCGTTTGAAGCCTCATCCTCCAATTTGAGCGAGGCATCGAGGGAACGACCTGCCTCCTTAGCGGGGTCTGCTTACCTCGACGTTGTCTCGGTTCATCGATAGCACCGTAACCTACAACCTGCAAGATGAGGCTTTCGGATGAGCTCTCTAACGGTCTAACCAGCCACGTACCGAACACTATCTGCTAGTAAGTGCCGCTAACAAAGTTGTCAGTTCTATATAAACCCGTATCGCGGACAGTATATAGCTCACCTAGTCAGTAATACTGAACATCCCTGGATGCAGATGCAGCCAATGGTGTGACTCCAAGTGGGAGATATTTCTTGATGACACAGCTGAGAGAAGCTGGCACTCCATACGGTCAGCTCGTAAGTGGCTGCATGTGGACTTGTCATACATCGGACTACGTGCTCAACCACCCGGCATCCGATGTCATAAACTTGCTCGTTTTTGCCGCTTCCCTTGCCTCTTGCTTCTACCACATCCTCCTGCTCTTCAATTCAGTGAAAAGTTCCGCGAGTGTACTTGCAACTTCTGATATGTACCGTAAGACGCGTTGAATTCCCAGCCTCCAATTGCCAGCACCACTGATACTCGGATACTTATGTCCCGTGTAAACGGCAGGTGTCGCTCGTTTCTTCCCAGCCCTTCCTTCCTCATTAACAGAAAACGAGGCTTTATGTTCTTTCGCTTTTTCGCATTTTCATTCCAACATAATACTCTATCTAGCCGGATTATTTCCAGAAAATGCCAATTTCTCAGAAGAAAGCTACTTTCCGAGATTTTTTCGCTGTTGGGAGATTATTTAAATATCTTCCTCGGCGACGAAATTGAATCTTGTATCAAAAAGTTAGTTTCTGCTTTCTTCTACTATATTCAGTTTCTTTCGGTTACATTCTATTTACATACTTTGACACACCAAACACGAACTTCATTTTGTTAGGACTAATAATCGTATAGAAGAAATCAGTTAGTTATAGATATAGGTATACTGCTATGCTTTTCAGAAAGTAAGAGAGAATAAGTTATAGAATTTACCTGGGATAGATAAAGACAAGAATAGAATGAGAAACGCAAGGAGAGTTCACAGTTGTCGTTCTAAAAGCAAGAGAGAATAAGGTTACCTGGGATAGATGAAGACAACAATAGCGTGCTAAACTCAAGGAGAGTTCACAGTTGTGGTTCTAGAAGCAAGAGAGAATAGTATTATCTGGGATAGATAAAGATAACAATAGCGTGCGAAACGGAAGGAGAGTTCACAGTTTGCGGTTCTAAAAGCAAGAGAGTTTTCGAAATTAAACACTTTTTCTAACAGCCATCGATTCTTTAGTAACAATTGACATTATACCATTATACCATTATACCCATTATACCTACCTCATTTTAATTAGGCAAAGGTTTTTAAGCAGTGAGAACATTATTGTTTTTGTTTTGACCTTTATTGCTATCCCATTATACCAACCTATCTTATCTCTCTCTATCTTAAGCTACCTACAATCTTTGTCTCTCTATATCGTAACGGACAAAAAGTCTTAAACTGCGTAACAGCTAAAAGCGTAACAACGATTGAAAGTAGGCACAATAAATATTTTTTTACCAACTTGCAGTTTCTTGAGTGAATAGACAACCCCCATTTAATTTTCTGCTTAGCGAGTTAAAACCGATTTGCTTTTTTTAACGAAACCTTGATTCTTAATTTTTGACAGTTTAGTTAAATATATGTATTCAACTTATCTTAGTATCATTTCATTTCATCCTTGTCAATCATTATTAAGTTAACGATTGTGATATGAGAATTTCTCATACGTATCAACAAATAGTTTCCGAGGAAACTGCAAAAAACTAAAACACAATAGAACGAGATTTTTGAGTTTTTGTGTTTAACATGTAAAAAAGGCAAATTAAAAAAAAATGCTCTATACAAAAGGTGTAGATCTTTTTATCATTATTAAGTAAACGATCGTGATATAAGAATTTCTCATACGTATCAACAAATAGTTTCCGAAGAAACTGCAAAAAACTAAAACACAATAGAACGAGATTTTTGAGTTTTTGTGTTTAACATGTAAAAAAGGCAAATTAAAATTAAATGCTCTATACAAAAGGTGTAGATCTTTTTAAAATACAAATTTTATATTCTATACAATTTTTCATTAAAAATAATATTTTACGAGAAAAAGAAGAAACAAGATTTGACAATAGGTTTTTTGTTGAGGTTACCAGCTGCCGTGCGGCAACCGTTTCTTTCAAAAATTTTGTTTCCAAAAAAATTTTGGCCACTCGGGGAGCGTCCAACTAACGTATATATATCCTGACAGTAGGATTTTGTAGTTTGGAGTTGGGGTACAGAAGCTTGGTAGCAAAAGGCAATCATGCGACCATCTGCCGGGCGGCAACTACTTTTTGAAACCTGTTTTTTTCCGATTTCTCAAAAAATATTAATTTTATAAAAAAATATGTAATACAAAAAGTCTTTATTTTGATCAGATCTACATCTTTTGTATAAAACAATTTTTAAAATTTTGCGTTTTTTACGAGTTGAACTCAAAAGCATAAAGTTCTTGTTTTTATGTATCTTAGTTTTTTGCACTTTTCTCGCAAACTATTAACTTTAATAAAAAAATGTATAAAACTTAAAATGTGTACTTTGGCGTAATCTACAACTTTTGTCTGGAAAATTTTTGTAAATTGTTTTTATTTAAGGATATAAATGCAAAAAATTACCATTTTTACCAGTTTTCACCCTGATAATCAAATTTGTGACAATTTTCATTATGATAATTGTATTTGATGTGTCAAAATACGCACATACAATGTAATACAATAAAATTAATTGTCCTCTTTCTTCGTTAATGCACTCGAAGAAACTGCTTTTAACCCTTCTCGTCTTTTCAATCGGATGTTATTAGCAGTTTTACGATTTTCCGTAAAGTGGAAGCAAAACTTTCGAATGGCTTCTTGGACGCCTACACTTCCCCTTGGTTGGTTCGGCAAGTCGATATTCGCCTTGCTCTCGCTCGTTACAAGCCGCTTGTCACCTGCGTTTGTATTCTGTCGTTAGTAACGCCGTCCGCTCACTTTGCCTGAGTGCCATGGAAACTGTTACAAGATACAATAATAGTCAACGCAGCACAACTTAAACTGTCGAGTTTCCATTCTATAAGTTTTCAGTTCATGATTTAACGCTACTTAAAATTTTAGAAGAGCAATAAAATAAAACTCTTAAATCTCTTCCAGCCTCGTTTTGCGATTTTGGCATTCTAAACTCCATTAGAAAGGAATCAAAAAGAGTCTAAATAAAATATATTTCCTTTATAAAAAATCAGGCAGCGACAAGCCTGTTACACTGTTAGGTGTTACGCAGTTTAAGACTGTTTGTCCGTTACGAGAGAGAGACAAAGATCGTAGGTAGCTTAAGATAGAGAGAGATAGGTGTATATTAAATCCCTTCCGTCCTCGTTTTGCGATTTTCGTGCTGCATTAGAAAAGAATCGAGAAAAGTCTAATTAAAATACATTTCCTAGATAAGAAATCAGGCAGCGACAAACCTGTTACGATGTTAGTTGTTACGCAGTTTAATACTGTTTTTCCGTTACGGGAGAGAGACAAAGATAGTAGGTAGCTTAAGATAGAGAAACTGGCAAATTAGTTAAGGTGGTTATTTGAAAATTGGTAAATTGGAAAACTGGCAAGTTAGGATATTCGTTAAATTGGTAAACTATTAAATTATAGCGTTACTGGTTATTTTGTATTATCAAATTGTTTCTTATAAAATTGATATATTTGGCACTTTAATACTTGTTTAATTAAACAATTCGGAAATGTATTATTTGCAAATTGTTTTTTGTAAAATTGTTTAATAGTAAGGTTTTAGAAAAAATGTTTGTTTTTTGTTATCAATTTTGTAAAATGAGATGGATTAATCCAATTATCTATTAACACGAAGAAAAAGAAAAAGGAGCAAAAAACAGATAATGAAATTATTCATATCAAAGTGGGGGTACTTGTGAATGGGATTTCGTAATGTATACATCGGTTGCTCTAAAATCGTCTGATTTTGAATTCAGAATTTTTTTTTATAAATATTTGACACTTGTAAATATTATTGACACTTTTTCCCTAAATTGTACAAAATACTCTAGTAAACTTTATTAAGCAATTTCTTTCAATGTACCATATGGGGGATGACAGTGGCATTAGTTAAGTAATGGAATGTCCAATTACAGGCAGAACGACATCACGACTTAAGCACCGCGGGCGTGCGTCCGGCACTGATAGCTAAACGAAACTAGCATTTTTGATGAAATAACGAGGTTGTTACGCGCTCATGACGTCTAGTATGCTGATTCCAGTCACGTTGTTTTCCAAGACAGTTTTGCATATGTCTCTATTCTATTTAAATTTAATAAATTCCATCCAATTCTGAAAGTATTAAAATCATCATTTAAGTCGAGACACACCCAAGGTATAAAAGAAATTGATGATTTTTAGATAAAATGATTTTCCCAAATTTTTACCAGACGAAACAGTAAATTTTAAATATTTACAACTGATTATTTCACTTTTAATCAAACCTGTATTTTCTATCAGTTTTTAGACTTTTTTCGATGATTATTAGCCAGTTACATTTGATGTCGCAATTCTGATTGTAGAAACGGTAATTGCCTGTGTATATTTAAGGCACGTATCCCTAATACGGCATCAACAAATTTCCCGCCGGAATGAGGAGTTTTCGTGTTTGTAATCAGTTCTTTCTTTATTTACGAGAAATTTAATCAATCTTTTCTCATTCTTAGTTTAATCGAATCTGTTGATTATATAATTTTGCATTCTGTCGTTTAGTTACTGTCGAATCAATAATCATTTATAAAAATCACACAAATATAATTGCAGATCCATTACGCAAAGTTATCATTCCAATTAAATTCCGGATATTGAATCCATTGCTTCATCAGGCGGGAATCGAAATTCTCATCGGAGCAGTATCTGGGTAGAATTTGCTTCTTGACATTCCCACGTAGATTCATCGTTTAATGACCAAATCGGGAAGGTCGATGAATTCGAATTCTAATTGGAGTGTAGGGTTGTATTGCTGTGTTTCTGAATTCTCCTCGATCCTTGTTTTATTAAGGGAGAATTGTCGACTGTACACGCGACTGTACAGAATAAAAAATAAGGGATAGGGGGAGGTTCATCGTGTATCCAGCGACCACTAAAGTTGCATCACATTAGTCCAGGAGTATATTTACGGCAAAGGTACATAAGCAACATTAGCAGGTCCCGATATAACTACAACACGACGTAAATGGAGAGTAATTCGCATCGCGCGACATGAGACCCAACGACGTATAAACTGCTCGCTTTTTTCCATTGTCCCGAAATTAGTGCGATAAATTCCCACGGATACGGCGTCGACTTACACGGACCCTGCCAATGGAAAGCTACAAAAGGACCTTGCAGAAGGTTCCAACCGAGCTGTGAATTTTAAGTGGGAGTAAATGCAGATTGTTAGGTTGTCACGATCGTCCCCTTCTCAGTTCTTATTGCCCGCTCTTTTAACTCAACTGGGTGTGACTACTCACCGAGAGAAAAATAAAAAAGTGTCGCTACTTTCTTCGGTGGAATTATGCCTTGCGAGGTTAGAGTTGCGAAGAAGTAATATTACCTGGAGAACGGTAATGAGAACGAGAATATAACTGGAAATATAACCGACCAAAATTCTGATCGAGAATTTATAAGAATTTAAGTTTTTTTTATTTATTTATGAAATTAGGTTACATTTTCTCAATCAATGTAATAAAATATAATCTCTAGTGTCATTCTTATTAGTAATGATTTGAATTTTAATGTTAATACCAAGAATTATATATAATTGCTATAGCAACATTAAAGACAAACTTTGCATTGTTGTTGTCATTTCAAACTATAAATTTTTGCAAATTCAATTAAGGTAGTTCTCTTGGTTCAGTGGTACTCAACTCAAATTTGATCATTTTTTACTTGTTTTTTGATGTTTAATAAATAACGCCTACTTCAAAGTATAGAGCTTCTCTCTTTTGTATTTATTTTAAAAAATGAAGAAAACGTCAAAATGTGGATTTCAAAGTACTATTTTTCGAAATTTAGTACCGCAAGCCACATTTTTCAAAAAAGAATCTTATTCCTTATACCGTAAAACAGGGTAATTTCGCTCAAATTTTCATGTTTTTTTTAAAAAAGTATACGAAAAAGTTAATAATAAATTTTGGTACTGAAAATATATAATCTCTGACTCTTCCTTTTTAATTTCACAAAATAAAAAAATTACTATATATTGCGTAAACCTATTTAATATACCTTTTTATTGTGAGCGAAATTACACATGTGGGGTAATTTCGCTCAACTTTAATGACTTTAATTTTTAACAACAAAAATATGTTAGTTTACAAGCTATAATCACTTTATAAAATCATTATAAATAAAATAATGTTATTTAATTAATATTTACAGTCATCAGAATAAATATTTAACCACGTTTTGTGTTTTATAATTTCGTAAAATTTTTGAATTTTGTCATGAGAAATAACCTTAGTTACTTGATAAACAATTGAATGATACATTGTATTCATGAACGAAATTACCCAACAAATATGAAATATTTTTTTTAAATTGACTTTTTTCAAAATCTATTCAACTTTTCAGTAATTTTATTTTTTCTAAATCATGTTAGGGATATAGGAAATAAGATTATTAGATGATTTTAACATAAAATATTTTAAATATAGGTTTCACAAGCGACTTTTACACACTGCTTGTTCAATGAGCAAAATAGACATCTTTAAATAAATATTATTTTTATTAAAACTTGACTATAATTCTTCTTTAAAATACCCTTGAGACATAGTTTGATACTTTTCTTAACATTAGCAATTGCAAATTTTATATTTTTCTTCCTGGAAATAACAATAAATAATTTTTGAAAAAAAAAGTTTCCACTGAGCGAAGTTACACTATACATGAGCGAAGTTAGCCTGTTTTACGGTACTTTAAAATATTAATTAGTAGTTTTTATTTTTAAACCTAAAGAATATTCATTGCGTGGTTAAAAGTTAAAAAAGGTTAAAAGTCCATGTTAAAAGATTCAACTTCATTCTCAAATATCTTAATAAGTAGCACCGCTTCCTACCTTTAAAAAAGTATCATTGTATTCCTTGAATGTTCTATTATATGATACTTCAATTAGAAAAATATTCAAAGAAAACATTTTTCCGGCAGAACTACCTTAATGAAAATTACGAAATTGAAGAATATATCTGAAAAATGACGAAAATAATTGTTTGTTAAAAACAAAATTCGAAAAATGGCTACATAATTATACAATTACTGAAAAGAATAGTTTAAAGAAATAAAACAATAAATATATTAAATATAAACAAAATAGATGAAAAATTATAGGAATAACAGTTGCAAATAATTTCTAATTAAACAACTGGATTGAAAATCGAAAATAATAATTTAAATTGAAAGAAGTAATAAAAAATTGAGAAAATAAAATGAAAATTTAAGAATTGAATTAAAATTTGAAAAAATAATTGATAATTGGAAAAAAAATTACAAAATGACGGAAATAATTTCCAAGTGAAAACAAAATCTAAAAAATGACTAGATTAATACACAACCGAACAAAATAATTTAAAAAATCAAAGAATAATTATAAAATTTTAAGAATATAATTAAAAATTGTAGGAAATAATTGAAAATTGCGGAAAATAATTAATAATTGAAGGGAATAGTTAAAAAATTGAAAAAAAAATTTGTGAAAAATTACGAAAATAATTGCCAATTGAAAAAAAAATCGAAAAATAACTAGATTAATAGACATTTAAAAAAAATAGTTGATAAAATTAAACAAGAAATATGAAATTTATTTAAAAAATAATTGCTCATTTAACAACTGGATTGAAAATCGAAAAAAATAATAAAAATAGAAAAAAAAATAATTGAAAATTGACGAAAGCATTAAAAAATTAAAGAATTGAATCAAAGTTTATGGAATATACTTAAAAATTAAAAAAAAAATTAATTAAAAAAAGCCGAGAATTAATGAATATATAGAAGAGAACAATTGAAAACTGAAGAATGGAAACAAAAATTAAAGAATAGAATTAAAAATTAAATAAAATAATTGAACAATATGACGAAAATAATTAAATTTTAAAAAATTTATTAATATTAAAAGAAATAATTAACAATTGAAAAAAAATCGACAAATGGTGAGAATAATCGTCATTTGTACAAAGAAAATTTTGTAATTAATTAATATTCATAAAATTGAAGGAGAATAATAAATTGTCAATTGAAAACTGATGAAAATTATGGAAAAAAGTTGTAGAAAATAAATGAAAATTAAAGAAATCAATTGTAAATTCAAAAACTGTACTGAAAGAAAATAATTTACAATTGAGAAAATACGGGAATTAATTAATATTAAGAAATTAATTGAAAATTAATTAAAATAATTAAAATTTAAAGACAATTTTTTGAGAATTAAAGAAAATAATTAAAAATTGAAAAAATGTATTGAAAATTAAATAATTAAATGTAAATTTCAAGAAAATAATTGGTAATTACAAAAAAATTACAATATGACGAAAATAATTAACTATTAAAAAAATTAATCAACAATTAAAAAAAAATTCGAAAATTGGTGAGAATAAGCAGCATTTGAAAAAAAAATTTTAAATTGATGAATAATCATAAAATAGAAAAGAAAATTAAATTTTCAATTGAAAACTGATGAAAATAATGGAAATAATTGTAAAAAATAAATGAAGATTATTGGAAAACATTTGGAAGTTGAAGATTTTGTATTAAAATTTCAAGAAAATATTTGATAATTGAGAATTTGCGAGAATTATTGAATTTTAAATAAAGTAACTGAAAAACGTAGAATGCAATTGAAAATTAAAGAAATAAATGAAATATTAAATAGTTAAATTGAAGATTAAAGATTTAAATTGAAATTTCAAAAAAAATGGTTGATAATTGAAAGAAAAATAACAAAAATTTTTTTAACTTATCATTGTTTTCATCATATTTTAATTATTGTCGGTCTTCAAGTTTCAAATTTTAAAATCATTTTCCAATTATTTTTCACCAGTTTTAATTGTTCTTATTTTTTAAAATTATTTTCTTTAATTTTTAATCATTTTCAATTATTTATATTATTTGTTTATTACTTTCAATAACTTATGTTTTTTTCATAATTTTCCAAAAAGTTTTTTATTATTTATCTAAAATTTTCATTTTTCTATTCAATTTTCAATTATATCTATATTATGCAATTTTTTCAATTATTTTTTTAAATTTCAATTATTTTATTAAATTTTTAATTATTTATATTATTTCTTCATTATTTTCTTCATTTTTAAATAATTTTCATCATTTTCTGAATTTTTAATTATTATTAGTAAAAATATAACTAAAAAATACTTAAAATTTGATTAATCGAATTAGTAAACAGTATTTAACTAAAATATTACTTATTTTGACATAACCTTAAAGTGAATTTAACTAATAATTAGTTATTTTTTTACTAAATAATTATAGTAAAAACATAACTATTCCAATTAGTAACTGACTTTTTACTTTTAAATTAGTTATTTTTCTCTAATTCAGATTAAGATAGAAAATTACAGAAACAATTCATTACAATATTGGCAATATTGTCATACATTATTGCTTCAATGTTGCTTTATTAATATCACATGCTATTCAAAAAAGAAGTAAACACAATGAAAAAGAAAGGGAGAATAACAGATAATAAAAAAGGAAAAAAATTGAAGATAAAAAAAAGAAATCAATAAATAAAAGAAAAAGAATGCAAAAGAAGAAAAGCAAAGAAAGAAAAAGAAAGTAAAACAAGGAAGAAAGAGAAAGAAAAAGAAGCGAAGACAGACAGAAAAAGAAATAAAGACAAAGAATGAAATGCGATAATGAAGAGATGGGTTGATTTATTGAAGATGTAACATTAGATAAATATCCGAAAATGTTCTTTTCCTGAGGGACCGTTAGAGGTTGCGAATGACTCAAAGGCTTAAAAATAGCTAGCAACACGGATGTCTTTTGACGGAGAAGGCTTCTACGGATAAACGGTAATCGCCACTCGCGCTCGTATAAGAAACTGTACACCTGCGTCGACGAGATTGTAATTTGGTTAGGGTATCTCTTTCGCCGTTAGTGTCAATGCTCCCTCGCGATTTCACGTCAATACTCTGATGACAGTTAGTGTCCTTCTAGAAATAATCAAAAGGTAACTTTCAACTTTCCAAGATTACTTCAATTGTCAAAGTTTACATCCAAGATGGTTAAATTCACTGAAATTGTTTAAATTACTTCAAATTGTTCAAACTTATATAGAAAATTCGTGAAATTGCTCAAATTTCTTAAATTCCTAAATTGATACCAAAATTGTTCAATTTGGCATTAAAGTCTATAATAATAATCTGCAAGATTCATTCATTCTTTCATTCATTCTTGTCTGTCCGCACCTGAAGTTTGTCACTTAGATATTTTTTTGTTTTAAATCAGTTACGTTTGAAAAAATGTATCTTTAAATTAAAATTAGAGTCTACTTTCATAAGAGTTAATTTAACTGCATTGACAGAAAATAAATTAATTAAAATATAGTTTACCCTAAATATTGAACTGAAATTTCCATACACTCAAATTTTTAGTAAATTAAAATTTAATTCTATCAATATAAATTAACTTGAAATGTTCTTGTGATTAAATTAATTGATATATTTAGATCATTGGAAATTGAGATCATTAAAATTTTGAAATAATTATTTTTAATGAAAATCTAAATTAGTAATTAAGAATCAATATATATTTATAAGTTTTAATTTATTGAAGTTATTCATCTAAATTTTTATTGGTTATTAGGCTTTAAATTATCTAAATTTTAATCAATTTTTGCGTTTTTATTATTCTGATTATTAATAACTTAACATTTAAGCTTTTCACAATTTTAATTTTTTTTTGTAAATATAAATTTCACTTGATCTCAAATTCCATTAGACCCAATTTTCATTTATTCAAATTATAGTCTAAATTATTATTTTCAAAATTTTGACTGATTAAAGCTTTATTATACAATGAAATTTTTTTGTATAATTAGAAGTTTTTATATAATGGTTAATGTTAAAAATAATTTAAATATACATTATTAGATTTTGAAAATATGTAAAGTTTATAACAGTTAAAATTTGAATTAATAAAAATTTGTATTATTTAAAATTTAAAGGAATTTTAAAAAAAAAACGAAATATAAGTCTTTAGACTTTAACAAATAAAAATTTGAATTAATTGAAGTTTAAATAAATTTGAGTCGTTGAAAGTGTTTTAAGTTTAGAACTATTTTAAATTTTGAATAATTAAAACTTGAATTGTTAGAACTTTTAAAGAATAGAAATAATCCTCAACAGAAATTTTGAACTAAATTTTTTATTTATTTTTCTTATTATTTTTTCTTTTCTAAATATAAAATTGGAAAATTCGTGCTCTTTTAAAACATTTTTTATTTACTTTCACTTATTTGTTTATTTCTTGAAGTCGGCAGCAATTTTAATTTGCATAGAATAAAAGTTATATTTATCTAGAATATTAAGTTTATTTAAATTAAAAATTTCATTAAATTATTTATCTTACTTGTACTTGCAAAAATTTATAGTTGTATAAATGATCAGAAACAATTCAATGTTTTTCAATGCTATTATTTTCAACAGTTTTCAATATACAATTATTCTCTTTAAATTTTTATTTATTTCTTTAATTTTTTTAGATATTTCGTTCTGTTGTCGATCATTCTCGACAGATTTAAATTTTTTCTTTCGATTGTAAATTATTTTCCTCATTTCTAAATTATTTTCTATAGTATTTAATTATTTTAGTCATTTTGTAAATTTATTATTCTTCTTCTTCAATTTTATGATTATTCATTAAATTAAAAGAAAAAAAATTCTTATCCCAATTATTCTCACCATTCTTCGATTTGTTTTTAAATTGTTAATTATTTTTTTTAAATAGTTAATTATTTTCGTTATATTGTAATTGTATTCTAAAATTTATAATGATTCTTTAATTTTAGTGATATTTTGTTCTGCTGTCGATTATTCTCGACAGGTTTAAAAAATTTCTTTCAATTAGAATTATTTTCCTCATTTCTAAATTATTTTCTATAATATTTAATTAATTTTATCATTTTGCAAACTTTTTTTCAATTATCAATTAATTTATTGTTTTTTCAATACAATTCTTCAATTTTCATTTATTTTCTACAATTTTATTTATAATTTTCATCAGTTTTTAATTTCAATTTATTATTCTCCTTCAATTTTATGATTATTCATTAATTAAGAAAAAAAAACATTTTCTAATCCCGATTATTCTCACTATTCTTCAATTTTTTTTCAATTGTCAACTGTTTTTTTAATAGTTAATTATTTTCGTCATATTGTAAGTTTATTTTTTAATTATCAATTATTTTCTTGATATTTTCATTTAATTCTTTAATTTTCAATTTATTTCTTCAATTTTTAATCATTTTCTTCAATTCTCAAATATTTTCTTTAATTTTTAATTATTTTTATCGATTTTTCATTAATTCCGCAATATTAAATAATTCTCGGATTTTTTCAATTACTTTTTTCACTCATCAAAATCGTTTTAAAATTTCAATTCAATTGTTGTTATTATTATTATTATCATCGCTTATTTTCTATTATTATTTTGATCATCATTAAAATTCTTTAATTTTAAAGTTAATTGTTCAATTATTTTCTTTAATTGTTAATTCCATTCTTCAATTTTTAAGTATATTCCACAAATTTAGTTTCAATTCTTCAATTTTTAATTGCTTTCTTTAATTTTTAACTATTTTTTTAGATTTTTAATCCAGTTGTTAGATGTGCAATTATTTCCAACAATTATTCCTTTAGTTTTCTTGATTTTTCAATTTGCAATTATTTTCTCCAAATTTAATATTTCTTGTTTAAATTTTTTTGTTTTTAATTCACAGTTATTTTTGTTATTTTTCACATATTGTCATGAATTTTTTAATTATTCTCGACAGTTTTCAACTATTTCTTTCAATTATTCATTATTTTCCGCAATTTTCAATTATTCCCTAGAACTTTTTCAATTTTCAATTATCATCTTAAAATTTTATAATTATTCTTTGATTATTTAAATTATTTTGTTCGGTTGTATATTAATCTAGATATTTTTTTAATTTTTGTTGAATTTTTTCGTCATTTTGTAATTTTTGTTCCAGTTATCAAATATTTTTTTCAAATTTTAATTTAATTTTTAAATTGTCAAATTATTTCCTCGTCTTTTTATTATTTTTTTTCAATTTTTATTATTTTTGTTATTTTCAATCCAGTTGTTCAATTTGCAATTATTTCGAACAGTTATTCCTTTAATTTTTCAACTATTTTGTTTAAATTTAATAATAATTTTTTAAACTATTCATTCCAATTGTGTAATTATGTAGTCATTTTTCGAATTTTTTTTCAGCTGTCAATTATTTTCGTCATTTTTCAGATATATTCTTCAATTTCGTAATTCCCATTATTTGTATTCGCAAAAATTTGTAGTTTTAATTGACCAACAACAATGGAAATTTTGTTAATGTTGCTAGTGAAAGTTATAATATACAAACTGTTTATAATTAAACTGAGTCGTAAGTTGTTGAAGTATCTGAAAATAAAAATTCGAAATTGCAGTAAGTGATGAATTGCTCGACTCTAAATGGTGACACTGCAATATTTTTGAATAAATAGATGAGTTTAAATCATTGCGTGTGAAATAATTGGCATTTGGAAGGAGGGATTTTGCAATTCGAAGTGCTGAGTTATTTACTCGACGTGGATTATATGTTATCAGACGGTTAAATGTAAAGAACATCCGAGAAGGAAGGACAAGAGTAGGTAGGGAAGAGCGACAAGTTGGACGAGTGGAAGCGGGATGTAATCGACTGAGAAAAAGACAAAGATGAAAAGACGACATGTGCGTCCTTGAGCTTCCTCTGACTGGCTTTGAAGACTATCAGAACTCAACACCTGAGAAAAGGAAAAAACTCATAATTATGACCCTACACTATAGCAAAACCTGGATAAAATTCTTTTAACTGCGCCATATGCGGATAATTGCGCGCTATGTAATTATTTTCATTTAAATTGAATAACGGAACTAGAATTTCGATTCATAATTCCTTCAAAACAGTTATTGTCATTTACGGTGTGGTTTTCAATAATTATTTTTATTTTAAAAATTTTAATAATTTTGGTTTATTTTCCATCACAAAATAGAGATTTATATGTGTTTTTTTTAGTTTCGCGGACAAAAAGTCTGCTGGGAATTTTATACTAGAAAAAACTTCCAAGGGCATTTTCGTTTATCGTGATATAAACAAGTTTTCTGAAAAGTTTTAGATTGATTCTTTAAAAACTTTCAAGAATATTTAAGTTTGGATTTTGGATATATTATATATACTAAGTTACAAGATTTGTTTATTTATACATTCATTTTTTTATTCTCTCCACACCTAAAGTCACTAGATTTTTTTTTGTTTCAAATTTTTACAGCATATTTCATCTTTTCAAAATGTTCTTAAATTTTAAATTTATAGCAATTTTAAATTCTTCAAATTTCTTGTAATTTGAACTTGCATTGATTAAAAGCTCAATTAATAACGGTTCAAATATACTAAATTTGAGGTGATTTAAAAATTTACTTAATATTAATAATTCTTTTCTCTCATGATTTCCATTGCTTAAATTACAATTTTCAACTATTTTTATCATTTCTCAATTATTTTCTGCAATTTTTCATTATTTCCATTTTTTTTCACTTTTTTGCCTAAATCTTAAATCTATCTTCCGCAAATTTCAATTATTTTCTTTCACTTTTTCAATCAGTTTTTTAAATTTTCATTATTTTTTCTCGGCCAATAAAACAATTTCATTATTTATCTCTAAATTTTATATTATTTATCGCAAATTTAAATTAATTTGTTTAATTTACCATTACTATGTTCATTTTGCAAATTATTACCTTAATTTTTAATCATTTTCTTTTTTCCTGAATTAATATTCTGAACTTTCAAATATGTATTTTAATTTTCAATTATTTTGTTAAATATAATTTCTTTTCATCCTTTGCAATTATATTCTCCATCTTTTAATTATTTTCATTCTTTTTCAATTAGTTTCCTAAATTTCCAGTTATTATCGCCAATTTAGACCTTCAATTTTCAATTTTTTAAACGATTTTTCAATTATTTTCTCCAACTTCCATTTATTTTTCATTCATTCCTCATAATTTTCAAAAGTTTCAATTATTATTTATCTGAAATTTTAATTCTCTTCTAGATATTTCAAATATTTTTAAAAAATTTAAATTATATTCATCATATTTCAATTTTTTTCAATTTTCAATTATTTTTATGCTTTTGTCAAATATTTCCCTCAATTATTAATTATTATTTTCATTTTGTAAAATTATTATTTTTTTTATTGGACTTATTTAAGCTCGCAAAATTATTCTATATGATTTTCAAGTACTTTTCTTAAATTTCAAATATTTTCTTCATTTTTTAATTACTTCCGTCAGTTTTCAAAATTTCCAAAAAATTTTGTTAATTATTTTAATTTTCAATAAGTTTTAGCTTTCTTTAATTCTTTTCTTCAATTTTTACTTTTTCATTTTTTTCAATTAATTTCTAAGAATTTCAAAGCATTTTTCTCGAATTTCAATTATTTTTTTTGTTTAAAAATTGTTTTTTTAACGTCTGGGAATAAATATCAATAAATAAAATGTAACGTATAGTCTCCAGACCAAGTCCATTTAATAAAATTAAACGATCATCACATAACTAAAAAACGTCAACGTTTCGCCAACTAATAAGAAGGCCTCCTCAGGACATAAAACTAAAAATTATAAACATTGTTACATAATTAAAATTCATAATACAGTTTTTTAGGTTAAAAACAAGACATAAAACGAATTAAATTAAACCACAAAACAAGAATTAACTTACTTATTTCAAGCATAAAATTGCCATGAACATTCAAAACAAAAACAATACAGTCAACAATAAAATATAAATAGTAATAAATAAACATAAAAAGTATTGTCTTTTTTCAACGATAAAAATCGTAGTCACATTTTTAAAAACAGTCAAAATTAAAATAGGTTAGAATGAACACACAACAAAATTCAATTACTATGCAGATAAAGTAGAACACTATTTTGTCTATCAGTATTTAAAATTAATATAAACGTTGACGTTTTTTAGTTATGTGATAATCGTTTAATTTTATTAAATGGACTTGGTCTGGAGACTATACGTTATATTTTATTTATTGATTTTTGTTTAAAAAAATTTTGCCACTTTTTCAGTTTTTTATAACAAATTTTATTTATTTTCTTCAACTTCTCATTGTTTTTATCATATTGAAATTATTATCTTCAAGTTTCAAAATAATCACTTTTCAATTATTCTTCCCAATTTTCAATTATTCTTATTTTTGCAAATTATTTTCTAAGATTTTTAAATGTTCTTCACTATTTCTCATTATTTTCTTCAATTTTTAATTATTTTTAATCTTCTTCATAATTTCCAAAATTTTTAATATTTATTTGAAATTTCCATTATTTTATTCAACTTTCGAATATATTTATGATTTTCTTGTATTTTATGCTCGATTTTATGTATATTCTGTTTTTTTTGAAATTATTTCGCTTAAATAAAAAATTGCTCTGTTCAATTTTAAATTATATTTATGTTTTGACATTTATTTTCTCTCATTTTTAATTATTTTCTTTAATTTTCCCAATCATTTTTCAATCTTAATTATTTTTTCTTCGACAATAAAACAATTTTATTTATACTGCTAAATTTTATACTATTTATCGCAAATTTCAATTAATTTTTTTAGTTTACCATTATTACTTTTATTTTTCAATAATTATTATCTTCAATTTTTAATCATTTTCATTATTTCATATTTAATATCCTGAAATTTCAAATATGTATACCAATTTTCAATTGTTTTTTAAAATATTCATATCTTTTTATCATTTTGCAATTATTTTCTCTATATTTTAATTATTGTTCAATTAACTTTCTAAATGTTCAGTTATTATCTCAAATTTAGATTATTCTCTTCAATTTTCAATTTTTTAAACGATTGTTCAAAAAATTTTTTTTCATTAAAAAACATTCTGTAATTTTCCTATTATTTTCTCCAATTTCAAATTATTTTCATTCTTTTGGCATAATTTTCAAAAATTCCAATTATTTATATGAAATTTTAATTAGTTTCATCATACCTATTTTAATTATTTTTTTCAATTTAAAATTATTTTTATCATTTTTCAATTATTCCCCTCAATTTTTAATTATTATTCTCATTTTGTAAAATTATTTTTTAAGATTTTTAAGCATTTCTCTCAAATTTCAATTATTTTCCTCGATTTTTAATTATTTTCATTTGTTTTCATAACTCCAAAAAAAACTTGATTAATTATCTTAAATTTTAATTATTTTTAGCTTTCTTCAATTCTTTTCTTCAATTCCTAATAATCCCCTTTTTTCCAATTAATTTCTCAACTTTTCAAGTATTTTTCTCATATTTCAATTATTTTTTTTTTAATTCTGCAATTTTTTTGATTTATTTTTCTCAAATTAAATTTTATTTACTTCAACTAATCATTGTTTTTATCATATTTCAATTATTTTCTTCAAGTTTTAAAATTTAAAATCATTTTTCAATTATTTTCCCCAAATTTTAAATATTTTTCTCGAATTTCCCATTACTTTCTTCAATTTTAAATGGTTTTCTATTTTTTTCGTAATTTCAAAATTTGTAAACAATTTATCTGATATTTTAATTATTTAATTCAATTTTTAATTATTTATACATTTTTTAAATGGTTTTTTTCATTTTTGCAATAACTTACGTTTTTTTTCATAATTTCCAAAAAGTTTTTAATTGTTTATCTGAAATTTCCATTATTTTATTCAATTTTCAATTATATCTATGATTTTCTTTTTCTATGTATTTTCTGCTATTATTTCTCTTGAATTAAAACTTGTTCTTTTCAATTTTAAATTATGTTTATCTTTTTTTATTTATTGTCCTTTTTTTTAATTATTTGATTTTTTTGCAATGAACTTTTAAAACTTTAAAGTATTTTTCTGAAATTTACTTTGACTTTCCTTTACTTAAAAAGTATGATGTAACTTTTTCAATTATTTTCTCAAATTTTAATTATTTTGTTCAAGTTTTATTCATTTTCATTATTTTCTAATTAATTTCCAAAACTTTTAATTATTTATCTCAATTCCAGTCACTTTTTTTCCAATTTTCAATTATTTTCTTAAATTTTTCATTATTCTAATTTTTTTTAAATTTATTTCTAAGATTTTCAAGTATTTTCCTGAAATTTTAATTATTTTCTTTAATTTTAAAACATTTCTATGATTTTTTAAATTACTTTCGCCAATTTTTAATTCTTTTAATCGTTCTTTTTTTAATTAATTTTCAAAATTTTCCATTATTGTTTTAAAGTCCAATTAATCTTTGCAATTTCTTTAATTCTAAAGTTATATAAATTTTGTCGTATGTAAATAAAACTTGTTGTATTTATTTTTAAATTTTACATGTAAAATATTCATACTTGTTGATAATACAAGGTTTAGAAACAAATCGCGCGTTGATTTTTTAAAATTTACTTTGGATTATAAAGTGGACGTATTAAAAATCACGAGTCTATTATTTGTTCATAGATAAAATCCACAATGATGGTTGACACGGTTGCAGTGTTTGAGATATCGTTTCTTTGGTCGTGTGAACGAGATATTTTGTGAAAAAAAAATGTATCGAAAATTTCTTTTACGAAAGTTCGTGAGGTTTATCTTTGATCTACAATAGATTGCATATTGATTGCGATTGCAGTCCAACATTCCGAGCTTAAAAGTTGCAACACAAAAAAAAGGTTCGCCAGTGGACTTGCAAAATTCCCACGCCGCGATTCACGCTCAATCAGTCTCTCTTCCTCTTTTTCAATCTCCGTCAATCCAACTCGTAACAATATTTCGACAACGTTTTCTATAGTTTATTGGTTTGACCGAACATCTCGCAGCTAGATCGATATTGAAACGTCGTTTCTCAACTGACCCGTGTCTGAAACTATATTGGAAAGGTATAAAATTGACGGTGAATCGTTATCTGTCTGTGACTCTTATTTTAGATTTACAAAGAGAATGCCACAATATTGAATGTCTAGTTCGATCCGCAGCTTTGGACAAATGGATATTGTGAAACTTTTATCCTCACAATTATATAATTGTAATTATACAACAGCTGTTTACAAGACTTTTCTTATATTTCTTGGAATCTTCGTCATTTGAGAAAAGGACGTTTTTTACTGAATTTACTTTTTTCCGAGAAAGTTTGCAGCAAATGAAAATAAATTGCGACTTGATCAGAAAAATAATGTTTTTTTGTGTGGAGTTTATGTCGTATCTTTAGGACGAGTGACAAGAATCGTGGCGCCCACACAACCGGTCGCAATTATATTACACGAATGCTCGAACAGCTCCTCCTCGACTTTCCCAAAAAGTCGTAAACAATACTGAATCCACGATATTGACGATACGGAATAATTAGCAGCGTTATTGCCTAAGGCTTTACTACCGTGCAATTAAAAAAAAAATGGAAAAACTTATTATTGAAGGGCTAATTTCAGAAATAGCTTTCGTTTCTTGATTGAAATGAATACGCGTATAATACTGTGTAGAGTATAGTAACATGATTACAGTGTTCTGCGTCATTGTGGTTACAATTTCAAAAGCTTAGGTCTGCCTTCGAGACATTTGCGTAAACTGCTATTTAAAATTATAAAGTGTACAGAAATATGCAACAGAAGAAACATTATTTTCCTGCAGTATGCCTTTCTCAAGTGTTAAATTAATTTTAATTAATAAGAATTTCAGAACATATTACTCCGAGGAGTTTACAACTTGTGAAGTAAGGTGTGCATTTTTGTTGAATTATTTTGAAGTAGCTAGAATTATCTGAAGTATCGGAAGTATCGTGAATTATTTTGATGTACCTAAATTATTCCAATGTGTCTTAAATTACTGTGAAGTGTCTTAAATTACTGTAAAGAATCTTTAATTCCTGTAAAGTATCTTAAATTACTGTGAAGTATCTTAAATAATCTGAAGTATCTAGAAGTATCTAAAGTATCATGAATTAAACCAAACTATCATAAGCAACTCTGAAGTATCTTGAATAACTCTGAAGTACCATACATTACCGTGAAGAAATTAAAGTATCTTAAAGTATCTCTAAAGTATCTTGAATTACTCTAATGTATTTTGAATTACTGTAAAGTAATTTGAATTATCTAAAGTATTCTGAATTATCTGAAGTATCATGAGTTATTTAAAGTATTTTTAAGTATCTTAAATAACATGAATTACCCTGAAGTATCATAGATTACTCTGAAGTATCTTGAATTATCTGAAGTATCATTAATTACTCTAAAGTATCTTGAATTACTCTAATATTACTGTGAAGTATCTGAATTATCTGAAGTATCTTGAATTATCTGAAGTATCTTGGATTACATTGAAGTATCATGAATTACCCTAAAGTATCTTGATATACTCTAAAGTATCATGCATTACTCTGATTTATCTTGAATAACTATGTCCTATATTGAAGTATATGAAGAATCCTAAATTATCTGAAGTATCCTGAACAATCTAAAGTATATTAAATTACTTAAAGTATTTTAAAGCAACTGCAGTACCATGAATAACCCTGAAGTATCACGAATTAATCTGAAGTATTTTGAATTACTCTGAAGTATCTTAAATTATCTAGGGTATCTTGAAGTATCTAAAGTATCTTAAAATATCTGAAGTACCACGAATTATTCTAAAGTACGATGAATTACGCTGAAGTATCATAAGTTACTCTGAAATATTTTAAATAACTGTGAAGTATTATGAATTATCTAAAGTATGATAAATTATCTGAAGTAACTTGAATTATCTAAATCATTATGAAATATTCTGCGCATCTAGAATGATCTAAACGATCATAAATTACTGTGTCCTAAATTATCTGAAGTACCTGGAATTACCCTGAAGTATCATGATTTATTCTGAAGTATCTGGAATTACTGAAAAGAGTCTTGATTTATCTGAAGTATCTTGAGTTAACTAAAGCATCTTAGAATCTTTGATGTAAATTTAAATTATCAGAAGTACCATGATTTAACCTAAAGTATCCTAAATTACGATGAAGTATCTTAAATTACTGTAAAGAGTCTTGATTTAACTAAAGTATCCTAAGTTATCTGAAGTATCTTGAACTATTTGATGTATTTTAAAGTATTTTGAGTATTATGAATTACCCAAAAGTTTTATAAATTACTCTGAAGCACCTTAAAATACTGTGAGTATTCAGAATTAAATAAAGTTTCTTTGATTATCTAAAGTATCTTGAGGTATTTAAAGTATTTTGAAGTATCTGAAATACCAGGAATTACCCAAAAGTATCATGAATTACTCTGATGTATCTGGTATTACTGTGAAGTCTTTTAAATTACTGTAAAATATTCTGAATTATCTGAAGTATCTTTAGTTGTCTGAAGTATCATGAGTTATTTGAAGTATTTTAAAGTATCTGAAATACCATGAATTACCCTAAAGTATCATGAGTTACTCTGATGTACATTGAGCTGTCTGATGTATTTTAAAGTATCTTAAGTATTATGAATTACCCTGAAGTATCATGAATTACTCTGATGTATTCTAAATTATCTAAAGTATCTTGAGTTATCTGATGTATTTTGAAGTATCTTAAGTATTATAAATAAGCCTGAAGCACCTTAAATTACTGTGAGTATTCTGAATTAAATAAATTTTCTTAAATTATCTAAAGTATCTTTAGTTATCTGAAGTATCATGAGTTATTTAAAGTATTTTAAAGTATCTGAAGTACCAGGAATTACCCTGAAGTATCATTAATTACTCTGCTGTTTTCTAAATTATCTAAAGTATCTTGAGTTATCTGATGTATTTTGAAGTATCTTAAGTATTATGAATTGCCCTGCAGTATCAAAAATTACTCTGAAGTATTTTGAACTGCTGTGAAGTATTCTTAATTATATCAAGTATCCTTAGATATCTGAAGTATCCTGAGTTATTTGAAGTATTTTAAAGTATCTGAAAAACCATGAATTACCCTAAAGTATTATGAGTTACTTTGATGTATTCTCAATTATCTGAACTATCTTGAGTTATCTGATGTATTTTAAAGTATCGTAAGTATTATAAATTACCCTGAAGTACCTTAAATTACTGTGAGTATTCTGAATTAAATAAATTTTCTTGAATTATCTAAAGTATCTTGAAGTATTTGAAGTATTTTAAAGTATCTGAAGTACCATGAATAACACTGAAGTATCAAGAATTACTCTGATGTATTCTGAATTATCTGAACTATCTTGAGTTATCTGATGTATTTTGAAGTATCTTAAGTATTATGAATTACCCTGAAGTACCTTAAATTACTGTGAAGTATTCTGAATTATCTCAAGTATCTTTAGTTATCTGAAGTATCATGAGTTATTTAAAGTATTTTAAAGTATCTGAAGTACCAGGAATTACCCTGAAGTATCATTAATTACTCTGCTGTTTTCTAAATTATCTAAAGTATCTTGAGTTATCTGATGTATTTTGAAGTATCTTAAGTATTATGAATTACCCTGAAGTATTATGAATTACTCTGAAGTCCCTTTAATTACTGTGAGTATTCTGTATTAAATTAAGTTTCTTGGATTATTTAAAGTATCTTGAAGTATTGAAAAGTATTTTGAATTATCTGAATTACCCGGAATCGTCCAGAAGTATCATGAATTAGTTTGAAGTATCAAGAATTACTCTGAAGTATCTTGAGTTATCTGAAGTGCCATGAATTACCCTGAAGTATCATGAATTACTCTCAAGTATTTTGAATTACTGTCTCGTATTCTGACTAATCTGAAGTATCTTGAATTATCTGAAGTCTCTTGAAGTACAAAATTTATCTTGAATTAATTGAAGCATTGAAGTAGTGTATAACAAAATCCTGAGTTGTTAATTTCTCATATTACTCGAATGTTGCATTTTTTATTTAAGTTTAGTATTGTAAATTTTAAATTTTCATATTATGTAATCATACTATTGATAATGTAATATTTAAATGTAATAAAACGTTTTTTGTATTTTTGTTTGAATTTGGACAAAGTGAACGCATTGATCAATTATAAAGAAGCTGATGGTCAAGGTTGAGAGTTTGAAGGCTGAATTAAAAAAAAAAATTGTATAAAAGTGAGCTACTGACCACACCATTGAAGACACGCAGTCATTTAGGATCATCGAAGTGATTTATGTGGGAAAAGGCGGTCGGGAGTAAACGAGAACGTCTTTTTAAGCACGCGAGACAATGGTTATCTAGCGCTCGTGGGCGTAAGCCACGACCTCGATTGGGGCCCCAGTTTTTTGCCAGTCTATATCGTTCCCATGGCGCGATGTCTAATACTATAAAAATACTACTACAACATCCTATAAATTACTCTAAAGTTCCCACAGCGCCCTTTCAACTCATTTCTGAAATTACTGAGAATCTTTTTACTTTACAGCCTGCATACGAAAACGACTTTAATTTCGACTTTCTCTTGTCTGACAATCTCTCCTGATTCGCACGACAACAGTCACCTGGACTAAAAAAATAGTAGTTGCAAAAACAGGCATATTAAAGAAGTAGTCGAAATTACCATAGTCTTGGTAATTGTAACTATGTTTATAAAGTTTATGAAAAAAATATGCAGGAGTTCAATTATGTGAATTTTTCCGGATGTAACATTCTGAAAAAAAACTTCTCGGATTTTAAAACTCAAATCTACATGGTTTCTACATCCAGGATTTCACATCTGGATTCAATATCTCGAATTTATTCTTCAAGATTTTCAAACCTAGAACATATATCCTGGATTCTTCATTATTAACTTCTTATCCCGAATTCCACATCCTGAATTTATTATTTAAGATTCCATATCCCGGAACCTACATTACAGAATACATATTCCAAAATTCACATTTTAGAATCCATATCCCGGAATCCACATCTAGGTTTCTCCATTTTTAATTTTTTATCACAGATTTCCTTTCCCTGTTTCCATTTCCCAGATTATACATTCCAGATTAATTATTCTGAATTCCATTTTCAGGATTCTAAGTCTCTTAAGTCTCTAAGTTTCCTATCTTAGAAACAATATCTCGAATTTTTTCTCCAAAATTTTTTTACTCGGAATCCATATCCCGAATTATAAATTTTGAAGTCCGTATACCGGATTCCAGATTCCGAATTTCGTATCCCAGATTCCATATTCCAAATTTTAGATCCAGAATTACAAATCCTGTTTTCCCACATTTCAAGTTCTTTATCCCGTATTCTGTATCTTGGAGTTCAAAATCCCGATTTCCTTATCCCTGATTATGCATCCATTCTTGATTCTACATCCAGGATTCCGGATCCTGTATGCTGTATCCTAAATTCCATATTCTCGATTCCATATTCCGAATTTTACATCGAGAATTCGATATCCCGGTTTCCACATCTCAAATCTCTTATTCCGGATACTATAACTGGGATTCCATATTCCTAATTCTTTATGTCAAATTTCTTTTCTAGAAATCAGTATCCTAGATTATACATCCCGATTTCAATATATATCCGAATTCTTTACCTCAGATTCTACATCCTGATTTCCATATTCTTGATTCTGCATCCAAGATTACACATCTTAGAAATAGTATCTAAAATTTCTTCCTGTTCTTTTCCTAACCCGGAATCTGTATTCCGAATTCCACCACCAGAATTCCATATCCCGGTTTTGACATCTCAAATTCCATATCTCGGATTCTATATCTTGCAGTCCGTATCCCAAATTCCGAATTTCTTATTTTCAATTTCTTATCTTAGATTCCCTATTCCAGGAATCTGTATCCTCGATTATAAATCCCACTTTAACATCTCCGAATTCTTTCCCTCCGGTTCAAAATCCTGGTTTCCCTTCTCTAAATTCTACATTTAAAATTAATCATCTTAGAAATAATATCTCAGTTTTCTTCTGGTAGATTTCTTAGCTAGTTATCCTAATTCCGGATTTCACATTCCGAATTCCGTATTCCAGATTCCACATCCTGGTTTCTACATTTCAAATTCCTTATCCCCGATTCCATATTCCTAATTGCTTATCCCATATTCCCATTTCCGGCATTCATATCCCGAATTGTGCACATCTTGGATTGATCATTGATTTAATATTCCAAATTTCCCTCAAATTCTCTATCCTATAATCCTAATCCCGGTTTTCACATTCCGAATTTGTCAAAAATTTAGGAACCCTAAAAATGGAATCATTGATCTTGTATCCAGATATAAATAAATTGACTAAATAATTTTTTATCTTATTTACTTATTTAGTTTTTTTAATTTTAATTTTTAATTCAATTTTACCTAATTTCAATAACAAAAACCACCAGTTAAACCATAAAAATTAATCGACCCAAGAAATTTAATTCCCAGTCTTGATCTTCTCTTCCCACTGGTTATTTAAAACGCTTTCTTTCTGGAAATTATTAATTTTTTCCTACAATAATAATTATCTTGATGAAAGGGGACGAAATGCATATGCCGTGCGAAACGGTGATTACAACATATTAACCTCTTTTAACTTTGGAAAGTGCTAAAAATATTTGAGAATGCATACCTGATGGGTTGTACGTGAAAAGTTGTCCGGTTTGCATGCGGGGTGCGCGAAATGCTTTTTCGCAGGACACGCGAGCTGTTTCGCATCTCGGTATATCAAGAAGCGTGCGTTGCATTCGCATTTTGATCGTCTTGCCTGGAATCGCTCGACAAAATTGCACTGGTCAAGGCAGAAAGATGAAAACGAACAAAAAAAAAAAACAAAAAAAAAAAGAGGCTTAATCTGATCGGCTGAACATTTGTACGGAATGTCGAGCAAGTGAGCGTCGCGCACGACGTGGCCGGACCTTCCTGTATAGGATAGACCATTAACGCGCAGACGATTCTCAGATAACGACCTACAAGCGGGTGGAGCTACCAAACATTCGGTCGAGAGCGATGGGCTCTTTCAGAAACGTTCAAGTAATCGATTGGTCGATCCTTGTAAATGGAAAGATTCAACATCGTGACAAAGAAAAGAAAACGGAATCGCGATGTCTCTGCGAAGATACTTGCTAATTCGAATCTGAGCTTTGCTAGTTTTATCAAACTTTGTAAAATTAGTCACTCATTACTATGGGATTTTATATTTTAAGAAATAAAAAAATAAAGGCAGAGCCTCACTTCAACCTTTTTCGATTAAACAGTGACCAACTCAACATTATCGCTAATAAAAAAAATTTTTTAAAAATACGGAACAGTTTTTTATTTTATATTATCCGATTTTACAAATATCAATTGTGCAAAAATTGCAAAAATACAAGAAGACTGACTATTCATAGATCGACTATATAGAACACTGACTAAACATCCAAATAAAATTTTGAAATTTCGACCCTTCACAGACCGACTAACAGTGTATGATTTTATAATTTTCATCTTCAAAACCATTAGGTATTTATCTAGCTTTATTTTGGTTCGAGGATCATTCATTTTGGCTCATTTTTGACTTGGGCAAAGTTGGTAATTTTTTTTTTAAAAATGTAAAATTAAATAATAACAATCTCCGTAAACTCCTGAAGTTAGTTAGTATGTATTTATATTTATTCATCTTTTACTGTCCACGTTTTAAAGTCTGAAGTGAAGTTAGTTAGTATTAATATTTATTCATCTTTTTCTGTCCACGTTTTAAAATCCAGAGTGAAGTTAGTCCCTGTTATTTTATTTTGTTGTGCTGGTTTTTAATTGTCATTTGTGTAAAAAAAAGTTTCGAAAAATGCTTTAAAAATTTATTATGGTTTTTGAATAAGTTTAAAATATATACACATTCAATTAATTTTCTAAATTTTCAGTTATTATCTCAAATTTGGATTATTGCCATCAATTTTCCATTATAATAAAAAAAAAATAAATTCTGCAACTTTTCTTGATTTTCATCAATTTATAATTATACTCGTTATTTTGTCATTACTTTTAAAAATTTCAATTATTTATCCGATATTGCAATTATTCTCATCAATTTTCGTTATTTCTGCAATTTTGTAATTATTCTCTTTAATTAAAATTTTTTAAGTAATTTTGTATGATTTTTTCAGTTATTTCTCTCAAATTTTATTGAATGTTTTCAATTTTTCATATTTAAATTATTTTCATCATAATTCAATTTTCTTTCTCAATCTTAAATTATTTTCATCATATTTCAATTATTTTTTTCAATTTTTAATTAATTTTATCATTTTTCAATTATTTTTCTCGATTGTTAATTATTATTCTCTTTTTCTAAAATTATTTTCTAAGTTTTTTAAGTATTTTTCTGAAAATTCGAATATTTTCTTCAATTTCTAATTATTTTCATTTGTTATCAGAATTTCAAACTTTTTTTTTTATTAATTATCGTAAATTTCAATTGTTTTTAGCTTTTTTTCAGACTTTTCTCCAATTTTTAGTTTTTCGCATTTTATAAAATTAATTTCTAAAATTTTTTTAAGCATTTTTCTCAAATTTTTATTATTTTCTTTAATTTTTAGTTAGTTTTATTTGTTTTCACAATTTTCAAAATTTTTTTTATTAATTATCGTAAATTTCAATTATTTTTAGCATTCTTCCAGTCTTTTCTACAATTTTTAGTTATTCTCATTTTGTAAAATCATTTTCTAAAATTTTAAAGTATTTTTCTTAAATTTCTATTATTTTCTTCAATTTTTAATTATTTTTATTTATTTTCATAATTTTCCAAAAAATTTTATTAATTATCGTAAATTTCAATTATTTTTCAGTTTTTAATTCTTTTTATTTGTTTTCACAATTTACAAAAAAAGTTTATTAATTATCGTAAATTTCAATTATTTTTACCATTCTTCCAGTCTTTTCTCCAATTTTTAGTTATTCTCATTTTCTAAAATCATTTTCTAAGATTTTTAAGAATTTTTCTAAAATTTCAATTCTTTTCTTCAATTTTTAATTATTTTTATTTGTTTTCATAATTTCAAAATTTGTTTATTAATTATCGAAAACTTCAAATACTTTAAGCTTATTTTTTCAATTTTTTTCTCCAATTTTTAGTTATTTTTTTTTTAATTGATTTATAAGATCTTCATGTATTTTTTTCAAATTTCAATTATTTTTTCTTTATTTAAAAAAAATTCTAAAGTTTTTTCAATTATCACAGTTAAATGTCATTTATTTTTTACAACTTATCATTGTTTGTATCATATTTTAATTATTTTCGTCAAGTTTTAATTCTTTACATTTGTTTTATAAGTTAAAAAATTGTTAACTATTTATCTGACTTTTCAATTCTTTTATTATTTGTATTACTTTTTATATTATTTTCTTCAATTTTCAATTACTTTTGTTCTTTTTCTCGTTCTTTTTTAGAATTGCCAAAAAGTTTTTACTTATTTCTGTTTAATTTAAACTTGTTCTGTTCAATTTTAAATTATTTTTATCTTTTTTCATTTATTTTCTCTAATTCTTAATTATTTTCTTTTATTTCAATGACTTCTGAAAGTTTTAAGTATTTTTTTCAAATTTTGTTTAACTTTCCTTTATTTAAAATACTTTATGTAATTTCTTTTAATTATTTTCTTAAATTTTAATTATTTTTTTAAATTTTAATTTATTTATCTCAATTTCTAACCATGTTTTCTTAATTTTTAATTATTTTCTCTAATTTTTCATTATTCAATTTTGTTTTAATTTACTTTTAAGATTCTCGAGTATTTTTCTCAAATTTTAATTATTTTCTTTATGATTAAAACATTTTTATGATAGTTTAAATTACTTTCCCCAATTTTTAATTAATTTCATTTTTTTTTCAATTAATTTGCAAAATTTTCAATTATTTTGTTTAATTTCAATTATTTTTTGCAATTCTTTTTAATTCTAAAATATTATAAATTTTGTCCTAAATAAATATTTATTTTATTTATATTAATTGATTTTGAAATATTATATTTAAAATATTTATTTCTTCTTATTAGATAAATAGTATTTACCGATTTTTTATATTTATTATTGTATTTTATAATTTTTAAAATCTATGAAAAACTACTCGCGCGCTAGCGCGCGTTTTATTTTGCTAGTTGAAGTATAAGAAACGATAAATCATCGTAAATTGGACTTATCTATATAATTATATTCTTCATTCAATTTTGAACATTTTGAGAGGCTTTGGACCCTTTTAGTTAAAAAACCCACAAAGTTACAAGCATTCAAAGTTAGAAGTGTCAAAACCCTAGTTTAAAGTTGAAGATTATCATTAGCGTCCATGGATTTTAAAAATTAAGAACAAGATTATTTTGTGTTTTTAATTACCATAAAGTTATGATAAACGTATGATTCGACTTGGGACATTACGTAGTTTGTTTTTCATCCATAAAAAAAAATTTGAAAATCTGAACCTCCTTTAGAAAAATGCGAATATCTCGGAAGAAAATCGACAAAGTGCGCCCTTTTCATGAGGACGTTCACATTTATTAACATTTCGAAATTAAAAATGACAAATTCAAAATGGCTGCTTAAATTACCAAAATTTCCAAAAACTATCTGGATTCTACAAAACTTGGTAATCTAAAGTTTTTAAGGTCGCTGAATTCAAATATAATGATCAAATTGAAAAATCCAAAATGACGGATTCAAAATGTCGAACTTAGTTTCTTAAAAATTTTCGAATTTTTACAGAACTTGATAATTTAATGTTTTCGAGATGACTTAGTTCATATATAATGGTCAAATTTATAAGTTCAAAATAGCGGGTGTAGGTCATAGAATATAAATATAATATTCAAATTCAAAAATTAAATATGACGGATCTAATATGTCCAATTAAATTCCCAAACTAATACTCAATTTTTACCAAACTGGGTTTTTTTCTTGAAAAAGGAACTTAATTATTGACATTTATTTGCCGCACAGTTTAAAGAAATATCTATTTCTCCGAGAAATAGTTTTTTGCAATGTTTTAAACAGATTCCATTTTCATCCTAGATTGGTGATTATAATAAACTGGACATTTTTCACAATTGATTGGACACGCAGAAAGAGATAATTAATTTTTCAATCACGGATGATTTCAATGCCTCAAGCAATGCCTGCATACTTGGCTAGTGTGTCAAGGCCGCAATCCTGTGCGCGGTTCAAACTAGTTTATCGTTCAGTCTTATTTCTACACCTCACGTCTTATCAGCAACAGTAGGCAGGATTACGACTTCACTTCGGCGACTTCAAGTCGTATATATTCTTTTACCTCTAGACAAGAATATACATGTTTACTTCTGGCAAATCTCAACCCTCCACATTTACATTTAATTGCGATTAATTACATTTAATGATTAAATCGTTCCTTTATCACGAATTTATTATACTGTACGTATATATTATTATCAAGAATCTCCGGGAATAATTTTACAATTTAGAAGATAGTTTACAACCGTATTATTTTTTTTAGTGTAATTTTACAATCGTATTTTTCAACAATATACAATCGAGTATTTTTTATCAATATTTGACAATTAAATACCTTCGATCGATATTTTACAATCATAATTTCGGTAGAATTATTTATCCTGTTATACAAAATTAGTTTAACGTCTGGGTGATTTTTATAATCTATGAAAATAAAACAATGTAACCTCTTATACTCCTTAAGAGAATATAGAGAAGGCATACTGAGAAAAAAGGATATAAGTTCAAAGAATGGACATTTAAATTCATATAAACCATGGATTATTTAAGAATTTAGCCACCTGTTTTCTTTATATTCTCATTTCTCAAATTTTATTTCATTTAAAATTTAATAATCTCATTAGTTATCTATTGTTCAAATAAATTGATTTTATTAGGAATCTCAGATTTGATTTTATTAATAATCTATAATTTTATATCAAGCTTCATCACAGATTCCTCAACCCACCTGCCTTCTTTTAAAGTTAAAAGTTGAAGGTTTTATTTAGCTTAATTTAAAAATTTTCCTAATATATTATTATTATATAGTATATCATAATACAATATGATATCACTATGATATTTGCGCAACATTACCTGCTGCTTGGATTCTAACAAAGTGGATAGCTGCAACCGAGTGTCTTAATTCGAGATGAAAGTGAAAATTTTTTACTCGAATAAAATTGTTCTCTCAAGATTTACCAGAGACGTCCTTGTGAATGTCAAGAAGAATCTACGTTGGTTGCTTGATTCTGCAAAAGACTGAGTATATGCCTACATTTCTCCTTTACGCGACATCGGAATTTTTGCAGTTTTATCGAATTAGCTAGGCGCATCGCCGCTAATGAAAGCAACAGAAGCTGCGGCAGCTCCTTTGCAGAAATGCCGCCGACTACCAATGCGTCTCCGTATCAAGCCGGCGCGAATATAGCGAGTAGATACCTTGTGTCCCACAAATTGCCTCGTTGGACGCGCTTTTTCTAACGTGTTAAGGTCCTCCCGACCGCGTTCCAACAGCTCCTAAACATGCCGCGCGGTGCGAGAAACTCAAGAAGAAACTCTGCTGACGAGACGAGATGAGACGCGTTTCTTGCGGGGGCGGCCTCACGACACCTCTCTCAAGCTTCCATCCACACGCCACAATCGTCTTCGTGACTCTGGATAAATTATTATTTAATTCCAACAAAAGAGGAAATTTCAAGAGACGCACTGGGACATTATTCAACGATTGTTGTTAACCTGGATTTATCTTTAAATTTTTTTGTTTATAAATTTCGTACCGTTATTTTCTGATCCTGCGAAGTGGGTCGTGAAACTTGAGTGGGAAAAAGTAAAAATAGGAAAAGAGCAGTTTCCGATCCTACAAAGAGTATCGAGAAAACTAGTGAAGAATTAAGCAATAGAGATGTAGTTCCGATCCTTTGAAGAAGATCGTGAAACTTGAGTGGGAGAAAAAATAAATATAGGAGAAGAGTAGTTTCCGATCCTACAAAGAGGATTCAGAAAATTAGTGAAGGATTTCCTCCAAAAAAAGTAGGAAAATTATTATTACTTACCAGTTTCACCATTTCCACTTGACCGAAAAGAAATCCGATGACAATCACCACGTGCATTCCAATAAAAAGAAATATAATAAATGACATAAATGATTATGATACGTTTAGAAAAAAATAACATTTAAATAATAGAACTAAAAAACAGATAAATAAGTTACAAATAAAATAAAAATAAATAAAGGATTATTAATATTATTATCATTACTCACCTGTCAGAAACGAATGCCAATGTAAACAAAACATTATTTCACTCAAAACACTATAATCTTAACAACTTCACTAAAATCACTGTCACTTCTTAAACTATCACTCCTTAATTATTACAATTTAATTTGTTTTCAATTTATTATTATTTCATAAAATGCAATTATTCAATAAATAAAGATTTTAAATAAATTAAAAAATAATACAAATAAACGTCTGAACTGTGATGTTATTGTTGACAAAAAATATCGAAAATCTGCTAGCTAATCAGAAGGCCGATAAAACGCGTTACACCTCTGAAGTTGGTCGAAAGTGTTCTCGTATAGGGAAGTCAAGGTCAAAGCTAATTTCTATGTATTAATTATTTTAATAAAATTTTTTGTTATTTTAGATTGCTAACATTATATGAAATTTTATAAAATAAACTTGAAGTTACAATATTTAATTAAAAGATTTTAATTCGTCTGCAAAACAAAAAATCGAAACTAAAAATTATCGATAGTAAGGTTTGATATCTACTGACCAATGGGAGACTCGGAAATGGAGTTACACGTCTGAAGGTAACCACAACGTCTGTTCTTTTTAGAATAGGATTTTCCGATAATATCATTTTAATTATTGTCAATTTAAAATAGACCTTGATTTTCTTAGCCTCTTATGCCCTTCTCATAAGGATCCACTATCAGGCAGGTAAGCTCGTAAACACAATCTTACCTTTCTTTTGTTTATAAAATTTTCCCGATATTCAACGGACTTCTTAGTCCAATCGTTAGAAGCTTCCCATTATCTATTCAAAACGAAAAATTTAATTTAGTTAGGATCTCCTCTGTTTATCACGAGACCATTGGTCTCATCGTTGAAAATTTCATACCGATTACCAAATCTGGTTTAAATCAGGGACCGTCACGAAATTAATTTGGTTTTTGGAGTTTTTTCAAAATATCTAGTAATAGTCAATAGATTTTACTCAAAGATTAAAATTAATTCATCAAATTTAAGGCAAAAAATAGTTGTACGTTGTTAAAATTTCAAAATTGATTTTCAGTTTTTTTTTATTTCGCTTGAACCGTAATTCGAAACATAATTATTTAGTTTCGTTTCGAATTACGGTTCAAGCGAAATAAAAAAAAATTGAAAATCAATTTTGAAATTTTAACAACGTACAACTATTTTTTGCCTTAAATTTGATGAATTAATTTTAATCTTTGAGTAAAATCTATTGACTATTACTAGATATTTTGAAAAACCTCCAAAAACAAAATTAATTTCGTGACGGTCCCTGGTTTAAATCAAAATTACCTGAGGATTAAGGCGTGTCCACTTCTCGCAAAGGTGTAGATTACAGGTATACTTATTATTTCTGACTCTACTTACTATGACGATGACAATTTCAGAACAAAACAATTCAAATTTTATTTGTACCTATCTCATATAAATATTAACAAAACTTATTAATGCTACCAACAGCTTAAGTAACGCCAAAGATACGAAATGCCTATAACCTAAAAGAACAATTTTATTTAAATTTCTAACAACGATTGTAAAAATTAATTTATTGTACGTTTCAATTGTTTTGTTACTGACCAAATTCATTTCAAATCAGGTGGGCTGGACATGGTCAAAACTGAAAATCAATTTTATATCAAAAAATTTTTTTTTCAAAGAATTTTAGACAACACGTATTTTTTTCTTTAGGTAAATAAAATTTTTTCAGAGAGTTATAAATATTTTAATTTTTATATTTTAATTTTTAAAGTCGGAATTCTTGTTTATTTAAATTTTAAGGAAAAAAATCTTATAAGTGTAATAACTTTTTAAGTAATTAGGATATTTTGTTCTATTTTTACTGCCTGAAAGAGCTACTAATCCTCTTTAAAAATCCTTTGTAAAATTTTAAAAATGTTGTAAAATAACAAAATGGCGGCCGTTTTACAAAAAAATTTTGAATTGCAATTACTCAGTAACCCCAATGTTTTCTTGGTTGAAATTTGTTTTGGAAATTGTCGTAATAGAAAAGATTATTTTTCACAAAAATTTAACTCGTGCCCGATTTTGCTTATTTGCATCCAAAAAGTTGTTTGATTCATTAAAAAATTAAACATCTTAAGTTTCAAATGGGCTCGCCAATCTCTCCTTGATTTGCTGATCTTGTGATGGAAGATCTGGAAAGTGATTGTTTACCGACATTAAAAAATAAATACTATTGTATTTCCCTTTTTTATTTCAGATATGTTGATGACACTCTTTTTTGCATAAAAAAAGACCAAGTTGACTTAATTTTAAAAGTTTTTAACTCTTATCACAAACATTTAAAATTCACTTATGAAGTAGTAAACGACAATAAAATAAATTTCTTAGACATTGCTCTTAAACAGAAAGGGCAGAACATAATTACTAATTGGTTTAGAAAGACTACTTCTTCAAATAGATTGATTAATTACTTTTCCGGTCATCCTGATCAACAAAAGAAAAATATTGTATTTAATTTGGTAGATAGAGCTATATCTCTTTCAGATGATTCTTTCCATTTTGAAAATTTAATGATTGTTAAAAAAAATTTAATTTCTAATGACTATCTAATGGACTTTATTGACAGACAAATTAAGGTTCGTCTAAATAAAATTATATATTCTAAATAAAACAGTAATGCCAATTTAAATCGTGCTGTTTTGTTTAGACAAGTTCCCAAAGTTTCTTTGTCTTTTAACAATGTTTTTTACAAAATTTCAAATATCCTTAAACAGTTTTATATTTTATCAATTCCTTTAGTTAAAAAAAAAATTAGTTTAATAAATAATATTATAAATTCATGATTGAGATAATTTCCAAAACTTTCAATGTAGGGTAATGACTTCTGGTTTGTTTATTTTTATTTTCAATTTCAAAGTTCATTGACTTTTCTATTATTAAAATATTTAAATTTGTAAATTCTGTTTAGTTTCCATTACGATGTCAAGTCTGTTGGTGTTTTATTTGTCTCGTAAATGTTTTTTAAAAATTTTATTTAAAATGACCAAAAATGTAATTTTTATACCGTTGATTTGTTAACTGCGTGTTATGTGTTAACCAATTGTTGGTAAATATTTTTTTATATAAATTCTCATTTTAAAAAAAGTGTTAAAGTGTATGAACCTAATTTTTGTTCTCTTTTTTTAATAAATTTAGCCTGATGAGGTCGGCAAATCTTGGCCGACGAAACATCGCATTTTTTGGTCAAAAATAAAATTTCAAGTTTTATTTTCCTTCCTAAGATTGTTTACTTCTCCTGCTAATATCTTAAGTTTCAGATGAGTCTTTAAACTTTATAATTCGAAGTCGCTATCTAGGATTAAATATATAAATAGAAATAATCAACTCTACCGAATTTGATAAAATAATATAACTTTTTTTTGAATAATACATTAAGCAAGATGCACTGGGTATACAAAAACCTGACTCAAACCTCACGATAAATGTGAAAACTTATATTTGAAGTTTTTCCGAAAGAAATTTCTATCAACTTGTTTTTCTCATTCTTTAATTTCATATCTCGTTTGTCCTCGTCGTCGCCGTGAGCTTCTTGAGCTGCGCATGCTTTTTGTCCTGATTGATATATGGCGTAATAGGATCATTTATTTTCTTGATGCCAAGCCATTCAGCGGGCATATACTAGTCTTGTACCTTTCTTCCTTCCTTCCGTTCTTCTTTCAACTGTTCATAGTCGTGCCACCGCGGAACCCAAGATGGCGTTACAAATTGCAGTGGAATTTACTAATGCGAAAATAACGCGTTAGGCACGAGAGCGTTCACGCGTTGTCTCCAAGAATATTATTCTCAGCTATCTAAACCAAGTTCCTTTCAAAAACACTCTAACATATTTTTACTTAGTTTTGAGTTTACTTTAATTTTTTGAATTTTATTATTATTTACTTTTTATAACGAGATGTGAATAATGAAATGATATAAGAATAATTCTTGGGCGTTCCTATGTGGGTTACTTTTTAGGGACCTGTGAGGGTTTTATTAAACAACAGATTTTTATTTTTAATTTTATCAATTTAATATATTGTGAGTGTCAATTTATTGCCGCATCACAACGCATAAAATCTCAAATACTTTAAAAGTTATCAATATCCTTCCACTTTATTTTACTGCCTGTATTTTTAGCGTCATATCTATTAGCCGATGAAAAAGCATCTAATTTAGAATTTAAAACAAATTCTTGTCCATCATTTAGATTTTCTTTCCATCAAGTGCACGCCGCTGGACACAGTTTTTATTCTAGAAATAGCTCTTGGCAAATATAAAAGCATGAGCATTTTATGTATTCGCATTAGGGATAAGAGCGCTCAAACTTGTCTTCTCTGGTATTTGAGTTTAAAGGAAATCGTGAACGTCTACTTAGTTGTCGACGTATTTATCTGGGAGAAGTGGGTGCACGTCCCATGCGTCCTGTTATGCATCTCCTGTCTAATAATCTATCCCGTAGGTGCATTTGCAATGCTACACGGCATTAATCCGCCAGTCGACCAAAGATCTTGGCAATAAACACGGCCAAGTTATTGCTTCCCTGTGCCTTGTACCAAGCCAACTTACACTGCTGCTAGTGTCGCGATAAAAAAAATCTTCGTTAATTGCAAACTTGCAAAAACGATAGTATCTAGGAACATCGTCATTAAGACAATACAAACCAATGGTAACATAGTAAAGCGGCATTTATAAAGTTCTATTCAAGCGAGAAGATCGCAATTTGCTTACCATTGATTCCAGAGCAAAAACAAGTGAGACTGCTTATGTGTTTTCTTCCCGTCATTGAATGTGATTTTCAATTCGTTGCAAAAGAAAAAACGGAAAAAAATATTTTAGTAAATAAATTTGTGAAACTTTTGTTTTGTTTTATTATATTGCATTACATTACATTGAATTTCATTATATTTTATTACTTTGCATTACATTGGAATCATTTATATTAACATTACTTTGCATTAAATTGTGCTTCAAAAATTAGTTTATTGCATAAAATTACATTGCATTATATTGCATTCAATTATTTCTCCTTACATTGTGCTACAATCTTACAATATATTACATTATACTGCATTTAATTACATTACATTGTATTGCATTACTCTGCATTGCATTATATCACATAATATTACATTTCATTACATTTCATTACATTTCATTACATTACATTACATTTCATTACATTTCATTACATTTCATTACATTTCATTACATTTCATTACATTTCATTACATTTCATTACATTTCATTACATTTCATTACATTTCATTACATTTCATTACATTTCATTACATTTCATTACATTTCATTACATTTCATTACATTTCATTACATTTCATTACATTTCATTACATTTCATTACATTTCATTACATTTCATTACATTTCATTACATTTCATTACATTTCATTACATTTCATTACATTTCATTACATTTCATTACATTTCATTACATTTCATTACATTTCATTACATTTCATTACATTTCATTACATTTCATTACATTTCATTACATTTCATTACATTTCATTACATTTCATTACATTTCATTACATTTCATTACATTTCATTACATTTCATTACATTTCATTACATTTCATTACATTTCTAACTTCTTCTATGTATGCAGTTATTGCACATCTTCTCCAAATATAATTTCACTACACTTTATCGCATATAATTATCATTAATAATTACCATAAGTATACATGTCCGACTGTAATTTAATTCAATCACCCTCATCGTTAATGCAGCGTTTATCAGAGGGAAACACTCGAGGCACTTTTTCGAGGATGACGCACTTTTTTCTCAATGACGTACTTAGTAGGCATGTTTGGTCCGAGTACTCTGTAAAAAGTATACATTTCGTAAGTTAATAAAAGCTTAAAACACATCTCGTATAACTGATATCCTGAAGGCACGTGGAGTTGAAATGCCCCTGTCTCATAATGTCGAAAACGACATGAGAATTCGTGGTTTTCGTCTCGTTTTTTATTCATTTACATACCGTGGAAGAAGAGTGACGAGGTAACATCAATGATGTGAAGCAACTGAGTTCTGCCTTTCCAGCAAGTAACGTTATTTCCCTATCATTAAATTCACACCGTGCCAGACTCCTCCGGTGGACGCACCCGGAGGTGCATTAACGGACAGGTAACCTCGTGTTTGCGATTCGCATCATCGAGTCTGACATGCTCGACAGCCGCGTGTTCCTCACGTCCTCTGAAAATTTTAACAACTTACAGTGACAAGTCGGAAATTATCTCAAACCGTTAAGCAGAAATCGTGCTTCCGTCACTGACACGATCTTCTTCCAGATTATCAATATTGGCCAATTAAAAATTATATCTAAGCATTTCGCATACTTTCCAGAGACTTCTGATTTACTGATAATTATTCAAGGTTTTAAAGTGGTTAAATCTTATACATTGTTTTTTGTATTATCCAAATTTTATATCCCTGATTCTAAACATCTAATTCTATCCATAATCCTAATTCTAATTCCATATCCCGATTTCCTTTTTTCAGATTTCATATAACAAATTTTATAATCCGAATTCTAAACCTCTCTTTTTTTATCCCGAATTCCCTTACCCAGATTCCATATCCCTGATTTTATATCCCAAATTAGAATTCGAGATTAACTTCTAATACCATCTCCCAAATTCCTTTTCCAAGGTTCAATATCCCGGATTCCTTAACCTGGATTTAAAATATCGGATTTCATGCCCTAGAGTTTATATCTCGAATTTAAAACCTTTTCTTTCATCTCCTGAATTCTCTTACCCAGATTTCATATCCCTGATTTTATATCCCGAATTAGAATTCGGGATAACCCTCTAATTTCATCTCCCAAATTTCTTTTCCCAAATCCCACATTCCGAATTCCATATCCCGGATTCTAAATCTCCAATCCCATCTCCCGAATTCCTTTCCCCGATTCTAAATCCTGGATTTCTATAACCCTGATTTCATATCCTAGCTTTCATATCCCAGATTGAAATCTTCCAATTTCATCTTTAAAATTCTTTTTGCCAGATTTCATACACTGGATTTTAAAACCCGATTTCCATATCCTAGATTTTTATCCCGGGTTCTGAACCTCTAATTCCATTTCCCGTATTCGTTTTCCCAGATTCTAAATTCCGAATTTTGTATCCCGGATCCTACAACTCAGACTTTGTTCCCCGAATATCGCATACCCGATTCCAAATCCCGAATTCCATATCGCGGATAGTATACATCTAATTTTGATTCCCGTTTAATTCCCGAATCCAAAAACCTGAAAACCAATATCCCGAAAGTCAAATATCCCGAATGTCTAAATTCCCGAATACCTTTTCCCCGAAGGTCATTTTCCCGAAGCCAATTTCGCGAAAACCTTTTTCCCGAATGTCCAAATTCTCGAAAATCAAATTTTCGAAAAATAAATATTTTACCGAATTGATTTTGTGAATTTAGACATTTAGGAAATTTAACTTTCGGGAAATTGGCCTTTGGGTTTTTAGATCAAGAATTTGACCGAGAATCAAAATTAGAGGTTTACTATCCGCTATATGGAATTCGGGATGTGGAATCGGGTATGCGATATTCGAGGAACAAAGTCTGTAGGTTCCGGGGTATAAAATTCGGAATTTGGAGTCTGGGAAAAGGAATACGGGAAATGGAATTAGAGGTTCAGAACCCGGGATAAAATCAAGGATATGGATTACAATGAATATGCACGGTATTTAGAATTTTTAGAATTGAGGTTAAAGAATTCGGGATAAGAAATCCGACGTGTTGAATTCTGATTTTGGGAAATGGGATTTGGAATTCGGGATGTAGAATCGGGTATATATCCCTCGAAGCGTGGAGTACGGCATGTGAAATCTGTGATACGAAATCGAAGTTCAGAAATTCGGGATATGATATTCCGGGATATATGATCCAGGATATGGATTCGGGTACGTTGTATTCGGGTTGTGTAGCCCGAAATTTGGAATTCCGGACACGGAATTGGGGTTAAGAAATTCAGGATATGGATTCCAAATTGTCAAATCCGGGATTTGGAATCTCGAATTTAAAATCTTAGATGAAGAATCCCTCATATTGAATCCGGGATATGGAAACCAGGATTTGAAATTCTGGATGTATTATCCAGAATATGGTTCTCGGGACACAGATTCAGAGATAAGGAATCCATGAAGGGAATACCGGTATATAAAATCCCGCAAAAGTTATTTAATTTATCCGTTTTATTAAAAATCTTCTACCTCTAATTCCTCTAAACGAACCGTCTTGAAACCTAAACGAGGTTAATCCCACCTTATTAATTTTCTCCATGACCGAGATTTCACAGACAAATTAATTGTCCGCTTTATATTTAAAAGTCATCTAAAATCTCTCTCTCAAGTTTCTTGATAAAATAACTGGCAGCAAGTCACTAAAAATTAGTCAAATTTCACTGATCCAAATTTAGAGAGTTGTTTGTGAACGGTTACGAGAATTTAAAGTGAATTCCTTTTAAGATAAAGTGACTAATAACTCTCTTAAGTGCATCTTACTTGGAGCTTAAGAAGGGTTTTAATTAGGTCGCTTTTGCTTACCAGTAAATAAATTAGGCATAATGTATGTTGGGGTATATAAGCAGCTAAATATATCAAGGAACAGTTTATCGACTGGAAGAACGAAACGAAGGCGGCGGCAGCCTTTACGTTGGCGTAGTGACGTTCACCTGGCGTTTTCCAGCTCTCTGTTCTCTGCTTCTCGCTTGTAGTTTATAGTACTAAAGACACAAGTCCATAAGCACGCATGCGTCTCACCGACCATAATACGTCCCCTCGCTCTAACAATTACACAATCCATCGCAATTAACAGCATTAACGGCCAGTTTAGATCTAATCGCCGCTGCCGCACTTCTAACTCGGTAATTACACCGTTGATATTTAATATTTCACCTTTAATGGTGGCAATTGCCGGCCAGTGTATCTTGGGTGGTGTACACGCACGACGAACTTTAAAACCACCATAACAAAAGTAGCAATTAATAGCGAGCGACAGTGTAATTTAACGTCTCCAAGACGGAGATGCAAACTAGTCGCCTTCCAGTCACTGAATATCTTATTTTCAGCAATTTTCCCGCTTGAGGTTGAAGCCCCTCGTATTGGAAAATCAATTCATTTCGGATGCATGATTTATATGGGATAAATTTAGATCTGGGCGTTGTTAAAAAGGAAAATATGAAAAATCTTGTTGAATGAATTAAGGGAATTAAATCCATTTATTGTGAACTATGGTAGAAATTTATAGAATTGGAAATAATAAGATTAGTTTTAACAAAGTTTGTTTAATGATTTTGTGACTGTGGTGTATCGTTTCCATCTAAGTGAAAGAGGTATTAATTACCTTGGGTCTGACCTTTACGAGTTTTTCTACTTAAGAGTTCTCTAGTAGTCATAGTCAGACCAGATTGCAAGTAGAAAAGGTTAGTGGAGACAGACAGCTTACGTCGCTTAAAGGGAAAGCTTTTTATTTCGACTTTTATTCTTCGGGTTTGTAGGAAACGTGTTTTAAAGCGAATTTTCATTTGTAACTTTACTCCAGTTTCTTTATTTATTAATCTCTTTATCTTTGTCTTTTATTTTCGACTTTCGTTTTTCTATCTTTTATCTACTTCAACTTTTCCATCTATGGTTTATAATTCCTTTAGCTTCTTCTTAGATTTCTGGTTTATCAGTAGTTTATTCTTACTTTTAACTTTATCATTTTCATCTTTAACGCTTTTTATTACATTCTCCATTTTTTAGACAATTCACCTTACCATCTATTCTACTTCGTCATTGTCTCCGTTTCATCCGGCTGTATTTAATCATAAATTTTGTTTATTTAAATAGTCTTGAAAATATTAATAATAATTATAGTTAAATGTAACTTTATTTAAATGCTTTAAAATAAATAAATTAATGTAGTCGGAAACTGGTACTTAGCTGAACAAAACCTGGTACAATAACGGGCATTGTATCAGTTAGATGTTTAGAAATAGAGATTTAAAATCCTGGATAAGGATTTTGAGAAAATTAATTCGAGATCTAAAATTAGATATAGGTTAGAAACTAAGATATAAATCTGGGAATAAAATTCGGGAAAAAGGAATTAGAGCCATGAAATTCGGGTTGTGGAATAGGGTATCTGGTATTCGTATTTTGGAGATAGAGTTAGAGGTTAAGAATCCGGGATATGGAATTAAGGAAAATGAATTCGTGATCTGAAATTAGAGGTTTAGAAAATATAAAATAAAATACGGAATATGGAATCTATAAAGAGGAATTGAGGAGATGGAATTATTAATATAGAATCCAGAATATAAAATCTGGGTTATGGAATCAGGGATTTAAAATATGGGAGATGGAATTAGGGAAAATGAATTTTTGGGATCTGAAATTAAATTTAGATCGGACCACTCCTATGAAAAGGAATTTGGGGTATAGAATTAAAAATTTAGAATCTGGGATATAAGCTCGGGAATATTAAATCCGGGTAAAAAAATTTGTGAGGTGGTATTAAAAATTTAGAGTCCGGTGCATTAAATCTGGGATTTGAAATCAGGGATTTAAAATCTAGAATATGGAAATCGGGAATAGAAATTCGGGTGATTGAATTAGAAGCTTAGAATTCAGGATATAAAAACTGGGATATGAAATGAGTCATTTAAAATCCGGTAACTGCAATCTGGAAAAAGTGAATTCGGAAGGTGGAAATGTGGAATTAACAATATAGAATCAGTATATAAAATCTGGGTTATGGAATCCGGGATTTAAAATCCGGGAGATGGAATTTGGAATAATGAATTCGGGATTTGAAATTAGAGGTTTAGAAACTGTAATATAAAATTCGGAATATGGAATCTGTGAAAATGAGATTCGGGAGATGGATTTAAATAATTAGAATCCGGGATATAAGTTCGGGAATATGAAATCCGGGTAAAGGAATTTGTGAGGTGGAATTATAAATTCAGAATCCGGTAAATAAAATCTGGGATTTAAAATCAGGGGTTTAAAATCTAGGATATCGGATCCGGGAAAAGGAATTCGGGAGATTGAATTAGAAGATTAGAATCCGGGATATGAAATCCGACATGTGGAATCTGAGATATGAAATCTGGAAAAGGGAATTAGTGTTCTAGAATTCGAGTTATAGAATGCCGTATTTGATGTTCGGGGAGCGGAGATCAGGATTTGGAACTCAGAATATGGAATCGTGTATGTAAAATCCGGGATATAAAATCTGAGTTATGGAATCACTGATTTCAAAATGGAAGTTGGAATTAGGGAAAATGAATTCGGGATCTGAATTAAGAGGTTTAGAAACTGTAATATAAAATTTAAAATATGAAATCTATGAAAAGGAATTCGGGAGATGGAATCTGAATTAACTGTGAGATATGAAATCCGGGATTTTTACTAAGGGAAAATGAATTCGAAGCAGGAAATGAGAGTTTTAGAGACTTGGATATAAAATTAGAAATATGGAATCTATAAAGAGGAATATGGGGGCAAGAATCAAAATTTCAGAATCCGATACATAAAATCTGGGATATGAAATCTGGGATTTAAGATTTGGAAAATGGAACCTGAGGGATGGAGTTGTGGACGTGGAATTAGAAGCTTATAATCCGGGATATTAAAACTTGGATATGATATCTGGGATATGGAATCTGAGATATGAAATCTAGAAAAGGAAATTAGTGTTATGGAATTCAAGTTGCGGAATACGGTATTTGATGTTCGGGGAGCGGAGATCAGGATTTGGAACTCAGAATATGGAATCGTGTATGTAAAATCCGGGATATAAAATCTGAGTTATGGAATCACTGATTTCAAAATGGAAGTTGGAATTAGGGAAAATGAATTCGGGATCTGAATTAAGAGGTTTAGAAACTGTAATATAAAATTTAAAATATGAAATCTATGAAAAGGAATTCGGGAGATGGAATCTGAATTAACTGTGAGATATGAAATCCGGGATTTTTACTAAGGGAAAATGAATTCGAAGCAGGAAATTAGAGTTTTAGAGACTTGGATATAAAATTAGAAATATGGAATCTATAAAGAGGAATATGGGGGCGAGAATCAAAATTTTAGAATCCGATACATAAAATCTGGGATATGAAATCTGGGATTTAAGATTTGGAAAATGGAACCTGAGGGATGGAGTTGTGGAGGTGGAATTAGAAGCTTATAATCCGGGATATTAAAACTTGGATATGAGATCTGGGATATGGAATCTGAGATATGAAATCTAGAAAAGGGAATTAGTGTTCTAGAATTCGAGTTATAGAATGCCGTATTTGATGTTCGGGGAGCGGAGATCAGGATTTGAAACTCAGAATATGGAATCATGTATGTAAAATCCGGGATATAAAATCTGAGTTATGGAATCACTGATTTCAAAATGGAAGTTGGAATTAGGGAAAATGAATTCGGGATCTGAATTAAGAGGTTTAGAAACTGTAATATAAAATTTAAAATATGAAATCTATGAAAAGGAATTCGGGAGATGGAATCTCAATTAACTGTGAGATATGAAATCCGGGATTTTTACTAAGGGAAAATGAATTCGAAGCAGGAAATTAGAGTTTTAGAGACTTGGATATAAAATTAGAAATATGGAATCTATAAAGAGGAATATGGGGGCAAGAATCAAAATTTTAGAATCCGATACATAAAATCTGGGATATGAAATCTGGGATTTAAGATTTGGAAAATGGAACCTGAGGGATGGAGTTGTGGAGGTGGAATTAGAAGCTTATAATCCGGGATATTAAAACTTGGATATGAGATCTGGGATATGGAATCTGAGATATGAAATCTAGAAAAGGGAATTAGTGTTCTAGAATTCGAGTTATAGAATGCCGTATTTGATGTTCGGGGAGCGGAGATCAGGATTTGAAACTCAGAATATGGAATCATGTATGTAAAATCCGGGATATAAAATCTGAGTTATGGAATCACTGATTTCAAAATGGAAGTTGGAATTAGGGAAAATGAATTCGGGATCTGAATTAAGAGGTTTAGAAACTGTAATATAAAATTTAAAATATGAAATCTATGAAAAGGAATTCGGGAGATGGAATCTCAATTAACTGTGAGATATGAAATCCGGGATTTTTACTAAGGGAAAATGAATTCGAAGCAGGAAATGAGAGTTTTAGAGACTTGGATATAAAATTAGAAATATGGAATCTATAAAGAGGAATATGGGGGATAGAATCAAAATTTTAGAATCCGATACAAAAATCTGGGATATGAAATCTGGGATTTAAGATTTGGAAAATGGAACCTGAGGGATGGAGTTGTGGAGGTGGAATTAGAAGCTTATAATCCGGGATAGAAAAGGGAATTAGTGTTATGGAATTCAAGTTGTGGAATACGGTATTTGATGTTCGGGGAGCGGAGATCAGGATTTGGAACTCAGAATATGGAATCGTGTATGTAAAATCCGGGATATAAAATCTGAGTTATGGAATCACTGATTTCAAAATGGAAGTTGGAATTAGGGAAAATGAATTCGGGATCTGAATTAAGAGGTTTAGAAACTGTAATATAAAATTTGAAATTCGGAATCTATGAAAAGGAATTCCGGAGATGGAGTTAAAAATTTAGAATCCGGTATATAAACTCTGGGATATGAAATCCGGGTAATGGAATTTGGGAGATGGAATTATAAATTTAGAATCTAAGATTTGAAATTAGAAAAAAAGAATTTTGTGCCGGAAAATAGACGTTTAGAAACTGGGATATAAAATTCGGAATATGGAATCTATAAAAAGGAATGTGGAAGATAGAATTAAAATTTTAGAATCCGATATATAAAATCTGGGATATTAAATTTGGGATTTAAAATTTGGAAAAAGGAATTTGGGAGAAGGAATTGTGGAGGTGAAATTAAAAGTTTTGAATCTGGGGTAAAAAATCTGGGATATGGAATATAGGAAAAGAAATTTGGAAGAAGGAATTAGAGACTTAAAATTCGGGATATAAATTCTGGGATATGAAATCCGGATATGGAATCCGAGGTATGGAAACCGGAAAGGGAATTAGGGATGTAAAATTTAGGTTGTATAATGATTTGTATGGTATTCCGGGATCTGTTAATATCTGATAATATGGAATCCTAGACCTAAAATTCAGGATGTGGAATTTTGGAAAAAAATTTGGGAGATGGAATTTGAGGCCTAGAAGCTGGGATATAAAATCTGGGATATAGAATCTTCAACCTAAAATCCGGAATATGGAGTCTAGGACAAAGAAATTTGTAAGTGGAATAAGAGTTTTAGAATTCGGGATATAAAATCTGGGATATGGAATCCGGGGTATGGTATTTGGGAAAAATAATTCTGATCCGGGAGTTAGAGGTTTAGGGACTGGGATTTAAAATTCGGAATATCGAATCTATAATAAGGAATATGGGAGAAGGAGTTTGGGGTTTAGAATCCGTGATATAAAATCTGGGATATGAAGTCCAGGATTTAAAATTCGGAAATGGAATCTTGGAAAACAAATTGGGAGATGGAATTAAAAAGTCAGAATCCGGGATATAAAATCTGAGATATTATATCCGAAATTAAAAATCCGAAATATGGAATCTTGGAAAAGGATTTTGGGAGAAGGAATTAGATGCTTAGAATTCGGGATATAAAATCTGGGATATGAAGTCCGGGATATGGAATCCGAGATATGGAAACTTAAAAGGGAATTAGGGACCTGTAAATTGGGTTCTGTAATGAAGTGTGTTATTCGTGGAGCGGAATTCGGAATTTAGAACTCGGAATATGGAATCTGGAACCTAAAATCCGGGATGTGAAATCTGGGAAAAGGAAATTAGGATAGGAATTCAGTATTCGAAAATGCCCTAAACTAAAAACAGCTTCATTCTGACCTATTTTATAATAAGACGATAAAGAAGTAGGTTGATTTTAATAAGGACGATGTTCTTCCTTCTGTTCTTGTTTTTGAATAAGGATGATGATGACATATCTAACGGCACCGAATGTAAATTGTGTTTGTGAGCAAGTCGGGTGGCCAATCGGGTGCACGCGTGCTTCAACATGAACGCGAGCCAAGTTGCAAATAATAGTATCGAGAGTTGGTATCGTGTCGCATCCTATCTTATGGTAAAGGGCTGCCCCGATGTTATAGTTAACGAGTATCGACGTAGCCAGCGAACCTGTCTTGTCCTCGATGCCTGTAACACACCTTGACTCCATGCATCTGCCGATTCTATCCTCTCTCGCTACGACGGCCATTCAATGCTTGCTCACACCTAACCCCGGATATTTATTTTCGCACGCACGTCCTTCGCGCTTATTGTATACACGCGACGTGCACACGACATATTCACGCACACCAAGAAATATCCGCTTCCCGCTGGCGTCAAGGTGTTGCCTCCATTTCTTCCACGACACCTTCCAGAAGAGACCTACAGCCTTGTGCTAACGAGACGTCCCTGCTCTGGGAGAATAGAGATACCTAGAGACGTTTCAAAGACACTGCTGTTTATTGCAAGTGGCAAAAAATACCGAGAGGATAATACCTATTATTGTTCTGTCGTCGCCCCGTTAAGAACAGCTCGCTGTAAAAAGACCTTGTTCGATTTGGTTGCGGTTCAGATGAAAGGCCTGCTTCCTCGGAACAAATCAAACCTGGTTTCAATTTGCAGAATCTGCTGTATTTAAGGGATGTAGTTTTAAGGATTAATTGAATTTTGTGTTTTTTGTTAGAAATATAGAAATGACAATGATATTCCTGCGAAGACAATGTTTTTTGTGATAATTATACAAATATTAAGGGATAACTAGTGAGTTTTTACATATAAAATAATCTCTCTCTATCTTAAGCTACCTACAATCTTTGTCTCTCTATACCGTAACGGACGAACAGCGTAACAGCTAAAAGCGTAACAGGCCTATAGCTGGCTGATTTCTTATATAGGATATTAGTCTAGAGAGAGACAGATGTAGTACGGATTGCAGATTTCAAATCCCAGATTCTGTATTCCGTGTTCTAAAATCCACATTCTAAAATCCAGATCCAAAATTTTAGTTACCACAACCTTTATTCTAGATTTCTCATTTTGTGCTTCTCAATCCACTTTCTGTAATGCAGATTTTAAATTACTGATTCCACATCTCACATTCCGGATACACCCAAAATTGAAAATGGTATTTATGGTTACACCCAAATTCCACGTTTGATATTCAATACTTCAGAATCCGCATTCCAGATTCCACATTTTTGATTTCACAACCCAGATTTTAGGTTTTTGAATACAAAACGGAAATTTCACATTCCTTGTTTAATATTGCAGGACCCACATTCCAGATTCCACAAAACCTAGAATCTAGATTCCGCATTCCATATTCCGCTATCCATCTTCTGTAGGTCAGATTCCAAATTCCTATTTCCATATCCTACATTTCGTATATTCCAGTCCAATTTTCATATTCTATACTTAAGATTCCAAATTCCTAATTTCATATCTCACTTTCCACTCTTTTATTATGAAATCGTCGTTTCAGATTTTACATCCCACAATTCTAAATTCCTAATTTCACCATTCATATTCAGGATTCCATATTCCACCTTCCAGATTTGTAGTTTAAGAATCTACATCCTAAATTCGAGATTTCGAATTCTACAATCCACATTCTATAATTCTGATTCCAAATTCTTGGTTCCACATTCCGCATTCCTTATTCTACAACCCACACTCCCAAATACACATTTACTATTTCAGAATCCGCTTTCCGGATTACAAATTTCACATATTTGATTCCACCTTTTAGAATCTAAATTTTACATCCCAGATTGCAGTTCAGAATCCGAATTTCACATTCTAGATTTCACAAATCAAGATTCTCATTTCCGATCCAATTTCCTATATTCCTCATTCTAATTCCACATTCTACTATCTAGATTCAATATTTGAGAATTTCCTTCCTGGATTCGAAATTCCACATTTTGTATTCGAAAATCCATACTCTATATATTGCAGGGAATTTAAATATTTCGTGAAAAAAAACCCGGAATTTGCGTTATTTTGTAAATAGATCCGGAAAATTGAAGGAAATAATTAAAAATTCAAAAAAATAAATTATGGAAAATAATTAAAAATTGAAAAAGCTTTTGAAAAATGACAAAAATAATGTGAATTAAAAAAAACAAGTGTAACTAAAGTTTAAGTGGAATCGCAGAAACTACATAAAAATAGAGAAGGGAGCTTGTAATATCAATTAAAAAAATTGAATAAAATAACTGTAAATTCAACAAAATATTTAAAGTTAAAAAAAATCAAGAAATTATTAAAATAATTAAAAAATGTAAAGAAAATGTTAAAAATGTGAAAAATTCGATTGAAATGGGAAAACAATAAATAAGATTTTATAAAAACAATTGATAATCCCGAAAAACATTGAAATTTAAAGAAAATTATTTAAATTTAAGAAAACATTATTTTAATTTGAAAAAAATAACACGAAAGTAAAAAGGAGTAGAGAATAAAATAATTACAAAAGGTAAAACAACTAAAAATGCAGAACATAATTACATCACTTAAAGAATCTAACAAAAATTAAAACAAAAAAAAATAATAATAAGAAATAAGGGAAAAATTTTTAAAATAAAGTTAACACTTTAAAACTGAAGAAAATAATTGTAAAATCCAGAAAGTAACTACAAATTCAAGCAAATAATTAAGAATTGAAGAAATAATTGAGAACTGAAGAATTTATTTTTATAAATTGTAAAATGTAAACGAAACTTGAAAATAAATAAATAAAATAAATAAATTTTTGTCCGAGACACTATACTAGTCTCCACCTTTCAATTAGATATATTAATTACTTTTCAACTAATTTCCTAAATTTTCATTTATTATCTCAAATCTAAGTTATTGTATCCACTTTTCAATGTTTTAATCATTCTTTAATTATTTTTCTCAAATTTCAAACAGTTTTGTCAAGTTCTAATTTTTTTTTTTTTTAATATGCAATTGTTTTCACAAACTTTATATTATTTTGATTACTTGTTGATTAAGAGCGAAAATTTCAATTATTTACCTCAAGTTTCCATTATTTTCTTCAATTTAAGATTATTTCTATAATTTTTTATTACTTTTTGTCATTTTCAATTATTTTTAAATTTTACATAATTTATCACAAATTTCACTTAATTTTTCAATTTACAATGATTTTTATCATTCTGCAATTATTTTCTTTTATTGCAAATATATGTTGTATTTTAATTTAATTATTCTTCAATTAATTTCCTAGATTTTTAAATATTTCTCTCAAATTTGAATACTTTTCTTTAATTTTTAATTTTTATTGTTATAATTTTGCAATTAACTTCTTCAATTTTCAATTATTTTTACTATTTCACAATTAAATTCCTAGATTTTCAATTATTTTTTTTAATTTTAATTTTCTTTTATCTTTTTGTAATTATTTTCTCCATCTTTTCACTGGATATATTCATTATTTTTAAATTAATTTCCTAAATTTTCATTTATTATCTCAAATCTAAGTTATCGTCTCCACTTTTTAATGTTTTAATTATTCTTCAATTATTTTTCTCAAATTTCAATTACGTTCATCAATTTGCAATGATTTTCACACAGTTTACATTACTTTGAATATTTGTTGATTAATTTTAAAAATTTCAATTATTCATCTGAAATTTCTATTATTTTTTTCAATTTTCGATTATTTCTATAATGTTGTAATTATTTTCCTGAATTTAAAATTCTTGAAACAATTTTTTAATAACCCAGACAACAAACGTACAAGTACTCAAATATATTCTGTAATTTTTACAATTATTTTTCAAATATTTATTATTTTCTTCAATTTTCAATTATTTCTATCATTTTTCAATTATTTTTTGTAATTTTCAATTATTTTTTAATCAATTCTTTAATTTCCTATTATTTATCTCCAATTTCAGTTATTTTTTTAATTCACAATTATTTTTATCATTCTGCAATTATTTTTTTTTTATTAAAAACATAAATATGTAGTAATTTTTTCAATTATTTTTCACAAATTAAAATTATTTTCTTCCATTTTTATTATTTTTATTACTTTGCAAATATTTTCTCGAATTTTTAACTGTTTTCACTATTCTTTAATTAATCTCCTAGATTTTAAAATAGTTTTCTCAAATTTTAGTAATTCTTTTGAATTTTCAATTATTATTTTTATCATTTTGCAATCATTTTCTTCTATTATTAATTATTGTTTACTATTCCTCAATTAAATTCTTAAATTTTCTATTATTATTTTCAATTTCCATTTTCTTCAGGCAATTATTTTTTCCACCTAATTTAATTAGATATATTAATTGTTTTTCAATAAACAATTATTAATTCAATTTCCTAAAATTTCATTTATTATTTTAAATCTAAGTCATTGTATCCACTTTTAAGTGTTTAAATCATTTTTCAATTATTTTTCTAAAATTTCAATTAAGTTCGTCAATTTTTAATTATAACTTTTGCGTTACAATAATTAGGCTGATTAAGAAACTCTTTAATTTATTATTGCGTCCCCATATTTGAGACATTTGTTTTTGCAGTGTAGGATTTAGAATCTGGAATTTAGGATTTGGAATTTCAAATACGAAATATGCAAATTTGAATCTAGGATGTGAAATCTGGAACTTATTTATTTTCAAATTAATGGGCAATGCCCTTTCATACATAAAGTATTTAACTAAAACTAAACCTAGTAAAACTCTAGGTAATTAACAAAACTAAACTATAAAGTTTAATCATATACAAGGCCGAAAAATAACAATTAATATAATGAAGAATTAAGTGCACTTAAAAATTTATCCATGTTAGGTTCAAAAAAGTTTAAATTTCTCAGCATAAAACTGAGGCAGTCTTTTAGGTAAATTTAGAATTTAGAATATGAAATCTTTAATGTGAAATATGGGCATTGGCTTCGAAGATATGAAATTTGGGATTTGGAGTCTGGAATCCGATTTTTGAAATCTTAAATGTACAGAAATGTTGGTTGTGTAATCGTCTCTAGAGGAAGGCATATGGATGAATTTCCCAAAATATTTTCTGGCAAATTCATCCCCGGTCAAAGTTAATTAAGTCTCCGGTAACTTAATAGAATTGAAAGTTTTTAAAATCCTGATTAAAAGTTGTAACCTAGTTGTAACGAGAAGAAATAATGACAAATAGAAATTACGAGCGATATTATTTATTAACTCAAAATGAATATGAATTAATGTCGTACAGTTAATGATTAAATATCAGCATCATACAAATTCCACAACAAATTTAAATTAAACGGTCGTGGGTGACGTCACCGATTCAATATATCCGGAAATTATAACAAAAATTATGGCATTTGCTCAAATAATGTATAAGAAATTAAATTACTCGATCATTAGAACAATCATTAAAATCATTAGAACAAGAAAATATACATTCATACGTAAAATAAAAGATAGTCAATATTAAAAATACTTATCGCCGATTTAACTGGTATTGGGCTTCCGATCTCAATTCTCTATTTCTCTCAAGAAACGACGCCAATGTTTAAACCCTGGATTCCTCAGAAGTCCCAAAAATTATTTTCCAATTGTGGACTGCAATTACGATAATATATTGGTCCTTTTTAGTGACCAATATATATTTTTTTTTAGTCTCGTACACACTTATAAATTTTATGCCACACTGAATGAAATAAAAAAATACACTTAATAAATTAGAATTGACCAACGATGACAAAACTTGAAGACAATTTATTAATTAATAAGGTACCTGACGATTTCTCGGCAAGATACGTAGCGTGTCAAGAGAACTTAATTCACACTCTAATCGGCGACAAGTGATTAATCGAGCAAGAACATTTGTTTTTATATTCCATCGAAATTTCCCTCTCTATCTTAACTTCCCAATACGTATTAAATTTTGACAATTTACAAGCGATTTCTACGCATTCGCACGAAATTGAAATTACAAAGAGTTCGTCTTACTTTATTTATCAGTAATTAACAATTATTAATATAAAAAGTGATATTATCGCTTCAAAGTTGCATGAAAATTTTCCTATATATCTTCATAATACTATGCGGAAATGTGATATTCAGAATACAGATTTTAGAATATTAAATATTAAATTAATTATGACATATTTATTCTCACCATTTCTCATTTTGAAAAATGCAACAACAATTGAAACTAATTATTCTTTCTTTTGTTTTCAGGTAAGTGAAAGGCATCTTTCAGTCGGTCTGTTATGTGATGGCTGGTGTTATGGCAATAAGGAAGATGAGTTTGCGGGCAACGAGTGTGGAGATGAGATGGTATGTAAAAAATTAGTCAACGAGCCTCCGGTTGGTCGCACGAAAGAGCTTTAAGGCACACCGGTCCCATATACGTCGTGCCAGGTCGAGATTCCTGGTCCCTTTAAAAGGCTAACCCATTTCACGGACCATTCCGTATAACACGCCTTGCATTGCATATGTCTGGCGCTCCAATCGCTTTAAACGTGGGAGTTCACTCTCAACAATAAAGTTCGATTGACCGAAGGTAATCCGTGATCGAAAGCGTCTTTTAAACGTACATCCTCGATTTCGCGCAGGCTGATTGACTCTACGCTTTGAGAACCGAGTCCTCAAGCAAAATACGCAACTTGAGCCAAAGAAATCGTCTTGTGGGATCGGCTTTTATAATTTGTTTCAACTTTTCCGGGGTCCGTATCATTTTTACACAAAATTTTTCGTCAAAATAAAGAAGCATTCTTCTAATTTTTCTGGTCCAGGAAACAACTTTTTCAAATAAACAACAAACTGAAGTATACAGACCAAAAAAATTTGTGAAACTTTACAAAACTCGTTATTCGTAACCTTCTGAGGTCGCTACATTAAAATATATTAAAACTTTAACTTTCAAAATGGTGAATCCAATATGGCGGACTTAAATTCCAAAATATAATCGATTTTTATGAAACTTGGTTTTCAGATGTTTTTTGAGTCGTAGAATGTAAATGTAATATTCAAATTGAGAAATTCAATATGGCGGATGCAATATGACGGACTTAATCTCAAAAAATAATCGATTTTTACGAAACTTGGTTTTCAGATGTTTTTTTGATCACAGATTGTAAATATAATATTCAAACTGAGAAATTCAATATGGCGGATCCAATATGACGGATTAAAATCTAAAAAAAAAGAATTGATTTTTACGAAACTTGGTTTTTAGATGTTTTTTGGGTCGCGGAATGTAAATATAATATTCAAATTGAGAAATTCAATATGGCGGATCCAATATGGCGAACTTCAATCTAAAAAAAAAGAATTGATTTTTACGAAACTTAGTTTTTAGATGTTTTTTAAGTCGCAGAATATAAATATAATATTCAAAGTGAGAAATTCAATATGCCAGATCCAATATGGCGGACTAAATTCCCCAAAAACACTCGATTTTTACCAAACTTGGTAAAAATCTCAATTTGAATATTATATTTACATTCTGCGATCCAAAAAACATCTGAAAACCAAGTTTCGTAAAAATCAATTATTATTTTTTTAGATTGAAGTTCGATATATTGGATCCGCCATATTGAATTTCTCAATTTGATTATTATATTTACATTCTGTGACCAAAAAAAGATCTAAAAACCAAGTTTCGTAAAAATCGATTATTTTTTTAGATTTTAGTCCGTCATATTGGATCCGCCATATTAAATTTTTCAATTTGAATATTATATTTACATTTTACGACCCAAAAAAATATCTGAAAACTAAGTTTCATAAAAATCGATTATTTTTAGGGTTCCGTACACAAAGTGTCCAAACGGAACCCTTATGTTTTCACTCGTTTGTCCGTCACCCAAAACCATTACCCCCCCCCCCCCTAGCGGCCAAACTATTTGAGATAGAGAGTTGAAATTTGGTACCCGTATGTATTTTCACGTGTAGATTACAGGAAAAATATAGCGAACATGATTGAATGTGATGTTCATAGTGTTGTCAAGGAAATAACAAGATTTTTTTCAAAAAATGCATTAAAATGCCTATTTACCCCCCCCCCCCCCTTATCTCCTAAACTATTTGACCTAGAGTATTGAAATTTGGTACACATATGTCTTTTCGCGAGTAGAGTCCAGGAAAAATATAGAGAACATGATTGGAGGTGATGGTCATAGCGTTGTCAAGGAAACACTTTTTTTTAAAAAAAAAACGTGCCCCCCCCCGCCTTATCTTCCAAACCATTTGACCTAGAGGTTTGAAATTTGGTATACCTAGGTATTTTTACGTGTAGATTACAGGAAAAATATAGCGAACGTTGCTGGACTTAATTTTCAAAAGTTATTAAGGAAAAGTTGAAAAGTGACAAAAAACCCCTATGTTAGAGCTCAGCGTATTTATCCTGAAAGGTTGGGAATTGGTTAAAAATGTATAATTTTATGCAGAATTTTTTATAAAACCATAAAAATTGTGGTTTAAATTTATTATCATAACATTTTTTCCAAAAAACTGAAATTTTACAAAAAAAAAATTTTTTTCTTCTAAACAGCTACAATATTTTATAGTTTCAGATTATTTTTTTGTACAAAATGTTTATTTTTATGTTTAAATTACTTTAAAAGTTTAAAATTAAAAAAATTTTTTTTTTCCTTAAAATTTAAAATTATATAAAAAATCTCGGTCTATTTGCCTGGAAGTTTTTAATTTGATAAAAATCTTATAAATATCATATAAAAATTATAAATTTTAATAAAAGTAACAAAATTATGGTTGTAATTTATTATTATTCAAATAATTCAAATAATAAGTAACTAAGGAATTATTGAAATGAATCATTAAAAATAAATAATTAAAAAAATGTTTTCAATACATTTTTAAGTTCGTGGATGGAACCCTCCGTGCGCGAGTCCGACTCGCACTTGCCCGGTATTTTTTTGGAATTTAAGTCCGCCATATTGGATTCGCCATTTTGAAAGTTAAAGTTTCATTCCAATTTTAATGGTCCGATTTCAAAAGTTTTTTTTTAGTTTAAAGCTGAAAAACGAAGCTTTTTATACCTAATAGAGGTTTTATGTTTTAAATAAAATTTATAGTAGAGAAAGAGTAAAAAATGTTCGAAAATTGGCAATATCTTTGAATTTTTTCAACTTTGGCAATGATTTACGGCCCAATATTATTTAGAATGTTTTTTTTCTGCAGTAAATTATTTAAAGAGTATTAAATTTTGCGTCGTATGAGCTTTTCTTGAATTAAATTAGTGAAAAACTGTCTGAGTTGTTGCATTATTTGTCTTTATAATCACTGTATTTTACGGGAAAATCAATTTTCAAAAATTTTAGTGTCATTCTAAAATTTCAATATTTTACCAAAATTTACTAAAAGAAATATAATAATGTTGTGAGAAGGTGAAAAGTACCACTTTCAACAATTGAAGAAACCAAAAAAAGAACGTACTGTTTTTTATTGAAATAAAATACTGTGATTTATAACATAAAAAATGCAATAACTCAGTCATTTCTTTAACAATTTAATTTAAAAAATGCTCATTCGACGCGAAATTTAATACACTTTAAATAATTCACCACAGAAAAAATCATTCTAAATAAAATTGGGCGGTAAATCATTGCTAAATTTGAAAAAATTCAAAAATATTGCCAACTTTCGAACTTTTTTACTCTATTTTTACCATAAATTATATTTAAAACATAAAACCTCTATTACGTATAAAAAGCTTTGTTTCTCAGCTTTAAAATAAAAAAAAAACTTTTGAAATCGGACCAAAAATGACGAAGTAACATTTGAAAAATTGAAAAAGGATAAAAATAATTGTAAATTTAAGAAAATTATAAAATATAGGTTAAAAATAATTAAAAAAATTACAAAATATATTTAAGATAAACAAGACTACAATTACAATTATATATTTTAACTCTTCAAACTTCAATTAATTTGAAATTTCATTAATTAAAAATTTCATTAATCCAAGCTTTGAGAATAATAAATTGAAAATACTAAAGAATTTCTGCAATTTTTATCCATTCTTTTCTATTATGCTTTCAGTTATTTGCTACAAGTTTTAACTAATTTTGTCATTTTTCAAAAACTTTCTTCAATTTCTAATTATTTTCATTATTTTTCAAATTTTCCTCTAAATTTTAAATTCAATTTCCGCAAGTTTAAATTATTTTCTTCAATTTTTTTAAACAAGATTTTTTCAGTTTTAATTATTTTCATCAGTATCAAATTAGATTAATTATTTATTATTCAATTTTCAATTTATTTCGTCATTTTTCAATTATTTTTAACAAACATGATTTTTTTTTAAATTATAAATTTTTTTTCAAATTACAATTAATTTTTTCATTATCGAATTACTAATATCAATTTGTAATGTCCATGAAATAAAAACCTGTTTTATTCTTCATCAATTTTTATTAAAAAAACTAATTTATTAAATTTTTGGTTATGATTTTTAAATTTTACTTGCATTTTTCAAGTATTTAAATAATGTTCTTCGATTTTCAATCACTTTTTTTTATATCAAATGAATTCTGTAATTTTCTCAATTTTCATAATTATCTTTAATTTCCAATTATTTTTATCATTTTTCAAGTATTATTATTTTCTTCAATTTTTTAATGATTTTTATCATTTTTGCTTCCTCATAGAGGAAGCTTTGTGATGGTTAAAATTTTCGATTTTCCAAAAATAGTCTAAATCGACTCATTTTCATCTAAAAAGCGAAAATTTTCATTCTTAAGCAAATGTCCAGATGTATGTGTGTGTGTGTGTATGTATGTATGTGTGTGTGTGTGTGTGTATAGCGTTTTTTGTGTACAAGATATTTTGAGAACGCTTAGATAGATTCCAATAAAATTTGGATGACTTATTAAGCTCATAAATATCTAAATTTGGACACAAGGATTTTTGAAAATACCCAACCAAATTTTTTTGAGCACCTTTTTTCATCGAAAAAAATCGTTTTTTGCCAAAAAATTTTTTTATGCTAAAAATACAACTTAATGAATACGAAAATCATATTCCTTATCTCAAAACGAATCAATTGACCTATATAACTTTTATAATTGATCAAGAATTCATAAAATAATTCATATTTTTTGCATTTAAAATTCTTCATTTTTAAATAACTTCCCCAATTAACTTACATATTATTAATTTCTTGCTTCCTCTATGAGGAAGCAAATTATTTTGCTTACTTGGAACCGAAATGTCCATGAAATGGACATAATTCTCACCTAGTTTAATTACTTTTTGATAGTTTCAATTATTGTTTAATTAATTTTCTAATTTCTTTATTATTTATCTCAAATCCTGGCTATTTTTTCAATTTAGGTACAATTATTTTTACCATTCTGCAATTATTTTCTTTTATTACAAATATACGTAATTCTTTTAATTATTTTTCACAAATAAAAATTATTTTCTTCAATTTTTAATTATTTTTATTACTTTGCAAATATTTTCTCGAATTTTTTTTCATAGTTCTTCAACTAATTTCCTAGATTTTAAAATTTTTTTCTCAAATTTTAATAATTTTCTTCAATTTTTAAATATTATTGTTATCATTTTGCGATCAATTTCTTCAATTTGTAAATATTTTGACTAATCCTCAATTAAATTCCTCAATTTTCAATTATTTATCTCATTTTTCAATTATTTTCTTCAATCGTTTTGCAATTATTTTCTCCACCTTTTAATTAAATATACCTATTAATTATTTTTCAATTAACTTTAAAAATTTTCGTTTATTACCTCAAATCTGCTTTATTTCAGAAGTCTTTGAGTTTTTTTGGTTAAATTACGTTCAAAATGATGAGTTTCATTGAATTCGACCACGCTGAATTGATAACCGTTTCTGAAATAAGAGAAATAGTTTTTTTTCCTGTTTTAAAGTTTGCTTAGAAAAAGGTCGTTTGTTGCATTCGTTTTAGTCCAGCTCTTGCGTTCTTAAAAAGTCATAATTAAGGTTTAATAACCCATTCATACACAGGGGAGTAATTTATCATACTCAAAGTCAAACAAAGTGCCTAGTAACGACTCGAGTGTTAAGTCATTACTGCACAAAGTACAAATCTGGAGACACTGTTACAACATCTCTGCACGTATAACTTGGATAGATTTTATTATCTTCAAGGATAGGAATTATCTCTTGATTCGATAATAACTCTTAGAGAATATTTCTTAATTTTTTTTTTAAGTAATTCTTATTTTTGTGGAGGGCAAGTTTAACTATAAACTAAGAGCTTTGCTTTTATAGGGAGCTGTCAGAAAAAGGGTGATTTTTTAGATGTGTGGTAAATCAGTCATCTTTGAACTCTTGGATCGTGAAGTACAATTTTTTCGGATTTTTGTTCCTTTAATTAATAATCATTGAATATTTTAAGAATAATAATTTGTTTAAATATTAAAACGATTTGTTTTAAAAATTTAATACACGTTGCTTTTATTTAAGAAAAAAATAAATAAGTAAACTTCAATTAAAAAGGAGCTGCAAAAAAAAAGAAGAAAGCAGAAATATGATTAAAAGATTTAAAAACATTAGAAAGTCGATGACAAAATGTTAAAATCTCAATGAGAAAATAATGTTTAAAAATAATTTAAAAATACTTGAGGAATAAGAAACGAATGAGAATATTTAATAAGAAATAATAAAAAATGGAGAAAACTATCAAAATTAGACGAACTATGCGAATAAATTAGATAGTTACCAAAAAATATTTAAATCTGTGAATTTAAAAATAGGAAAATTATGGAAAAGTTACTGTAAAATAAGAAAATGTAAAAAGATAAAGAGAAATATTCTTACAAACGAAATAAGAAAGAATCTACTTTAAAATTAAAGAAGAATATTATTTAAACATTTTTAAAAAAAAAAGAAAGACCATTTTTAAAAACTACATAAAAATGTAAAAAATGTTAAAACTGTATAAAAAATATCGCGTTAAAAATTTAAAATGGTAAAGGACGTTTATTATAATTAAGAAATTAAATAAGAAAAATGATGAAAAACGGTTTACATTTCCCTAAACAGAATAGCCTTTAGAAAATTATAAAAAACAAGAAGTTATTTTAAACATTAAAACAAGAGTAAATTTTTGTATTTTTCAATAAACTTGAAGAATAATGAGAATTTAAAAGAAACAAATTAAAAATTTCTAAGAATAATTAAAAATTTCTGAAAAATAAGAAATGAGTTTAAAATGAAAAAATGGAGTACAAGATTAAATTTACATAAAATGAAATAAAAGAAGAAAAGTCATTAAAAATGACAGAAAATAAGAAATTTGTAGAAATTAGAAATTCTAAGAGGAAAAATAAACAATTTCATAAAAAAAAGAAAACATTTTTTAGGAGTAGAAAAGTAATGATAAAACTTAGGAATTAGTTAAAAGTTTAAAGAATGTTGAAAAACTAACGATACAAAAAAAATAAATGAGAAACATTTATGAATTAGTTAAAAATTTTAAAGGAATAATAAAAACTAAGAATATTCTATAAAAAAAAATTAAGAAACGGAAAAAATCCTTTTTAAAAATTTAATAAATTATTAAGAAATGGACATTTAAAACAAATTTATAATTTCGTAAAAATTTAGTAAAAAATAAGAAGTAATAAAAATAAAATGTAATAAACGTGAATAAGCATAAATAAAGGCTACAAAAAAAATAAAATAAAAATTCTTTAGAAACAAAAAGAAGTTTAGGAAAATTGAGGGAAAAAATTTAAGACATTAAAAATTAAAATAGTTCAAATTCTAAATTACAAAAAAAAAAAAAGAAAAAGAATTCCAAATTGCAAAAAAAATAAAATAAAAATCCCTAAATTAATGTAGGAAATTTTGATAAATTGTACATATAGGTTAATCGATATCTTTTGAGATTAGAAGTATATAATCTTTTACTTATTATTTACTACTTTAATTTAATATTATTTTTACTTAATTATTAACTATGAAAATTTTTTTTTGCGAAAAACGATACTTTTCGAGGAAAAAAGTGTTGAAAAAAATGTATTTGAATATTTTCGAATACCCCTCTAAATTTAGGTGTTTATGAGTTTAATAAGATTACTAAATTTTAATGAAATTTGTCAAAACGTTCTCGAGATATCCTGATAGAAAGAAAGTTACTGCGTAAACAAACAGACAGACAGACGGACAGACAGACAGACTGACGGACAGACAGACAAACTGACGGATAGACGGACGGACATAAAGACAGACTGACGGATAGACATGCATACAGACAGACAGGCGGACACACAGACAGACCGACACACAGCCAGATGTACAGACAGACAAACGGACATTTGCTCAAGAGTGAAAATTTATTCATTTTAGATAAAAATGGGTTAATTAAACCTATACTTTGAGAAGCAACAATATCCATTAATTTTACTAATTTACGTGAAACAGTATGCTTCATATTCGAGTAGTAAAAAAGACTTTTTTTTTGCAAAAACCATATTTTCAGGTGGAAAAAAGGGTTTAAGAGAAATTCATTGATATTTTAAAAAGTCCTTGTGTACGATTTTTGATGTTTATGAGTTTAATAAGCATACTAAATTTTATTGAAATCCTTTAAAACTCTCTCGAGATAGCCTGGTGACAAAAATGTGACTACAGACACACACACACATACAGAAGTTAAAAATTTTATGAAAGAGTAAGTAGTTTGCATTATTTTGATTCTTTTAAAAGCATTAAAAATGAGGATATTTTGTCAAAATAGCTCGGAATTAAGGGGTTACATTGTCTTGATATGTCCTACACTTGGTTATAACCTAAAAATGTTTTGTCAATAAATATGAGTTATCCTTAAGGGCATGTGATGGAGAATGACGTCACTGGTATAGGCAAAATTTATCAGTAAACTTTCTGCTAAAATACTAAATATTTTGACACTAAACTTTGTAGAATTACTTGAAATATCATTAGGAAGGTTTCTCTGATCCAAGTTTGTTTGAATTTTATTTTAAACTTAATTTTTTAGCACTTCCAAATTTTAGCGAATTCTTTACAAAATTTATTTTATGTCAAAATTCAAACAAACTTGGGACAGAGAGACCTTCCTAACGATATTTTAAGTAATTCCATAAAGTTTCGAGTCAAAATATTCATTATTTTAGGAGAAAGTTTACGGACAAATTTTGCTTATACGAGTGACGTCATAATCCATCACATGCCATTAAACTTTAATTATTTTATTTCATTATTTCTTTATTCTTCATTATTTTAACAGATTTATAAGGCTATTCATGTTCGATAATTAAGCCACAACACTTAACTTTCAAACATTTGAAATAATTTGACGTGTCCAATAACTGGGTCACGGTAATTGGATCCACGATATTTTTCAAGCCCAATAACTGGAGCAAGTGACTTATTTTCTCAGCTTCTTATATTTTTTCAAAAATAAAATATTTACCTTGAAAAATAAATTAAAATTCGATGATTAATAACTGGGGGGACTATTACGTAGCTTTCGAAAACGAAAACACAAAGTTCGCGAACTTGAGTTTTCGTTTTAAAATTTACGTCATAAGCCCCTTGGTACCTCTTATCTATTTCAAAACTGAAATTTCACAAATTTTCACAAGATTCAAAATCACCAAAGTATCATCAGGTGGGCTTTTTCAAAAATCTTTTTCATATTTTTTTTTTTCGGCGTACAAGTGGACACAAGATGTTGGGAGACTGATTACAAAGGCAAGAAGAGACTTAGGTGGTTACCCAGACAGATATGCGAGTACCTGTAGAATGAGCGAGTCGAAAGCCTGAAGCAAAGTCTGCATCTGAACAATAGAGGTACGCGCGACGCTGAATATATCATTGAAAGAGCATCCCCAGCGCAATGTATCGCCCCGTGTAACGCTATATACGCATGAATATAATATGGACATTAATAAATCCAAGCAGGTATTAATGCGGCTAATGTATGCGTGCCGGGCATTTGTTATATGTCCACTTTGTAAAAGTCGCGAGGCTACAATGGCTCTTGGGTTGTTCGCCGTACGCAGACGTGGAAAGCATCTTTGAACACGTACGACCTTATGGGACTGTTGCGTGTGAATTTCGCTTATCTTCCTTGTTAAAATTCTTTCTCGAAATATTTCAGTGGCCTTATCTCGACAATGATCGAGTCGATTTTAATTCATTGACAGATAATTAGCAGAAGGAGGAGGAGGATGCAAAAAAAAAAAGTTATTTGATCACTTAATCGAGCTTGTCTCAAGTTCAGTCTCGATTTGTAAATTCTCAGGAAAAATAATCTCATGTCCTGTATCCTTGGACTTTTTTCCCGGTGTGAAAACTATAGAGATTTCCAGAGCGAATTGTGCAGTCACGGAGTTGGTTGATTTTGTCCTTGATCACCTTACTCTGGACGATAAAAGATCATGGTTGTAACTGACGAAAGAAATAAGGAGAAGGTTAAAAATTACCGCCATAATTTTCATACGGGTGTGCCTTCCATGCCTCCGTTCGACATTATAATCCCCATTAGTCTTCAAAGCCGTGTATGCATGAATTGATCGCTCCAAACAGCCGTTTCGTTTAAGCGCAATAAAAGCAACGAATTATCGTTTCTGCGCAGTTTTCTCGCGAGGCAAATATAAATTTTAGTTATTCTTGTATCGGGTAAAATAGGACAATCTCGAGGACGAAGAAAGTTGGTATTTATATTGTAATAATGGTTTTTTGTTATAATGACAAGAGGACACGTTACGTTTATTGTTATTTGAGTTGAATGCATCAAGTTCTAGATAAGAGGATTTAGTAAACGATTTTTAATAGCTTTAGAAATCTTTTTTAATATGAAACGTCTTTTTTTGGTGATAAATAATTCTGTTCATTTTAATCTTCTTTTTGTTAATATTATTTTGTATTTGGAAAATTTGCCGGATTCTATATTCTAGATACCACATTCCGGATTTAAAAGCTCAGATTCCAAAACCCAGATTCAACATCCCTGATTCCATATTACGGATTAAACTTCCTTAATGATGAAGGGAAAACTTTGTCACAAGAAGTTTTCATGCTCTGAAAAATTTGTCGACAAAGTTTTGAATTGAAGGCCGAAAATTTTTATTATCAAAATTACAACTTTGTTATTTGAAAGTATTAAACAATATAAACTTTATGGAAAACTTAATAAAAAAATTCAGGGAATAAGTTTTCAACTTTAGAAGAAAGTAAAAACTTTGCCTACAGAAGTTTTCATACTCTGAAAAATCTCTCGACAAATTTTTAAATCCTCAATTTTAATTGAAGATTCGAAAATGTATATTATCAAAATTATAACTTTGTTATTGGAAATTAATAAACAATATGAACGTCTGATTCAAAATAATAAAAAAATTAAGCGAATTAGTTTCAAACTTTCAGAAAAACTTCATTAATGAAAAAGTGAAAGCTTTGTAACAAGAAGTTTCCATAACATAAAAATTCCCTAGACAATTTTTTTGATTTGAAGGTTCCAAGACGCTTCTTATCGAACAACTTTGTTACTCTGATTTTTAAAATAACAAAATTACAAAAATTACAAAATTTTTATCAAAATTAAACAGAAAATTCTGCGAATTAGTTTCAAACTTGGAAAAAAAAGTTTCTTAATGATAAAGGAAAAACTTTGTCACAAGAAATTTCCATATTCTGAAAAATCTTTTGACAAATTTTTGAATTAGAAGTCGAAAATGTTTATTATAAAAATTAAAGTTTTGCTATTCGACATTATAAAACAATATAAACGTTTTAGCAAACTTAATAAAAAGATTCAGTAAATTAGTTTTAAATTTCGGGAGAAAATTCATTAATGGAAAACTGAAAACTTTGTAGCAAAAAGTTTTAATAACCTGAAAATTCTTTAGACAATTTTTTTATTTAAAACGTTTATTATTGAAATTGCAACTGTGTTATTCCAAATTATTAAACAATATAAGTTTTTAAACAATAATAATCAAAAAATTTAGAGAATTAGTTTCAAATTTGGGGAAAAATTTCTTTAATGATAAAGTAAAATATTTAACGCAAGAAGTTTCTATATTCTGAAAAATCTCTGAGCAATTTTTTTGATATGAAAGTTCAAAAACGTTTATTATCCAAATTACAACTTTCTTATCTGAGGTTATTAAAAAATATAAACGCTTTAAGTAATAAGAAATTCAGTGAATTAGTTTTTTACTTTAGAAGAAACTTTTTAATGATAAAGTGAAAACTTTTCCTTAAAAAGTTTTCATATTCTGAAAAATCTCTCGACAATTTTTTGATTTGAAGGTAGAAAAACGTTTGTTATCAAAATTACAACTATGTTATTGGTGGTTATTGGAAAATATTAAACAATATAAACGTTTTATGAAAAATAATAAAAAAAATTCATCCAATTAGTTACAAACTTTCAGAGAAAGTTCATTAATGAAAAAGTGAAAACTTTGTCGCGAGAAGTTTTTATAACCACAAATTTCCATAGACAATTTTTTGATTTAAAGGTTCAAAGACGTTTACTATCGAAATTACAACTTTGTGACTCCAAATTTTTAAACAATGCAAAATTTTTAGGAAAAAATAATAAAAAATTCAGCGAATTAGTTTAAAAATTAAGAAAAAACTTCCTTAATGATAAAGTAAAATATTTGTCACAAAAAGTTTTCATATTCTGAAAAATCTCTCGTTAATTTTTTTGATTTGAAAGTTCAAAATCGTTTATTGTCAAAATTACATCTTTGTCATTCGTAATTATTAAACAATAAAGATTTTTAAAGACTTATTTGAAGTTATAAGATGCACTAGGATAAATTACGTACATTTACTGTCATTTATTTTACTTTTAATAATATTCAAAGAAGTCTGAAATAAAATTAGAATTCATTTTATTGATGCATTTTGAAATGTCGGTCGGAAAGATATTAATGAAACGTAATTAACTATTACTTCTTCAATGTTATAAAAAAATCGTTTTATAATCGGCTGCAAAAATGTTTCATTTTTCTGCTAATTAGTTTCAGACTTTAGAAAAAAATTCCTTAATAAAAAAGGGAAAACTTTGTCGGAAAACAAAAACTTAAACTTAAAATTTATACCACAAATTAAACAACCCAGATTCCTTATTCCAGATTTCGGGATGCAGAATCTGAAATGTAGAATCTGGAATTTACGATTAGAACCTGGAACGTGAAATTTGAATGTGGTATTCGAATTGTGGAATCTAAAATATAAAAACTGGAATTTTTGCATTGGAATTGGGGATGTCAAATATGGGATGTGGATTCTGGAATGTGGAATTTGGAATCCTGGTTAGGAATCTTTAATGTATAAAATATAGAATATGGAATTTGCAATATGGAATATGGGATTTGATATAGGAAATTCAGTATGTAAAATCTGGAATGTAAAATTGAAGGTTTGGAATTCGGGATATGGAATTTCAAGTTCGTTATTTTTAATCTGGGATTTGATATCTGGAATCTGGCATGTAGGTTCTAAAATGTTGATTCAGGGATTTGAAATTCGTATTCTGAGAAGAAGAATCTGGAATCCAAATTGGGAATTTTAAATACGAGGGTTTGGAAATTGGAATTTAGAATTTAGAACTCCGAATGTGAATTCTGGAATGCAGAATCTGGGATATGGAATCCAGAATGTCGAATCCGAATTGTGAAATGAGGTTTGTGGAGTCTGTGATATAGATTTTGGAATCCAGTATATGTAATTGTAATTTAGAAATAGAAAATATAATCTTAAATGCGAATTTAGGGATGTTTATTCTTGAATTTGGATTCTGGATTCTGAAAAGGGGAATCTGTAATCTGGTTTGTGAATCTTAAATAAAGGATTTTGAATATGTAATATGGGATTTTGAACACGGAATATAGAATTCGTAATATGGAATTCAGTATTGTAAATTCTGAAATGTAGAAACTGGACTTTGAAATTTGATATGTTTCACCTACGTAGTGTGGAGTTTGGAGTCCGTGTTGGGAATTTTAAATATGAGATTTTGGAATATGTTATCTGGGATGTGGAATTCTGTACGTGGATTCTGGAATGTGAAATCTGGGATTTGGAATCCAGGATGTGAAATCTGGGATGTGAATTCTAGGATATTGATTTTGGATTTTGAAATTTGGATTCTAAAAAGTAGAATCTGTAATCCGGGTTGGTAATTTGGGCATTTGGGATGCGGATTCTGGGATGTTGATTTATGGATGTTGATGTTGAGATGTTAAATCTTGGATCCAGAATGTGGAAACTGAAAAATATGATTTTGTATATGGATTCTAAAATGTGGAATTTGGGTTGTAGAATCCAAGATATGGAATTCAAGTTATTGATTCCAAAATTTCAAATCTGGGATGAAGAGTCCGAGAAAATTTACGTAACCGATCCCCAGGAAACTACACTTCATAATGCTGACTGTAGAATGTTGAAAGAAACAATTGGACAAAAAGAGTGTGTCGCAATCAAACGAGTTTATGTACTTCACGTATGTACTCGACAGACAAAAAAACTCAGCAAATAAAAAAAGAAGTGAAGAAGAGCGAAGTCTACTGGCAGGCATAGATCATTGAAGAAGTGCAGAGCTGAGAAATACGAGCCAGGGGAATCAGCAGCGAGAAGATTCGCGAGCAAAATCCAGAAAGAGGCTTTGTAGGGAAACCAGAAAGAGAATAGGATAATAAAGATTGGCGGCACTCTAGAAACATGGAAGTGTTCTCTTTATCGATAGAAACATCTGTCGCGAAGAGCGCTATCTTCTGTGTTTTCATCTCGTGACAAATATTACATTCATGTGACAATGCATGTATTACAAAAAGATTTTACAACCTCAGATTGAGGCAGTGATTGTTGTGGCTTATGCTACTGGTCACAACTTGTAGCTTCTATTCAATTGAATGCTCCCAACTGTACCATTCTCTTAATATTCTTCTAATGCCTTGATCCTTATTCTTCGATTATATTGGAGATCATTGTTTCCATTTAATATTTTTTCAATATGTTCAACTCTTTTTTTTGCAAAAATAAAGCTTTTATTGTTTTTATTACTACTCTATTTCTTTTCAATATCCTAAGAAGATTCCTGTTTTATATCCTTTCAATAACCTAAGAAGAATCCATCTCTATGAAGAATATTAAAACCGAACGGTACAGTTCTCATCTTCAAATTCTCAGTTTTCCAATAAGATAATTAATCTAGAATAAATGGATCAAGGGAACGATAGAATAAAAAAGTAATGTTGTGCCTTGCAATAAATCACGGTCTGAAAAATTTGTAAGTACAGACTATCAGACGGAAGATACCTTTCAAATAATCATTAATAAATTTATTATTCTACTTTAATCATCAATAAACTTATCTTCGAGTATTTTATGGTTGTAACGGTGTTTTGCAATCATGAGAGAGCTTTTTTCATGTTGATAGTAATTAATACTCGGGTACTAATGAAACAACTGCTGGCGCAAGATTAAGCTTCTTTATGCCACAGACTGCTTTTCTTCCAACAATGAATGGAACTGACAGGATATTATTTCTAATCACAAGCTTGTTAATATACACTCGATGAAATCGAAACAGAAATGGTTAACAGTGTTAATTGAATGTGAACGATTAGATGAAGAGAGTTAATGATACAAATTAACATGCAAATGAGCTTCTATTCTTACAGTTCCGTGTACAAGCAAATACTGCAATGATATTTTAAATTTGAATTTGAGAAATAAGAAGTGTTTACAATTTAAATGGGAAAAATCCAAACATGAATATAATTTAACATGTATCTGGCAAGACATGTGAAATGGTTTCTTGATGGCAGCCGATGGACACATCGCGGAATCCTATTCATAAGTATCCCCACCACTTTTAGTACTTTTTTAATAAGCTTCTCTTTTTCTTCTTTTTCTTCTTCTTCTGCTTCTTCTGCTTCCACTTCTTCTCATTTAAAAGGTTAATTAGCTATCAATTCATTTTACGAAATTCAGAAAACACTATAACATTTCCTTTCAACATTTAAAACCTTGAATGTTTGCATTACAGAATTTTTTTTGTATTGGTAATTTATTAGCAATTTATACCATAATTGATGATCTTAGAAGACCCAATCAGATTTACAAGTATCCCCACCACTTTTACCACTTCTTTAATAACCGTCTCTTTCTTCTTCTTCTTCTTCTTCTTCTTCTTCTTCTTCTTCTTTGTCTTCTTCTCCTTCGTTTTAATGTTTAATTAGCTATCTGACAATTTATTTCACAAAAGTCTGAAAACAAGATCACAAATATTCCTTTCAAGTTTCAACATTTAAAACCATAAATGTTTGCAATACACAAATTTTCCTACTATAAATAACTATAATATTTAAAAATAAATAAAACAAGTTTTGTACCTACATTCAACAAAATTTATAAAATTTTAGACTACAAAAAATGCAAAAAATAATTGAAAATTAATAAAATAATTCCAATTTTTGCAAATAAATTAAAAAAAAAAGAAAACAATTAAAAATTAGCGAAAGTAATTTAAAAAATCATAGAAATGTTTTAAAATGAAAGAAAATAATTTAAATTTGATAAAAATACTTGAAAGTCTTAGAAATAAATTGAAAAAATTAGAATATTGAAAAATTGAAGAAAATAATTGAAAACAGAAAAAAAATGTTTTGCAATTGTGATAAATAATTAAGAATTTAGAGTATTAATTCAGAAATAATGAAAATGACTAAAAATAGAGGAAAATAGTGTAAAAATAACATACATAGTTTAAAAAGGAAGAAAGTAATTAAAATTTGAGAAAATAATTGGAAAAATTACATAATATATTATAAACAAATGAAAGTTAAATAAATTTTCAGATAAATACTTGAAACTGTTAGAAGTTTATTAAAAAAATAGAAGGAATTATTAAAAATTAAAGAAAATAAATGAAATAAAATAAACATAATCTGAAAATTGAAGAGAACAATTTTTAATTTAAGAGAAATAATTCCAAGAAATACATAAAATATAAAAAAATCATAGAGAAAATTGAAAATTAAATAAAATAATGAAAATTTCAGAAAAATAATAATTAAAATTTTTTTGGAAATTATGAAAAAGAACGTAGTTAATTTAAAATTGAAGAAAATAGTAGAAATATAATATAAGTAATTAAAAATTGAATTAAATAATTGAAATATCAGACAAATAGTTTCAAATTTTTGAAATTACGAAAAAAATTGAAAATATTTAAAAATTGAAGAAAATAATGGACAATTTAAGAAAATTATTTAAAAATCTTAAAAGTAATTAAAAAAAATTAGAATAATTAAAAAATGAGAAATGAAGTCAAAATGATTTTAAAATTTGAAACTTGAAGAAAATAACTGAAATAGGATAAAAACAATGAAAAGTCAAAAAGATAAATGAAATTTGATATAAATAATTTAAAAAATTGCAGAATGTTTTTTAATAAAACAAAGAATTGAAATGTGAGAAAAATATTTAAAAATCTTAGAAATTAATTGAAAAAAATGAGAGTAATTAAGAATTGAAGAAAAGAATTGAAGAAAGCTAAAAGTTATTGAAAATTAAAATAATTAATAAAAATTTTTTGTAATTTTGAAAACAAACGGAAAAAATTAAAAAATGAAGAAAATATTTGAAATTTCCGAAAAGTACTTGAAAATCTTAAAAAATAATTTTACAAAATGAGGAAAAACAATTAATAATTGAGGGAAAAATTTGAAAAAAGAATAAAAATAATTGAAATATGATAAATATAATTTAAAATTTTAAAAAATATTTGAAATATCTGGAAAAGAATTAAAATTTCAGATAAATAATTAAAACTTTTAAAAATTATGACAAAAAAATGAAAATAAATTGAAATTGGACAAAACAATTGAAGGTTGAGAAAAATACTTTAAAAAAATTAATTTAAAAATACTTTAAAAAATTAATTTAAAAATACTTTAAAAAATTAATTTAAAAATTAATTAAAATCTTAATTTTGAAAAATTATTGAACTATGATGAAAATAATAAAAACTTTTAAAAAATAATTGAAATTTTTGAAAATTATGCCAAAAGAATGAAAATAATAGAAAAATTACAGAATTTATTTTTAAGCAGAAGAAAATAATTGAAAAATCGTTTAAAAAATTGAAAATTAAAGACAATAATTTAAATTTGAGAAGATATCTGAAAATTTGGGTAATTAATTAAAAAATAAAAAAAATAATTAAAAGATGGAGAAAATAATTGCAAAATGATAAAAAGAAATGAATAATTGAAAATTGAAATTTGATTTAAAGCTCATGATATTAGTTTAGAAATAATGAAAATGATTTAAAATTGAAGGTAATAATTTCAAGATGAAAATAATAATGCTAAATTAAAAAAAGTAATTTAAATTTACATTAAATAATATAAAATTTAGCAATAAATAATTGAAATTGATTTAATGTCGAAAAGAAAATAATTATAATTGAAATGTGATTGAAAAAATTCCAGAAAATAATTGAAATTTGCGGAAGGTAAATTTAAGATTTGTGGAAAGAAGTGAGAAATAATTAAAATAATTAAACTTTGCAAATAATAATTGAAAAATGATAAAGTTGGTTGAAAATTGTAGATTAAGTCATTGAAATCATAAGAGAAAAGAAAGATTAAAAATTGAAGAAATTTTGAAAGCGCTTTAAATTTAGTATATTTGAACCGTTGATTAATTGAACTTCTAATTAATAAATAAATAATTTAAAAAACGATAAAAAGGAAAAATTCTTAAAATAAAAAATATTTTTAAAAACTACATTTCAAGACAAATAAAATGCTTTTTTAACTTTTAAAATCGGTTAAGAAGATCTCAAAAAAAATGTTTTCATTTTGCACTATTAAAAATTTCAATCACTAATATACTTCAAAGAAAATTATTTTTTTTATTTTAATAATTTTAGAGACTTATTAACATAGTATAAGAATAACAAAAATGATGTCTCATTAGAAATAGAATTTTGATAATTTTAGCCGATCCGCTTGGCGAAGCCTGACCCAAGTTCAAATTACCAGAAATTTAAAAAAATTAAAATTGCTTTAAATTTAAAATTTGAGAACTATTGGTAGATATTGGTAATTTATTGTTAATTTATACCATAATTGATGATCTTAGAAGACCCAATCAGATTCATAAGTATCCCCACCACTTTTACCACTTTCTTAATAACATTCTTTTTTCTTTATCTCCTTCTTCTTCTTTTATTTCTCCTTCGTTTTAATATTTAATTCTACCTGACAATTCATTTTACAAAATTCAGAAAACACCATAACATTTTCTTTCAACATTTAAAATCTTAAGGCTCAAAATTTCTGAAGTAGGCCACTTTTTTTTTATGGTGATATTTTATTATGTCTTATAAACATTTTTGTAGTATTTTCAAACCTAAATACTGTCCTGAAGTTGTTTTGCAAATTTTTAATTTTTTCATGAGTTATTGTTTAAACAATTTTCAAGTATCAAGTTATTAATAAATTTTTTTTACCGTTTTACTCGATGGATTTTGATAAAATTTGGTATGAGTAGTACACAATACCCATGCTTTAGGATAAAAAAAATTAATTTGATGTCGTGCCAAATTTGTTTAAAATAGCAACAATTATTATAAACAATTAAAAATAAATTAAACTTCTCATCCGAATTCCGTATTTTTTCTTAGCAATTTAGATTCCCTGTTTTGTTACGAGTAATTAAAAAAAAGTTAGTATTCTTCATTATCACTATTTTTTGGTAATATTTAGGCAAATTTTGAATACCTATCATAAATATTAAAAACTACTAATGTAATTTCTAATTTGTTTAAACAAATTATTATTGTTTATTTTTAATTTCTTCGCAAATCGTGCTACAGAGTTACAACTTTTTCTTAATTTTGCAACTTTTCGAGGCCATTGGAGTCAAACGCGAACAAAAAAATTAAAATAATAATTTTAAAAATTGTTTAAACAAATTATATTGTTTATTTTCAAGATTTGCACAAATTGCGCTACAGAGTTGCAACTTTTTCCCAATTTTGCAACTTTTCGAGGTCAGTTAAGCTATGTACTAACAAAAAACTAAAAATAATAATTTTTACAATTGTTTAAACAATTTAATAATGTTTAATTATAACTTTTTATTAAATAGGAGGTTCTACCGTATGACGGTACTAGGCAAAACAGAGACAATTATTTTGAGGTTAGGTTTAAATTTAATTTTACTAATATATAATTAAACAATTGTATTTATTAACTTCTTAAATATTACTATTTTTGATGTGTGATCAAAATCAACATTTTAAAATGTCAGAACGTCTGAACTGTGTCGTGTAAAAAGTGAAATGTTTTTACAAATTAATTTATTGCAACTCTCACAGGAACCTATTGTACTTTTTTAAATACAATATCGATTCATTACATATTTGTGTTTAACTATACAAAGTATGATCACTATTTGGTCATTTAATAATTTATAGTACGAAAATATATGGGACAAAGTAATGAATTCTCATAAGAATCAATGTTAAACAGTGAAAAAATAAATCGATCATAACTTTTTTCCCAAGAACCTACAGGTCTCAAAAATTAAACTACAAAATTTTAGAAACTTTATTTAGCAGTACACCAAGTTTTATCAAAATCTGTTTGATTATTCGATTTACGGTAGAACTTCTTTAAATGTTTGAATTACACAAATTTTCCTACCATACTAATTGGTAATCTATACCATATAATTGTTGATCTTAAAAGACCCAATCAGACTCTTTGAGTTGTATTTTGAAAAAAAAGAAACGTTTTTAAATTTCAAATAAGGAAAGACAATAAAACGTGTTCGGAAGCTGTCTAGAAGCATTGCGGAAATCTGAAAGGATTAAGTTTGGTAATAGGAATGCAGGTAAAGGAAGTAAAGAATGAGAGCGGTGGCGACAGGTAGGCATGTCCAAGGTATATATTGGCCATGGGAAGATAGTCTAGCGCCTCCCGTACCTCATGTAACTAACATTAGATGCATTATGCATGTTAGGTGGCCTGGCGAGGTGTCACTGAGACAACGCTACAACACCTTTGCGACCGAAGTGTGCTGAGTTTCTAGTCCAACGCACGACGTAACTTCTTGTCTGTGTATGTAGTCACCGTGAGATCTGCCCGATACAGCATTGTAAACCATTGTAATGGTAATACGCCATTCGGCTGATCTGATATATCACGACGTGCGCTCGACTTCTGCCGTAAACTTGTCCTGCGCGTGCGTACACGTGGATACGAAGAGGGTTCACTAATATTCTCAAATCTTTCTTCAAAGATCACTAAACAACTATTTATTTATCTTGAATCAAGATTCACCTGTTTCTCTTCAATTAAAGATGCAAAATCTCTCTTGGCATTGTCAGAAAGGTTTCGTTTCCAAAAGTTACGCGCTTTTCAATTTTCGAACAAAAAATCCATCGAGGAAATTTTAGAATTAAGAAAACTTCTTATGACAAAGTTTTTCCTAGTTTATTAAGGAATTTCATCTTGAAGTTTGAAACAAATTGGGTGAAAAATGAAGAAATTATATAGAAAATAGTAAAATGATATTTTTCTGTTTTGCAAGAAACTTAAAAGAAATCTGCATTCAAAATTAAAGTTTGGTCCATTTTTTCAAGAGCCGTGTGTGTGTGTGGAATTTTTTCTGCGCCTGTTATACAAGCATCATAAATTCATAAGGAAGACAGACCCGAGCTCGCATCGATTTCATCGGTCCTCGTATATCAGTCAACATTAAGGCAGCCATAAAACAGCTCCATTCTCGTTTCTATAGTTTAAACTCCGTGGCGTATTTTGCACGCCCTTTCATAATTATCGGCACGATTTGTTACGTTGATCTGCTGATAAACCACTTTCTTTTCCTCCCTGGGCGCATTATTTGTCGATTTTCTTTCATTCCTATTTCGGCAAATATATAAATATACTAACAGTACAGAAGTGCAGTTTTAGTAACTTTAGCAACCGGTTATTCAAAGAAATTATGATATCATCCCTAGGAAGATTTTCGATCCTATTAAAAAAATTTTTCTATCACACGATTAAAACTTAGTAAACCTTTTAGTAAGTAGTACTGATCTAATCTCCTTAAGGCTTTTTATCGTCTAAAAAAGCAGGGTTTTTTTTCAAAAGTAATTCCTTATCTATCTAAAAGCAGTTCCTCTTTTAAAATTTTTTATTATCATCACAGTAATTAATTAATATTCAACTTACTAATTAGGTTAATTTTTGACTAAATTTAAATTATCATAACCATTAATTGGTTTCATTCTCTTAAAATTCTTCTTAATATAGTCGAACGTGTTACTAGCTGCGTAACGAAGAAAGTAGCATCTCGAAATGGGTGTATAATGATATCTCGAAGAAACGATTTCTTCGATAAGAGTGGCTGTTGAGTGCTGCCATTATACGAGATTATTTTCTGGCCGCCCAGATCTTTAGTTTTATTGGGCGCAGTCTCGAAAGAAAAAGAAAAACCAATGTCTGGCGATGAGAGTCTCTCGAAAGATTCCCGAATCATTCTTGACAAGGACGTTCGAGTTGCGGTTGAAGGCGACTTGTTTAGTCGGCAGTTGAAAGCATCTCTCCAACTTTGAGGATGGTCCAATCATTATACTTTTACCAAAGATACAACTTTTGCTGACTTCTCCTTTATCATCATCTGTATCCAAGGCAAACTGAACATTCGTTATATCAACCCTATCTCTATCCCGCACGTCCCGACGAATAACGGTAAATCCTTAAAAATGTTGTCTGAACTTCTCAGATAAGGCACCTGCTCCGACCATTTGTGTCATAATTGCACCCATTACTTGACCTCGGGGAGTCCGCTAAAGTACTGAAGACGTTTTTATTGTCTACTTTTTCCTAGGAAAAAAAACAGACACTAAATTTATATCAGTTTTCATTCTATGTATGTTGCTGCTGAGGAAAAATATCATTTTACTTGTTCTCACGGTAAATTCTTTATTTTTGGATGAATTAATCTCATACTTTGGGAAAAACTACCTTAATGATATAGGAAAAACTTTCTCACAACAAGTTTTCTTAATCTGAAAATTTTCTCGACAGTTTTTTGATCTGAAGGTTCGAAAACGTGATATAAACTTTATTTTCGGTTACGAGATGCGCTAGGATAAAAAAGCAAACATTATTTACCTTCTGTTTTATTTTCAATAATTTTTTAAGACTTCAAACTTTGAAGAAAGGTTTCTTATTAAAAAACGAACAAATTTGTCGTCAGAGTTTTTCCTAATATGAAAATTTTATCGACAACTTTTTAATCCGAACATTGAAATTAACATAAAAGATTAGAAGATTTTAATGCAGACGAATTTAACCAAGGTAACAACTTTAGGAACATTTTAAAATCTGAAATGTAAAAGGAAATTGAATAAAAAGAATTTTGAACAATTTTCATGAAAAAAGAATAAACTAATAGGATAAATCAAATTATTGCCTTATTATAGTTTGTTTAATTTGTTTCTTCTTTTGTCTAATGAAGTTTGAAAACGAGTTTGATTTGACAAGACATAATTAACCTGATCGAAAAGTACTTGTTTTTCTCGGTACGTGTGATTTTATGCCCACTTAAGGTGATTTAGTTTCAACAGAAGGAGACAAGTGGCCCAAGATCCTTTCGCCTCGCCGCGTAACAGCTCTGACGTTGAATTCTGATAAATTCCTTGACGGGCGTTTGAGAGAGTAATTAAATTGATTGAGGACTTGAAAACAAACAGAAGAGAAGCTAGACAAAGGCTGGCAACGATGCCGCCATTGAAAAGCTGATGAACCTTCTTCGTTATGTGACAATGCTTAAATCTTGGCAGTACCAGTACTTCAAAGTATCTCGTACTTGAAAGACCTTGAGCTTCTTGACATCTTCAATCAGTGGCAAGTAACAAGAAAAATCTAAGAGACAGCGATTGGTATCAATTTATAGACAATTAATGATTAAAATTACTAATTTTGAGACTGACATTTTTTTTTATTGGGAAATTACGAGTCTTTGAAGTTAAACCAAGAAAAATTGAAAATTTTTTAATTTTTCCTTAGCGGGAAAATAATAGTAAAAATGGTGGAAGCTAATATTTCATATAATGGTTAAAGAATTTCTGTTTCAAATATTACTATGGTTTTTTGAATATGTTTTATGACAAATTTTTTATTTTTTAATATTACTTGGACTAATTTTAACAACTGGTGGACTTTTGGAAAAATTATTACATTATTTGCAAGATATTTCGGATTTCGTGTTCTAAATTTCATACCATAAATTTTTTTCATCATGGATTTTAGATTTTAAATTCCAAATCTTGACTTATTAGAGTATTATAAAATATTTATAAAATTGAAATGATAACTAGACAAGCGGAAAGTAAATGAAATAAGTGCAAATAAAGAAATTTTCAATTTGGTAGAAAATAAAAAATCTCGTACTAATTTGCAAGAAAATATAAACATTATATAGATCAATCGATTCATTTTTCATTGTAAAATATTGTTTGCAAAGAAATTACAGCTGAAGTTGATAATTAAAGAAGTTACATCAACTACATAAAAATGAAAATTTCCTAAAAAATTAAAAACCTTTATTAGTTTTGGTAATATTTATTTACTTATTTACTACGTTGCATTTTTAACATAAAAAAAAGTATTTCCTAAAAACGATATTTTTATATCAGAAGAAGTGATTAGGTATTTTAAAAAATCCCTGAGGAAAAAATGTACGTATTTATGTGTTCAACAAGCCTACCAAATTATATTAAAATGCGTTGGAATGTATTCGACATATTCTGGCGATATGAAACTTACTAAAGACAAACGGACATACAGACAAACAAACTTACAGACAAACAGACGGACAAACAGACTGACTGACATGCGGGCGGACGGATAGACAGATATACAGTCAGACAAGCGGACAGACAGACAGACAGACAGGCAGATTGACAGATGTTCAGGAAAATGTACAAACAGACAGACGGATTGACAGATGGTCAGGAAAACGGACAAACAGACGGATAAACAGACGGATAGACAAAGGGCCGTACAGACAGATATACGGATAGACAGACAAAAAGACAGTGACAGATCGACAGACGGACAAGCAGACAGACAAATTGACAGACATACAGATAGAGAGACAGACTGGCAGACGGACGAAAAAACGGACAAAGAGACGGACAGACAAACGGACAGACAGACAAACAGGCGGACAGACTGACTGACTGACTGACTGTCAGGCGGACAGATGGATAAACAGACGGACAGACAGACTGACGGACGGACAGACGGACAAAGAGACAGTCGGATATTTACCTAAGGATTAAATTTTATCCATTTTAGATAAAAATGAGTCGTTTAAACAAATTTTTGAAAAATCGTAATAACCACAAAGGTTCCTCTATGAGAATGCAAAATGAAAAAATTCCTAGAAATATAAATATTAATTAGACAAAGAAGAAAATGACATTAATTCATATAACAAAGCTAAAAAAATAACTAGAAAATCTGGCATTATATTAAAGATAAGAATTTAGAATATGGAATGTGAAATCTAAAATGTGAAATTAGGGATATAGAATCAGGGATGTGGAATCTTAAATTCCAAATGTTAAATGCATGAGATGGAGTCCGAAATTAAAATCAGGGAAATTTAATTCCAGATATAGAAAAAATGCTGTGGAATTTAGAAAATAGGTGAAATTTCGGTATAGAATCTGGAATATAGAATCTTGGATTAGGATTTTGACATGCGGAATCTGGCATTTGGAATCTGGGATGTGAACTTTTGGTGTGAAGTCTGGATATCGGAATCAGGAATTAGAATTTCAGCCTGTAGAATGTTACATTTAGAATTTGAAATGTGAAATCTGAGAAATAATATCTGAGATTAGAATCAGGAATCTGATGTATAGTAACCGGAATGTAAAGTAAGAGATATGTAATCTGGGATTCGGATTTTGGCATTTTGAATTTGGGATGTTAATTTTAAAATCTGAGATATGAGGGTTATGGCAAATGGAATGAAGATTCTGGAATATGGAATTCCGAGTTTTAAACATTGGATAAGGAATCTGTGATATGGAATTTTGGTGTAGAATCCTGTATCAGGAATTTGGAATATGGGATTAGGATTTTGGAAATTGGAATCTGGGATGTGAAATGTAGGATGATGAATCTAGGATGAGGAATCTGGGATGTGGAATTTAGGATGTGGAATCTAGGAAGTAGAGACTAGAATGTCGAATCTAGAATGTGGAATCTAGGATGTGGAATATAGGATGTGGAATCTAGAATGTGGAATCTAGGATGTGGAATTTAGGATGTGGAATCTAGGATGTAGAATCTAGGATGTGGAATCTAGTATGTGGAATCTAGTATGTGGAATCTAAGATGTGGAATTTTGGATGTGGAATCTGGAACCTGTAATTTCGTAATGTTATCCAGAATTTGGAATCTTAGATGTGGAATTAGAATATGGAATTCGGAAATATGAGAAATCGCGTTTGCGGAATTTCAGTAAAGAAATTCTGTTCTTAAATTTGATTTGCAGAATCTAGGATATAGAATTTGTTTCGTGAAATTCTGGTATTGAATGCAGAATCCGATATTGGAATCTGAATTTTGTCATATGAAATTTAGTAGGTATAGGGAATTGGGTATATGTAATTTGGGGAATGGAATATTTGATGCGATATTTAGGAAATAGCATCCAAAATGTAAAATCTGGGATGTGAAATTTGGGAATATGGAATATGTTCTATAGAACATGGGGTGTGAAATTTACAATGTAAAATCTAAAAAAAGGGAATCTGGAAATGGGTTCCAGAATGTGGAATCTGGCGTATGTAATCCGGGATGTAGAATCTGCGATGTGTAATCGGGAATGTAAAACCTGGAATTTTAGAATCCGGAGTACCGAATCTTGAATAAGGAATTAGGAATATAAGACCTTATTTAAAATCTACGATGCAAAATTCAAACGTAGATATTGTAATACAGAATCCGAAATCCTTGATGTAGAATCCGGATTCTTAAAGTCTGGGTTGTTGAATCCGGGATGTAGAATTCGATTTTTAAGTTCCGGTGCGGAATCTGAGTTATGAAATCTGGGATACGGAATCTGGGATTTTGGACATCGAATCCGAGGTACCGTATCCGTAATGTGAAATCTAGAATTTAAAATCCGGAATATTTATTTCGGGATGCATAATCTTGAATGTGGAATCTGGAATCTTGAATCCAAAATACCTAATCACTCACACTGTTTCCTAATTTTCCAAATATCAATAATTATTCCCTGGATATTTACACCAAAAAAGTACATTGAAAATAAAACTCACTAATCCCATCAGCCTGAGTGTATTCAAACTTACACATTTAATGAAAAAAAGCGCGAGGTCTGCTCGACCTTTGGCCTGTAACGAGGCACTGTCTCACGGTTGGTTGGTCGGTGTAAAGGAATAGGCAAAAAGTGCCCATTCGTTACGTCTGGTAGGAAACGGAGATCGGCACGCGTAATGTATTTTCCAGCCAAGCTTTGAATCCTCGTCGGTTAAGGCCGGTGTAATTGCATTGTATGCGGTTGTCCTTTGAGACGCCAATCACTGGCGACAAAACGTTCGTCGTCGGGGCTTACTGGACGGCGTCGAGTCCAGGTTTCGATGTCTCGTCTCGGCTCCAGAGGAAAGTGACTATTCCTCTCTCTCTCTCTCTCTTGGGGGCTAGCTCGGATTTACATTTGGAAATGGACAGTGAGGTCTTCTCTGCTGCCATTATCTCTTTTCGCGAGGGCGAGAGAATGCGTCCTTAAGCTCTTCTGTGAAAGAGCAGAATCAATCAACTATTTATATACAACCCAGGTGAGATGGAAATTGTTACTCGACCGGGGAAAAAAAAGCTCTTTCAATTTATCGATTAGAGAATAAAATATATAATCGAATGGCTTATTGAAATATGACGGGGTTTCAGAGACAAAGGCATAAAGACACGGCTCTGCGTCAAGACGTCTTTATATGACTTTCACGTCGAGTAGAAAATTTGATTTGTCACCGATCCAAGGAATAATTCTTCCATCCACGCAGACTCGTAACTCTGAACGGTTCCTTTACATACCACGCTATTCGCTTTGGCTATTGTTGCTTGTTTTATTTCAGCAGGGAAGAGCGTCATTTTCTCCTGGCAATAAGTCAAAGTTGATCGTCCAGAAGAGCCGAGTAACACGGAACGTCCTCTTGGTCGTTGGTAGATATGCAAGATGCGTATATCGCCTCTAGGCAGGCCTCTTGAAGACTGCCTATAGATTGAAAAAAAATTTTAGTAGAGAAATCCAACTAACATTGAGTACTTCAGTGCAAAATAGTTAAGATAATCAATTTTTTAGCTAATTTAACCATATTCGTGTTGTTAATTTTATTATTTTTTTAAGAAGTTTTACAAAAAGTTTTTTCACAAACAAGCAAAATTAAAGAATGTAATGAAAATACGTAATTCTACATCCTAGATTCCGCATCCCGGATTCCATATTCTTGATTTCGTATCCCCGATTTCACATCTTAGATTCCACATTCCATAATCTAAGTTCTTGGTTTCAATCAAAATTTCCTAGTTATTTTTTCACTTTCTACTTATTTTTTGCTTAATTTTTTAGTAACTATTTTGAAGTTTTTAGTTTTGTTATATCAACTAATGTCATTTTCTTCTTATGCTTAGTTAATATTTAGATTTCAAATAGTTTTTTCCTTTTCGCGTCTTCATAGAGAAAGCTTTGTGATCGTTTCGATTTTTCAAAAAATTGTTTAAACGACTCATTTTCATCCAAAATGGATAGAATCTAATTCTTAAGTGAATATCTGTCTGTCTCTCTAACTGTCTGTCTGTCTGCTTGTCCGTCTGTCGATCCGTTTGACAGTCTTTTTTTCTGTCTGTCCACCTGTTTGTCCGCCTGTCTGTCCGTATATCTGTCTGTACGTCCGCCTGTCTATCCGTTTCTTTATCCGGCTGTTTATCCGCCTGATTTTCCGTTTTCCTGCCCATCCGTCTGTTAATCCGCCTGTCGATCCATCTGACAGACTTTTTGTCGGTCTGTTCGTCTGTCCGCAAGTTTGTCAGTCTGTCTGTTCGTATATCTGCCTGTCCGCCTGTCTATCCGTTTGTTTATTTGTTTGTTTATCCGCCTGTTTGTCCGTTTGACTGACCATCTGTCTGTCCGTTTGTCTGTCAGTTTGTCTGTCTATCTGTCCGCCCGTCTTTATATCCGTCTGTCTGTCTGTTTATCCGACTCTTTGTTCGTTTGTCCGTCCGTTTGTCAGTCTGTCTCTCTATCTGTTTTCCTGCCCGTTTGTGTATTCGTCTGAATTTCTGCTTGTCCGTCTGACAGCCTTTTTGTCTGTCTGTCCGTCTGTCTGTCTGACCGTATATCTGTTTATATATATGTCCGTCTGCCTATCCGCCTGTTTATCCGTCTGTTTGTCCGTTTGTCTGTCTGTCAGTATGTCTGTCTGTCTGTTTGTCCGTACGCCTGTTCGACCGTCTGTCCATCTGTCTGTATACGTATATCTGTCTGTATGTCCGTCTGTCTGTCCGTCTGTCTATCCGTCTGTCTATCCATCTGTTTATCCATTTGTTTGTCCGTTTGTCTGTCAGTATGTCTGCCTATCTATCCGCCCGTCTGTATATCCGCCTGTCTGTCTGTTTGTCCGTCCGATCATCTGTTTATCCGTCTGCCAGTCTGCCTGTCTGTTTGTCCATCTTTCTGTAGTTAGTTTTTGATGCTTTGAAAATAGACGCCTGACTTTTGTCTGGAGATTATTAAGATTACATAAACTAGGCATACAAAACTATGATCTGCCTAAAAATTTTTATCATTGATTTCATATTTATTTGTCAATAAATAGAATTTTTTTCCAAATCAAAAATCGATAACAGGGGGGGGGGGGGGGTTAAATTTGACCGAGAATGACCCTTATATATATTTTTAAAACAATATGAAATTTAATGCATAATTTTGTCTACATATTTTTAAAGCTCTGCTTTTCCCGGGGAGAACGCATTAAGGTTGAATGAAAAATATTAAATTTCTTGGAAGATATTGAGGTTTTTGAAGGTGGGATAAGTATATGTCTCATGGACGTGAAAAGGTACTCAGTTGAGGACCTATTGAATTACTTCGGGTGGTTAAAAAGTAGTCAAATCTACTAATAATTTTTTTTGTATTGTAAAATCTTGTTCCTTTTTTCGGGATGCTGAGTTTTATAAAAGAAGCTGATATGGATACTGAAACAATGCGAACAGTTGTTGCACTTTTCTTACCTGGCTAATGATGACTATCGAGATCGACTTAGTGACTCGTCGCTGAATATAACTTGAGACTAGACTATGTTGTATGACAATCACGTAAAGCGAGATACTCGTTGTTGAGGCTGGAAAACAGCCTCTAGATCAGAAGACGCGTGCCGCGTCGATTCTCGGTAAGCGCCGCACGTTATCGGTTCTATGCGGACTCTGCGTTTTAATCGCTGATTTAATTCGATTTTAAAAGGCGAGAGAAACCTAAACGGAACGGACTTTGAGCTTCGAATATGGCTCGATGGAGATTATTAACCTTCACCCTTAACTGGCACCCTGCTATTTTTTCATAATTTTTCTCCAGATAACGAGCTGTCTTTATAAGGCCAAAATTAACGTTTCTGAAAGGTGCCGTAAAATCGCCTGTTAGTGGAATAACAAATTTGTGAGGTTATTTTAATAATTCCCACGGTTACCAATTTTGAGAGAATCGAGTTTTCTTTAATTTAATGGTCGTGAATGAGAATTTAGATATGATCGGATTTGATTCTGGATAATTTAAGGGTATTAAAAATATCCTTTCTAGAATTCTAATTAGATTAAACATAATTTTAATTAGTATAATAACCAGACTGTTTTTTCCGTGTAATTCTAAGCAGTACTAATCAGTTTCAAATTATAAACAGATTGAAATTATTTTTAAGTTAACCGAGTTCATGAGTATTTTTAAAATGTTTTAAACAAGATATAATTTATTTGAAACACTTTTAGACAAGTTCCAGAGAGTTTTAAATCATTTCGATACAGTTAAACTAATTTTGAGTAGTATTTAACTATTTATAAATTAAAAAAAAACAGTTAAAAAGTTTTGTACTAGCCACAAACAGTTTTAAACTAGTTCTAAATGGTTGTAAACAAGTTCCAAACAGTTTAAAACAAGTTTCAAATAGTCAAAAACAACTTCCAAACAGTTAACAACAAATTCAAAAAAAGTTAAAAACAAGTTCTAAATAGTTAAAAACATGTTTTAAACAGTTAGAAACAAGATCCAGACAGTTATAAATAAGTTTTAAAAAGTTGGACTGATTTTTAATAGTCTTATAACATTTTAAATATTTTAAACAGTTAAAATAGTTCTGAACTGTTCTAAACGCGTTGTAAAACGTTCTTATTAGTTTAATATAGTTTTAAACAAGCTTTAAAAGTTTCAGTTTATTCTAACTATTTTCAAACAGTTTTAAACCAGTTCTAAGCAGTTAAACTAGTTTTACAAAGTTTGAAATTAATTCATTAAATTTGTAAACAAGTTTGAATACACTCAAATAGTTCTAACTAGTTTTAAATAGGTTTGAACTAGTTGTAAACAGTTTTAAATATTTTAGAACAAGTTATAAACAGTTTAAACATGTTTGAACAAGTTATAAACATTTAAAAATATGTTGCAACTGGTTGCAAACAATTTTAAACTTGTTTGAACAAGTTATAAAATATTTAAAACATGTTTCAACAGGTTACAAACATTTTTTAAAATGTCAAAACAGTTTTGAACTACCTATAAACATTTTTTGACAGTTCTAATTAGTCACAAGCAGATTTAAACTAGTTATAAATAGTTTTAAAAAGTTCAAGACATATTTGAACTAGTTATAAACAGTTTCAAAAAGTTTCAAACAGTTTTGAACTAGTTTAAACATTTGTAATCATGTTAAAACTAATTATAAACAGTTTCAAACATTTTTGAACTAGTTGTAGACTATTTTAAATATTTTAGAACCAGTTATAAACAGTTTTAAACTTGTTTTAACAAATTATTAACATTTTATAACATGTTTCAACTGATTACAAACAGTTTTCGAAATGTCAAAACAGTTTTGAACTAAACAATTTTAGTTATAAATATTTTTAGACAGTTTTAAACAGTCTCGGACAGATTTATTAAGTTAGTTATAAATAGTTTAAAAGTTATTTGAACTAGTTATAAATTGTTTTAAAAAGTTCCAAATAGTTTTGAACTAGTTATAAATATTTTTAAACTAGTTATGAACTTCTTTAATAATATTTAAACTAGTTATAAACAGTCTCAAACAATTTTGAACTAGTTATAAACAGTTTCAAACATGTTTGAACTGGTTATAAACAGTTTTTTAAAAATATGTTTGAAATTTTTAAAGTTTTCAACATTTTTGAACTAGTTAGAAACAGTTTTGAATATTTTTAACAAGTTATACAAATGTTTCAACTGGTTTAAAACAGTTTTAAAAATGTCAAAACAATTTTCAACTAGTTCTAAACATTTTAGTCAGTTGTAAATAGTCCTGAACAGATTTAAACTAGTTATAAATAGTTTTAAATAGTTCAAAACATATTTGAACTAGTTTTTAACAGTTTTAAATAGTTCCAAACAGTTTTAATCATGTTTGAACTAACTGTAAACAGTGTCAAACATTTTTGAACTACTTTTAAAGTACTATAACGAGTCCTAAGCAGTTTTAAATAAGTTTTAAACTTTTTAAAACATCTTTGTACTACTTGTAAACAGTTTTAAGTAAGTTCTAAACAGTTTTAATTAGTACCAATTAGTTGTTAACTGTTTTGAACTACTTCAAAATTTTTTTTTCTAAATCATCAAGCAAAATTATTATTTTAAAATGTCAAAAAAAAATTTACCAACAAATTATTTAACGCATAACTTTATAAGATTTCTAAATTTATAAGTTTCAAGACTCTATCTTTCATTTTGATTTTCATTTTAATTGGGTCGTGTTTTTCAACCCACTCCGGGCGGTCGAACCAACAATTTCCGTTGGTAGTGAATATTTCTAAATATAAAATAAAAAAAAACATAAATCATTTTTATGATTAAAAATCTACTGTATAAGAAGAGGTATGTCAAAATCAATTAGTTTTTCGAATTTTAAAAAAGTGCTTCAACAATCTATCGTTCTTTAAGCAGTAAAAAAGTGTCATCGCATTCTCTTCTTTATTTACCATGTTTCGCCTTTCGTCTCAGAGGGAGGTCGGATAAGAAGTGCAGGAGTCGTGCATTCATGCAGAGAACACTGCTATGCAGCTTGTTTTGCCTTCGGTAGAGGATAACTCGGAATACATATTCATGCGTGAGTGTGTGAAAGTCGATATGAAAAAGTTTTTGCTATAAGATATTTTCGAAACCTTCAAGTGCTGGCGTTCCTGTTAAGAATTCACTGTAAATAAGTCATTCGTTGACGATTTCACATGTGGACATAATAGATTGATTCCGAGTAAATTAATAAAATTTATTGGACACTTGAGCAATTATTTTATACTTAGGTTTATTATCGTTTATCTCTGTTGTTTAGAACATGTATAAATTATTATTAACTTATTACTCACATATAAATAGTCGCTTTTTTTGTTAATGAAAAAAAAAATCTTGTTTACGAGCTCTTCTATAAAATTCACGTGTGATTTACTATCTTCTCGGTAGTGATTGATATCGAAGAAACACGTTGTGTTCACACTTGAAACTGCGTAGGCTGCGGCTAAGCCACTTTGACAAAACAAGGCTACTTATAGTCTTTTATTGTCGCACGTGGCTACTAGATCGGTAGTTTCCATTTCGCCTCTAATAATAAATTATCGCTTTCCAAGATTGATGTCCTTTCAAATACATACTCAGTTTTTCCTTCTAAAGCTCGTATACCATATTTCATTTCTTTTCAAGAAAACATTGACACTCCCATTAAAAACTCTTTGAAACCTGCTACTTTTTTCCACCGTAGACTAATAAATCTTAAATTTCTAAACATGACAATTCGCGTAGAATCTGAATTTCTATTCCTTTTTTTTAAAAAAAAAAACTTCCCAGGTTTACTTTCAAGTTTGAAAGGCACTCAGAATATAGTTCTGATGCGTATAAAGCTGAACTGTTAAATTGGAAATGTCTTGAAGCTGGGCTGCTTTTAAATTGAAAGGATCGTTAGCTAGTTTTGCGAAAGACGACACTAATTTGTGCTGGTTCATGAAAGCAAACACGATAGTTTGAATGTCGTACTCATTCATCTCGGCAATGTTACAGAGCTCGTGCGCTTCACGACTCGAAAGTTGCCAATCTTTCTGCTCATCAGCGTGGAAGTCATGGGTCACCTGGCAAGTCACGATCACGCGTGTGTACTGCTCTCTTCCAAGCAATTTTATAGCTCTCACCTACAGAATCCTAATGTCGATTTGTTCTCTGCACTTTGCTGCAATCATCTGATGCCTAGACGCGACTCACCTTACGCACAACCTCAATTCGATAAAAAAATCCAAGATTATATTCACTTAAGTATTTTTTATTTAATTATTCAAAATTACTAATTACTGGCGACATTTATCTGGATTAAATTATAATTAGGGATATTAAAGTTACTTAAAAATGTGAATATTTTGTAAAATTTTATTTTTTGTTTGTATAAATAATGTGTTGGACTACTGCGCATACGTAAGTGTCATAATTAACTACTGCGCATGTGTTAGTGTCATAATTAACTACTGCGCATGTGTTAGTGTTATAATTAACTACTGCGCATGCGTAACTGCCATAACAAAGTACTGCGCATGTGTAACTGTTATAATAAACTACTGCGCATGCGCAACTGTCATAACAAACTACTGCGCATGTGTTACTGTTACAATAAGCTACTGCGCAGGTGTAACCGTTATTATTAACAACTGCGCATGTGTTACTTTCGTAGTTAACTACTGCGCATATATAACTGCCATAGATAACCTACTGCGCATATAAAATTGTTCTAATTAACAACCGCGCATGTGTTACTATCATATTTAAGTAATGCGCATGTATAAATGTTATAATAAACTACTGCTCAAATGAAATTTTCCTAATTAGCAACTGCGCATTAGTAATAGTCATTGTTCACTACTCCGCATCTGTACCAGTTATTTTTAAGTAGTGCGCATGTGCAACTGACTTAGTAAACCTCTGCGCATGCGTAACTTATACTGAACTAATGCTCATGTAAATTATCGCTTTACTTAAAAGTAGTTTACAATAGTTTTTCATACGCAGTAGTTAGTAATTTCAACTAAACATGCGCAATAGTATAATATCATAATTGTACATTCGCAGTAGTTTAGTATGATATTTGAACAACTGCAATAATATAATATTTGCATATGCGCAATAGTATAGTGTCATAATTCCACATGTGCAAAATTTAAAAATGAAATTATCACATACGAGGTACTTAACTATGACAGTTACACGTGCGCAGTAAGTTATTAGGATTGTTACCCATGCGCAGTAGTTAGCTACGACTGATATACATGCGCAATAACTGTCTGCGAACGTTATACTTGCGCAGTAGTTTATTGCAACTGCTACACATGCGCAGTAGTTTACTGCGACTGTTTCACATGCGCAGTAGTTTACTGCGCCTATCACACATGCGCTGTAGTTTGTTGCGCCAGTTACACATACGCAGTAGTTTATTGTGACTGTTACGCATGCGCAGTAGTTTACTGCGACTATTACACTTGTTCAGTAGTTCACTGCAACTGTTACACATGCGCAGTATAATTGTACGAGTGTCGGAGAGTGTGAAACAAGTCGTTAAGTTTAAGTTATTTGAATGATTTTGTAATTAATTCGTTTTAAATACAATTTTTCAAAAAAATTTAAGTTAAAAACATCTTTTGATGATGGAATATAATTACAAATTTTTTTATTTGGTTGAAATCCTTTCGTGACAAGTAAAATGAATTAAAATGAAGATCAAGTTTTAAGAATAAGTGTTGGCAAACTTTAAAAATGGGTGATAAATTACATTTTAAAAAGATTGAAAATTTATGCAGATTTTATTTATTTTGGTTAAATTCGTGTGAAGTATTCTCGAACCATTTCAACAACATTGCATGGTGGGTGGTCGGGCTCCTTATCGCAGTGACTACGATAAAGCGCGCCTGCCGCTTCTCTTATCTAATGCTCTTACTTAGTGATTCGATAATATACTGTGCGTTGCCTCAAGCCTGTTCTCGAGGAGTGAAAAGTACATGAACATTTTGCACGTGGCACCTTGTCGGACGATATTGTCTTTAAATTCTAGATATTACTACTTTCTTAAAAGCACGATAAAGTCGCTAATTAAAATCAGCTACTTTTGGACTGAAAATTAAATATATTTTATGATAAGTGTGTCCTTTGGTTATTAAGGTGCTGTTTCAATTAGGAATGATATTTTTTTAACAAAATTTATTGTATTAATCATTGTACGTCATATCTTAAAGAGAATGTGTTCATGAGTGGACTAACTCTCTGATTTATAATAAAAACCATTGTATGGAAATTAAAATCCTTTAGTAGTTATGAATTACTAAGTTAGTCTGAGGACGTATTTTTATTATAAGAATTATTAGGTTGGGTTGCTTAGAGGTAAGAGGACTTTTCGAGGCTAGAGGGTTGTAGGGAAAATTTTAGTTGCATACCAGGGTTGTACAAACTTTTATCCTTCATGTATGAATTGCGAAGATTACTTCTGCGCATAACTAAATAGGATAGAACACTACTGCGCATGTCTAAATTGCATAAATAACTACTGCGCATGTCTAAATTACATAAATAACTACTGCGCATGTCTAAAATGCATAAACTACTACTGCGCATATTTTAATAGGATAAAAAATTACTGAGCGTGTCTAGGTGACATAGATAACAACTGCGCATGTCTAAAATGTAAGGATAACTTTTGCGCATGTCTAAGTGGCATAGATAACTACTGCGCATGTCGAAATTGCATAGATCTTTATTGCGCATGCCGAACTTGCAAAAACAACTACTGCGCATATCTAAATTGATTACATAATTTCTGCGCATGTTTAAAACACGTGTGTCACTACTACGCATGTACAACTTTCAAAGGTCATCATTGCGCATTTCCAAGTTGCATAGACAACTACTGAGCATGGCAGATGGATAAAGTTATAATGCACATGTTTAAATTTCAAGGGGATCGCATCCTAAAAAAAGTTAAAAAATCGTAACAATCTTCTTTATAATTTGCACCTGCACAGAATTGGTCCATGCCATTTAGACACACGCAGTAAAAATCTACACTATTAAGACATGCGCAGGAGTGTTCTATTCAATTTAGACATGCGCAGTAATATTTTATACAATTTATACATGCGCAGTAGCATTCTGTGCAATTTAGACATGCGCAGTAATATTCTATGCAATTTAGACATGCGCAGTAGTATTTTTTGCAATTTAGACATGCGCAGTAGTAATCTAGTAAAGTTAGACATGCGCAGTAGTAATATATCAAAGTAAGACATGCGTAGAAGTATTTTTTGTAATTTAGACATGCGCAGTAGTATTCTAAGCAAGTTAGACATGCGCAGTAGTAACCTAGTAAAGTTCGAGATGCGCAGAAGTATTTTTTGCAATTTATACATGCGCAGTAGTATTGTAAGCAAGTTAGACATGCGCAGTAGTAATATACGAAAAATATTAAGGTAGCTGGTAAGTTGTAGTACGCGTGGTCAGAGACTTATAGAAATGTGATTATGGGGCAAGCATGTGTGTCAATGCGTTGAAGTGGTATTTCCATTAGACAGAGATGGAGTGCTAGCATATTGGAGAGGATTCTTAGTTAATTAGAGTAGCGTTTAAAACTCCCTGGAAAAGCAACAGAGAAATCATTTTATAACATAAAATGTTACTATTATGCTGTAAAAAAATATGAATCAATACATAAAATAAATAAATGACAAATACTTAAAAAGTTGCAGTTGATACGTCATCGGTAACAAGAACACAGGTGTAACAATCAGCCGGTTGTCAATTATAGCCTTTTTCTCATTGGAATTCTGTTTGAAAGCTTGATATGTCTATTCTGGAAAATCTAAGATTATTTATGCACACACCTGAACACGAAGAACGTCTTGACGCTTTGGATCGGTACAGTATTCCGTTTGTGCAACCAACCGACCTTACCTATAATCTTATATGTATCCAACAACACGTGCCACGTTCGCTGCATGAACTATTCGATTGCTCTTGTAGTTGCACCAACACTGAGACAAGTGTCTGTGCTCTCGAATGTGTGTGACTTCTGAGTCGCTCTCCCTGAATGTATCGTACATATATACAGCTGAAGGAAGAACTTCTAGTAGGCTGACTTTCACTGGGAGGAAAATTAAAAGCTATTTACCCAACGGGCTTGTGCTCGTATCGTCGAAACTATGATCGTGTTGCAGAAGACTTAGTCCTGCCACTGAATCTTCACGGTTGCTTAACATTAAACAATTTTATTGAATGTACTGACAAGCAACATTCGTGCTAAGTGACGTTGATATCAACCCTCTAGCTTCTAAAGATCTCTAGAATATCGTCTACTGAAAGAAGTTGTTTGTCTGCAACTGAAATTTGTAAAGTTTAGGAACGTCAAACTTGAAATTGAGATGATAATAAAATTCCCGAAAACAATTTTCTTGGTAATTCAAATAGGGACCATTATTTAAATTTTTATGCATTTTTTTTACATATAACACTTATTTGAAATTCTGTTAATTACCTGAATATAATTTCTTGTACATAAATTTCGAGAATTCTCCTTTTTAGAATTTGCCAATTAAAAGGCACGGAATTACATTTACGACTCGATTCTTATCTTAATTAATTTTTGGAAATAACAGGTATAAAAGACATAAACAATTGACGAAGTAAATTTTTTAAATTTAACGAGGGGCTGTTACGTGATGCGAGAGAAGATTCAGGACTGAAGAGTGTGAAACATTGGCAATATTTTGGACGACTCTATTTAACCAGTTTATAAATGAAAGATAATTGAAAGATTCTCATTAGGAAGGAAACCCGACTAGCGTGCACTGGGCCTCCTTTACGGCCAGGAGTTCTGGGTTGAGAAAGACTTGGTAAAACATTAATTGTTGGAGATATAAAGGTGAAGAGAGCGGGTAGAACGATCTCAAGTTATTTTAACGAATGCAATTATACAGACTCGTGTGCGTCCAACTGTGAATCCGACAAAACGGTCGATCGTCTCTCGTTGCTCATTTGCGATTGTTCATTTCGCGGAAGCTTATATGTTTAGAAACACACACTCCCCGACTAATTAATAAACAAAAACTGAAACTCTTGCATCATACCTTACAACACGTTAATGTATTTTAAGAAACTAAGTTAAGAGCTTTGCATTAAAAATAGATTCTCAAGCATATTCGTATAATTTTATTTAATTCTTTATAGTTATATTTAGATTTCTATCTAAAGCGGTATTATTTATATTTAATTTTGCAGCAGATTCAGGTATTGAGAGACTTGAAAATAGGATAACCGATTGATTTGATATATTATGACAATTTTTAATATAACATATTTATTACGATGATAATTTTCATGTTTTAATAGGTATGGAAATATAAAACTGAGAGCGAATCATTAAACCTGAAGGTTTCTGCTGATTATGTCTTTATTGCCTAGGTTACTACTGCGCATGTTCAAATTGGATAGGTAACTATTGCGCATGTCTAAATGGCATAGATAGCTACTGCGCATTTCTGCATTACAAACAGTACTAATGTTCATGTACAAATGACAAATATGACTACTGCGCATATCTAAATTTTCTAGAATACTGCAACGCATTTCTAAATGGTAAAAAACACTACTGCGCATGTTTAAATTGCATAGATGGCTACTGCGCATGTCCATCTTGCCTAGATAACTACTGCGCATGTCTAAGTATCACAAGCTGGTTACTACACATGTCTACATGATAAACATGACTACTGCGCATGTCTAAATTGCATAGATGACTACTGCGCATGTCTATATTGCCCAGCTCACCACTCCGCATGTAAAAAATGCAGAGATGACTACTGCGCATGTCAATCATGCACAGATGACTACTGCGCATGCCTAACTTGCAAAGGTCACTATTGTACATGTAATCTACACTGAAAAGAGGTTAGGAAATCTGTCAAACTTAGTTCCTTACAGCAGAAGTATTATAACCTCCGAATAACAGCAAATCCACATTGGTGTTGCTCCTGCATTATTTTGGTACATATATTGTACCAAACGTGTTCCCCAGGACGTAAGATAGCTGCTGCTCTTAACTTTGGTACGGCTCCCATACCAAACTGAGACAGCTCTGTTACCTAATTGTAATCATCTATCTATATCGGTCATTTCGAACATATCGTGTACTAAACTTTTTTCGGTGTATGCAATCACGACATTGTAAAAATTACTAGTGATAATGTATACAATTATGACTTGCGCAGAAGTAATCTTTTGCAACTTGGATATGCGCGGTATTCATCATGCAACTTAGACACGCGCAGTAGTCTCCCTTTGAAATTCAAACATGTGCAAAAGTTATCTATACACTTTAGACATGCGCAGTTGTTAATTTCGCATTTTAGACATGCGCAGTAGTATTTGTAATACTTTGGCAGTAGTAGCATAGCAGAGTTGGACATGCACAGTAGTTATTTTTAAAACTTAGTCATTGGTGGTTTAATTATTTTGTAATTGAAATATGCGCAGTAGTGACATTTGCATTTTAGACATGCGCCAATGTTATTTATGCAATTTAGACATGCGCAGTAGTTACTTTTGAACATAAGATATGCGCAGTAGTGACATTTGCATTTTAGACATGCGCAAAAGTTATTTATGCAATTTACATATGCACAGTAGTAGTTTAGCGGAGTTAGACATACGCAATAGTGTTTTTTTAAATATGCGCAAAACTTATTTATGTAATTTAGACATGCGTGATGGTATGTCTTTGTAATTTAAACATGCGCAATAATTATTTTTCCAATTTAGACATTCGTCGTGTCCTTTTTTTGTAATTTAAATATGCGCAGTAGTGACATTTGCATTTTAGATATGCGCAAAAGTTGTTCATGCAATTTAGATATGTGCAGTAGTAGTCTAGCTGAGTTAGACTTGCGCAGTAGTTGTTTTTGCAATTTAATCATTCGTGGTGGTATTTTTTTGTAATTTAAATATGTGCAGTAGTGACCTTTACATTTTAGACATGCGCAAAACTTTTTTGTGTAATTTAGACATGCACAGTAGAAATCAAGCCACTTTAGACATGCATGGAGGTATTTCTTATCAATTTAAACAGGCGCAAAAGTTATGTATGCAATTTAGACATGCGCAGTAGTAATCTAGCAGAGTTAGACATGCGCAATAGTTAGTTATGAAATTTAATTATTCGTGGTGGACTTATTTGTAATTTAAATATACGCAGCAGTGACCTTTGCATTTTAGACATGCGCAAAAGTTATTTATGTAATTTAGACATGCGCAGTAGATATCGAGGCACTTGGACACGTCTGGTTGTATTTGCTGGTAATTTAAACATGCGCAGTAGTGATCGTTGGATTTTAGACATGCGCAAAAGTTAAATATGCAATTTATACATGCGCAGTTCTTATTTTTGAAATTTAGACATGCGCAGTAGTGTTTTATTAAATTCGAACATTCTCAGTGGTTAATGAACGTAATTGAAACACTCGCCTATATAATATCACTCTTCTATATCTGGTATTTATTAACATATCTATTAGATACGAGCATATTTGTTTTTCGTTTTTTGTTATTGTCTCGTGCGTGCATAGAGCTTGTGTTATTTTAATAGCATTCTCAATCATTTTCATAATGTGCTTTTTCTACTTTTTCAATATATTCTGACGCAGCATGAAGCGCAAGAATTGACAGATTATATGGACAGGCGTTAAAATTCCCATTAGAAATGCCTGGCTTGGTGGACTTTTGATCCATTAACTACTTGTATCGGCGTGGGAATAGATGGAAGGCTGATGGATTTGTGGTGCAGTGCTGTATATCGCTACCTCTATATAATCCGCGATGAGTTATATTTGATTAGTCTCATTAGGTTACTCGATTAACGAGCCGCGCCATTATTTCGCAACGCTTTCGAATCCCTCGTTTCGCACAAATTATACTTTCGAGCCTGATGAAAATTCTCAAAGTGAGCCAATCGTAAAGGATGTTCGTGTGAAATTGGTCAGGTTTTATTTGTATAATTTATTCTTAGTTTGGATAAAGCAAATATAGCAAAATCATAGCCGCAAGGATAACAATTCTCCGGGCTCGAAATTACGATTATGATTTCAGAGGTGAAAGGATTATTTACTATTCTCAGGTTTCATAAATCATTTATAGAAGAGCGTCTCAGTTTGATTGAAATTTAAAACAATGTATATGTATGCATTTTTGAATATAATTTTCTAAAATTTTAAACTGTACATTTGTAACTCTGACAAATGATGTTAATTTAATCGAAATGAAAAAAGTCTTTAAGTAGCTTATCTCTTGTGTTTAACATTGATTATTGAACCATATTCATAAAGTAGTTTCAGTTTCATATGTAATTTAAATGCATTATGGAAAATGAGAGAAACCCGGCGAAAGTAACTATAACATTGGCAACCGTTGCGTTATCACGTAACAGAGTTATGTGTAATAATATGACGATAATAGTAAACCAAGTTGCCAGAATATGGTCATGCAATCATATAACAAACCAAGGCTGCTTATTTTCTCCTCCACTTTCATGCACACCTGCTCTTCGTAATTAAAAAATCATAGGAAGGTTACGACTTTAATGGATTCGTGATTTTTTAATGAACTGAAAGAGCTTGATCCACCATCTGATTCATTATTAAAAATGTTCTATAAATTCCAATAGTTCTGGATATTAAGGCATAAATTATTGATGTTAATTAATTCCACTGTTCGTTTATTATTTAACTTTACTTTTCTATTTGGAGTTTCTGTCGTGGAGAAATTGACTTTTAATTCTGCAAAAGAGGCAGAATCAGTTTCGAAACGTTATATTCTAATTTATCCCAAGGGTTCAATTACGTAATTTATCCCTGATTTAACATTTCGGATTTTCCTCAGTATATATTTTAATTTCTATTTCGGCTATTTAAAACTTTGTTATTTTTTAAAATCTAACACTACAATTAATATAAATTATAAATTCATCATTGATATCAAACTGTTTTATTCTTTCAAGAAAATTTTGGTCTGTAGATTTTGCATATTTAATTTTTATGCGGGTGGTCGTATTGTATTAAAACAGAATGGAAAGAGTAATTATTACATGTCCGTTTGAAACTCTGGCTCTTGTGTCATAGACATATAATTATAATAACTTTGCTCGCGTGCGATGCAGTACAAATAACACTCAGAATCGGAACTTTCACGTAAATGTCTCGGGGGAGCAAAGACAATCAAGAAATTATAACTTTTAGTCCTAATGGCCTTGAAACTAATCATTAATTTTGTATAGTTTTGTCGTGCTTGAAAAGTCTTGAAAAATCGTTGAAAGCGTAGTTTTACGCTTAAAAATTGTTAACCAATCGTGAGAAAATTTTACAATTTTCTCAACCTACTAGGAAGAAGGAGACCATCTATTATGGCCAATTCGTGCAGTTTTTACGAGTTCATTCGTTGACAGTGAACTGTAGTAGAGTCTTAATTACCTTTTCCATGACACCAGTGCATGCCACAATTTCAAGCTAAACGATAAACTTACGCCGCTTTATTTTAAATGGCGCTGGATAATTGATCCATTAACGTTCACTAGCGGTCGTTGACTAAACTTTGATGCCAGCTGAGAAATGTCGCGTTTCAGAACAGAAATTTCTGGATTTACGATATGACCGTAAGTAATACCATAACATAATGTTCTCTTCTATAATTTCGTATAGCTGGCTCAATTTATCGACTTTCCTTAAATAGAGTCACGCTTTTTTGCCTCTTTTTACGGAACTAGTCTTTCTATATAAACGTCGAAGAATAGAATTAATTTCGTCGTCAAAGCTCTTGCAAAACTGAAAATTTACTTCACGAAAGTTTCATCATGCAATATAATGTTGACTATTTGAATGCACTTGGTGCCGACGATATATATGGGCTGAAGGTTTTCAAGATCCGCAGATTCGCACGCAGTAACTTGCTGAGATTTTTCATTGAATCTCGTTAATAATCAAAGACGAGTTGTACCATTCATGCGTGATTTCTTGGCAGTGTTGGCCGTTCATTACTCAGCTATACGTGCGAATCGCATGTAGCGAAAAAGCAACATGCTGTTGCTAGATGCAGAGGATACTGGGCTGTTTTAATGGAAGACCACTGTAGCGATGACCTCTGATCGTCTCACGTTTAAGACCTTGCATTTATGCACCATTTCAGCAAAATCAAACGCACCTGCGTCATTATCATTACCTTGACATTGCGGCTTTACATCATGTGCTCCTAAATGTTTAGAAGATTTATAATTAGAAATTGGTTTTAACAAATATTTGGTGAATTTCATCATATTTGTTTGTAAATAATTATATGAGCTGCTACTGTATGGATTAATACAGTGTACGTCCACATTGAATGGATTACTACTGTACCTGTCTAACTTGCATGGACTACTACTGCACATGTTTAATTTGCAAAAATAAATATTGGAGATGTATACATTAAATAGCACATTGTTACCTATCTGTAGATGTAATAGATAACTCCTGTGCATGTTTAATTTACAAAGATTATTACTGCGCATGTCTAAATTAGGATAAAACACTACTGCGCATGTAAAAATGTTATAGATAACTACTGCGCATGTCTAAACTGCAAAGATGACTACTACGCACGTCTAACATGCATAGACTATTATTGCGCATTTCTAAATTAGATAAAACACTACTGCGCATGTATAAATGCCATAGATAACTACTGCGCATGTTTAATTTACAAATATTATTACTGCGCATGTCTAAGTTGGATAGAATACTACTGCGCATGTATAAATGACAAAGATAACTACTGCGTATGTCTAAATTGCAAAGATGACTACTGCGCACGTCTAACATGCATAGACTATTATTGCGAATTTTTAAATTAGATAAAACACTACTGCGCATGTATAAATGCCATAGATAACTGTTGCGCATGTTTAATTTACAAAAATTATTACTACGCATGTCAAAGTTGGATAGAACACTACTGCGCATGTCTAAATGCCATAGATAACAACTTCACATGTCTAAATTGCAGAGATGACTACTGCGCACGTCTAACATTCGAAGACTATTACTGCGCATATATAGACGCAATAGATAACTGATGCGCATGTTTAATTTACAAAGATTATTACTGCGCATGTCTAAATTGCAGAGATGACTACTGCACACGTCTAACATACAAAAATTATTACTGCGCATGTCTAAATTGGATAAAACAATATTGCACATGTCTAGGTAACGTGCGTCACTACTCTCTATTTTCAAATTGCAAAAATATCTTTTGCGAATGTCTAAATCGAATAGGATACTACTGCGCATGTATAAAACGAATATAACATTACGGCGCATTTATAAGTTGCATAGATAACTACTGCGCATGTCTGAATCGCAAAGATTACTACTGCGCATGTCTAAATTGTAAATATTTTTACTGCGCATGTTTAACTTGCCAAAATCACTATTGCGCATTTAATCTACGCAATCATGACATTGTATAGATTACTAGTGGTCATCTATCCAATTATTAGTTGCGCAGCAGTAATATTTGCAACTTAGATATGTGCGGTAGTCATTAATGGAACTTAGACATGCGCAGCAGTGATCTGTCTATTTTAGACATGCGCAGTATTGTTTCATCTGGTTTAAACATGCGCAGTAGTGTTTTATCTAATTTAGACATGCGCAGTAGTGTTCTATCCATATTAGACATGCGCAGTAGTGTTCTATCTAATTTAGACATCCGCAGTAGTGTTCTATCTATTTTAGACATGCGCAGTAATGTTTTATCTGGTTTAAACATGCGCAATAGTGTTCTATGTAATTAAGACATGCGCAGTAGTGTTTCATCTATTTTAGACATGCGCAGTAATGTTTTATCTGGTTTAAACATGCGCAATAGCGTTTTATCTAGTTTAAACATGCGCAGTAGTGTTCTATCCATATTAGACATGCGCAGTAGTGTTCTATCTATTTTAGACATGCGCAATAGCATTTTATCTAGTTTAAACATGCGCAGTAGTGTTTTATCTATTTTAGACATGCGCAGTAGTGTTTTATCTATTTTAGACATGCGCAGTAATGTTTTATCTGGTTTAAACATGCGCAGTAGTGTTCTATCTAATTTATACATGCGCAATAGTGTTCTATCCATTTTAGACATGCGCTTTAACGTTCTATCCTGTTTATTTTATATATTTTTTTCAATATGTACATACAAAGGAACATATTTATACCAAATTTTAGCATTCTTAAGAACTGAAAGTTGAATTCTTAAAATTCTTGTAAATTTACTATAGAACTTAAATCGATTATTGTAAAGCAAAAGTAATAATGTCACAAAGCAGTAGAGAAGTCTAAAAATTAATAAATTTCTGTTTTATTAAAAAACAAAACATTTGAAAAAAAGTATTTTGGCATAAAATTTCGTTATTTAATTGGAGGTTTTTTTCTTTCAGGAGGAGAGCGAGCTCTCGAGCAAGCGGTGGGCCAGTGCGCCCCGCCGCTCGGACAGCCCCTGCATCCTGGGGGCTCCAACATCTAGGGAGGTGAGTATCTTGAAACGAGATTCAATTACTAAAATTATTTTAAACAGCGCAATTTAAGTTATAAATAAATAAAGATTCACATCAAAGGGAACTGTGTGGTCATAAATAATGATGGTTGTTATAAAATTAAAAAAAATCTATAGAAGATATTTATTTATAAATTATTCCCGAGTTTAAAAAAGAGAGATGTGCTTCAATCTCGTCGCGTGTAACTTTTTATATTGGGTAACATCAACATACTCTTCCTTTAATGAGGAATAATTATTTTCATGATTTACAGATGTAAAGTAAAACTAAAGTTGTTTATAAACTTTCTAATGTGACGTGAAATTTGCTACAATATCAAACACGAAGGTTGGAACGATTAGGAATGCAATTACGTCGGTGTTAATGATAGAGAGAAATGCGAAAACAACAGTTAGGTATGATCTGAAGGGTAAGCATTGGATACATTCGTTTTTATCGTCTCCTATTCTTCTCTGCGGTTTCTATGAAGGCTAACGCATAATAGCGCAATTATATTCTCATTTGTCTTAGACTTTCTGGTCTCTTTTTGCCGCCACAATCTCTCTTCCAAATGTTAATCTCGCTGTTTCTTAATAACATTTTATAATTTAGAAATTGTTATTTAACGGTTTTCATTATTTTACTCTATTTTGCCTTGTGAGCTTCGAGCTCATTTTATCAAAAAATTAAAATGAACCTTCTGATGAAAAAATTTGTCGAGGCAATTTTCATCCTGTAAAAACTTTCTACGACAAAGTTTTTCCTTTATTATTAAACAAGTTTTCCCTGAAGTATGAAATTAATCTGTTAAAAAATAAAGAAAGAAAATTGTATTTTAGCAAAAATCCCAAATTTCTAAATTGTTCGGATTTTTTAACACGAGAAGTGATACTTTAATGAGAGCAATCTTTGGAGGATCGCGGAATCGATAAGTAGTCGGACCCGCACGATTTATTCGCAATACCATAGCGCCACCCACAGGGTAGGCCATCTATGATGGGTGTGACTCGAGTTGGCATTCGCTATGCATATTAAGTCGTGCAGCAACGCGAAGAATATGAGAATCGCAACTCGCAAAAGGTAGTCTTCCACCTCCCGCTTCACGATTCTCTGATCTGTAAACCAGTGGCTTGAAAACGTACTTCTCAACGTGGGCGAATTTCTCTTCACATTATGCCCCAAGCACATGCATGACTGAGGATGAAACACTTTGTCATCGCAAAGAATTCACCGTTGCACCGCATCCCAGTCTCTTATCGAGGCTTCGTTTCACATTCACGATCTATTCTCCTCTCCGAGGTCTTTCAAAATTTTTTTTTTACAATTCAAATAACATTTTTCATTAACCTATCTTGCGCAAACTGTCATTTACAAATGTTGGAATTTTTTCAGCAAAAATGGCAAAATAGTTCGGGTATTAATGGGATAATAAATATCTCCCTTTTAATATTAATTTTTCAAACCGATAATAGCAGAGTACGAGGGGTTATAACACATTTAATTCCTAACCGTGCATAACTAGTTTGAGGTTTAATATTCTGTTGGACAAGATAGGAGCTCATCATCAGGCTTAGCTTCTGTGTACCTATGGATAGAACAATATTGCGCATGTCTAGCTAACATACGTTATACTGCCTATGTCCAAATAGCAAGAATAACTTCTGCGAATGTCTAAATCGAATAGGACACTACAGCGCATCTATAAATGACAAACATAACTACTGCGCATGTGTAAATGGCATAGATAACTACTGCGCATGTGTAAATGGCATACATTACAACTGCGCATGTATAAATTGCATAGGTTACTACTGCGCAGGTCTAAATTGCAGAAATGATTAGTGCGCATGTCCAGGTGACATGGATCACTATTGTCTATGTTTTAGTTGCAAACAGTGCTTCTACGCATGTCTAAATCGGATAGAACATTACTGCGCATGTATAAGTTGTATAGATTACAACTGCGCATGTCTAAGTTACATATATAACTACTGCGCATGTTTCAGTTGCAAGGATTACTAGTGCGCATGTCTAAGTTGCATAGATAACTACTGCGCATGTCTCAATTACAAAGATTACCAGTGCGCATGTCTAAGTTGCATAGATAACTACTTCGCATGTCTGAGTTGCAAAGATTACTAGTGCGCATGTCTAAGTTGCATAAATAACTACTGCGCATGTCTGAATTTCAAAGATTACAACTGCGCATGTCTTAATTGCAAAAATGACTACTGCACATGTCTAAATTGCAAACGACGCTATTGCGCATGCAATCTACGCAATCACGACATGGTATAGATTACTAGTGGTAATCTATACAATTATGACTTGCGCAGTAGTAATAATTGCATCTATCCAAGGTTAAATAGAAAGAAGAGAAACTTAGATATGCCCGGTAGTTTTTAATGCAACTTAAGCATGCGCAGTAGTTATCTATGAAATTGAAACATGCGCAGTAGTAACTTTTGCAACTTAAACATGCGCAGTAATATTCTATGCAATTTAGACATGCGCAGTATTTATATATGAAATTGAAACATGCGCAAAAGTAACTTTCACACCTTAAACATGCGCAGTAGTATTCCATCTAATTTATACATGCGCAGTAATATTTTATGCAATTTAGACATGCGCAGTAGTATTTTGTGTGACTTAGACATGCGCAGTGGTTGTTTTCGAAATTGAAACATGCGCAGTAGGGTTCCATCTAATTAATACATGCGCAGTAATATTTTATGCAATTTAGACATGCGCAGTAGTATTCTGTGTGACTTACAATTAGACATGCGTAGTAGTTATTTTCGATATTGAAACATGCACAGTAGGGTTCCATCTAATTTATACATGCGCAGTAATATTCTATGCAGTTTAGACATGCGCAGTACTTATCTACGAAACTGAAACATGCGCAGAAGTAACTTTTGCAACTTGAACATGCACAGTAGTGTTCCATCTAATTTATACATGCGCAGTAATATTTTGTGTGACTTAGACATGCGCAGTAGTTATCTATGGAATTGAAACATGCGCAGTCGTAACTTTCACACCTTAAACATGCGCAGTAGTGTTTTATTTAATAAATAGATGCGCAGTAGTACTGTATGCAATTTAGACATGCGCAGTAGTAATTTATGTAATTCAAACATGCGCACTGGTTATTTATACAATTTCGACATGCGCAAAATACAAATTTTGGGATTTTTTTTAGCAAATGTGGCAAAATAACTCAAGTTATTAATGGAATAATAAATATCTCCATTTTAATGTTAATTTTTCAAACCGATAATAGCAGAGTACGAGGGGTTTTAACTCACTCAATTTCCAACCGTGCATAACAAGTTTGAGTTTATAATTTTCTGATGGTACAAGAAAGGAGCTCATCATCCGTTCCAGCTTCCGTGTAGCATCTGGTGTGCGACTGAATTTTCAGAACTTGTTTAATCATTGCTAGTGAACTGCAGACCGTTCCATAATCAAACTAAAATGGCAATAGTCGTAAAAGAGGCTTTTAATAAGTTGTTTCTGGATAGCAAGCACGAGTATTTACATACGGAAATTGTTGTTATTGTAAGGTGTATTTTTTCTTTTGATGAGTATTGGTCCTTTCACACGGACGATCCTCTTTATGCCAAGTAGAACATAGGGCTTTAATTCCGAGCATTAGGTACGATACGATTCCGTTAGGTGGATGTATCCGCGAGCTTCCCACGCCAATTAAACATGACTCATTAACGGGCAGAAGCGGTAGTTAGGATCGATGCTTGGGCTAGCAACCCTTCTACAACTCTCCGTGCAGAAGCAATCGGAACTAATCTTGACCATCCTCGCTGACTGTTCGCATTACGATATTACAGGTATACCGACTTGAGGTACAGATATAACGATTCTTATGCTGCACTGGTTACGCCATGTTCTCAAAGTGTACGCGTGGGGTTGTGATGATACGGATGATGTCTGTGAAAGAAACATTTTCTCAGAACACGAGCGTCGTTCAGCACGAACTCCCTTCGATCCGAGGATGAATGAGTGCATTTATTGATCTGAGATTGGGCAGGATCTCACTTCAACATTTTCAGACTAAACATTGTCCGACTTTGCATTACCAATAATATAAAATTAAATTAGACACTATTTTTAATTCTACATAATTGGTTTAAAGGATCAACAATATTTTTAAAATCCGACCCTTCACAGACCGACTCTACAAACACCGATTGAAGATGAAAATAAATTCTTGAAAATCCGATCTTTCACAAAGCGAGTCTAAAAACTCCGACTAAACATTATTTTTCACTTCAAAATAAGAATAGAAATTTTAGTCTGCGAAATTGTAGATATTTCAATTTTAAATTTAAATCTAATCGGGTTGTCCCTTTATTTTTAAATCGGACAATATTTAGAGGTGGCTCAAAGCCCATGAAGTTTCCCAAGTATTTTGCAGAGAAAAAACGCACTTTTTCGTAAATTTGCAAAAAAATTGTAAAAAATCACTTAAATCATAAATCAACCGAGTCAGTTCTTGAAAAGTGTTAAGAAAACAATATTCTAGAATTTATTTATTAATTTGTTGATGTTAACTATTATTAATGTTTTGGATTTTTTTGAATTTTAGTTGTTTCTTGAAATTGCATAAAAAATAGTTAATATCAAAAAATTAATAAATAAATTATGGAATACTGTTTTTAGACACTTTTCAAGACACGATTATAAATTGTTTATAAACAATTAATTTTTTTTTACTATTCTGGACCTTTTAAAAATCGGGAAAAGATATTGAAATACACTTTAAACTCTAAAGATCCAAAATCTATAAAGAAAATTATTAACGAGCGATTGTTTTTTTGGGGTATTCCATGAGAAATTCGGATAGCTTTTGCTTATACTTGGTCATTTGGTAGTATATTTTTGGTGCTAAATAAGCAATTAAAAATGTTGCAAAACTTTTTGGCATACTTATTTAGCACCTAGAATAAAAAAAAGAAAAACTAAAATACAATATCTATTTTCGATGGAACGAATTTCTCATGGAAAGCCCCAAAAAAATAATCGCTTGTTAATTTTCTCAATGGATTTCGATTTCTTAGAGTTTTAAGTGTATTTTAATATCTTTTCCTGATTTTTAAAGGGTCCAAAACATTAAAAAGAAATTGTTTATAAACAAATTATGCCAAAATTGTTTTTTTTTTTCAATTTTCGAACTATAAGTGGAAGTCCGTTTTATGCCTTTTGATTCTATTCAAAATCGGAAAACTCATTTAAGAAATGCAAGCTTTGATTTAGAAGTGTTTAAAATTTTCATTTTGTAATAACTTTTATAAATTTTTTTTTTTAAATTTTTCGTTTAGTACAAAGACCGACCCTACAAACTTCAATAAAATATAAAATCCAATTCTGGAAAATTCGAAGCTACACAGACCAAATCTACAAACATATAAGTCGGTTTGTGAAGGATCGGATTTTAAGGAATTGGATTTTATGTTTAGTCGGAGTTTGTAAAGTCGGTTTATGAAGGATCGGATTTCCAATTATTGGTTTTTATGTTTAGTCCGAATTTCTAGGGTCCGTCTATTAATGATCGGTTTTTGTTATTTTTAATCCTTTAGACCAAGCAGGTTCTGTAGAATTAGTTTCTAAAGAATTAACCCTTAACTGCTAGACTGGGTCTGACAGACCCGATTTTTTAGAGACACTTTTTTACTATTTTCAATCTATAGTCCGCTGTAGGAGAGAGCAGAAAAGGTCTACCGGGTCTGTCAGACCCAGTCTAGCAATCCTGTCGTATTTAATTTTTCATTATTGATAATGTAGAGTCGGACTCTGTTTAATCGAAAAAGGTTCAAGTGAAACCCTACTTTAAGATTGTAACATTCTCAATCACTTTTATCATCTTATACAAACAACATTAGCACCCCGTTCTCAAAACTGTTTTCATCTAAATATAATTTTTTTTTATAGTATAAGAGTGCAAACAGGGTTAAGACACTTGTAGATAAAAAGATGTCAACATTTGTTTTTGCGACTAAAGGTCTTTATCAACTGAAATGTTTTTCATCTTTTCATCTTGCTGCAGTTTGTCGAGATAGCTTATTTATACGATTCGTAAGTTTAATTGGTCTATTACTATGAGTCGTACCACCTCGAAGGTAAAGCAAAACAAGCATTAATGTGCAAGAAGTCGAATAAGCAATATCTGTGGAAAAGTTTGTTGGTGCAGATCGACAATCGAGATCTATTCTTTGTCTCTTATCCTTCTGACCAAATAGATATAGCCAGTCGTTCTCATGCCATAATTGGTCACACACCTGGTTTTCTCGGGTATAAAAGGGTTGTGGCTGGCTTCTGAACGCGGACGCATTTGGTCGTCAGTTATGGCTATAGGTGAGATCTGCTTTTTGTCCAACTCATCCCCGTGTCAATCGCGCTGTGTCTAACGGAAAAGTCGGGACATGCGATGATCGCGATTTAATTCGTATGCGCATCGGAATTACTGGAAGGATCTCATTGCCGACTTGAGACTCGATTCGCGTATTGGTGTAAATAAATTATTGCTCGGCCACTTGCCGATTGCTTCCGATAGTTAGAATTCCGTCTCGCTTTGAACCTGAATGTCGCGTCTTCTGCCGTTGGCAGTCTCGGAATCCTCTCTTTCGCGATCGCGACGAACGAACGCAGGGTGTCCGTTAAAGGCAAGCATTTAGACAGACTGTGGGATCAGGACGAACAGTCTCTACAGACGCTGCCCACTTACGGAGATTAGCACCGAGCTTAAAGCGTCGGCACTCAGATAATGACCCCTCAAACGTTCATCCACCTGCGCTCCCTTCAACGGATCCAATTCCGGTTTCTCCACGGATCTTGCTTATTGCTTTTCTCTTACACTTCCGATTATCAAACAATTTTGCATGTTCTTTTTTCAACTTTACGTAATTTAACTTTAAAGTTGTTAGAACTCAAATTCTGTACCCAGGATACAGTTTTTCTAGTTTCACATTTCGTATTTCACATTTCGTATTTCATATCCCGGATTCTACGATCCGGACACGATTTTGTCGGTTTTATGTTATGGATTTCTAATCCTAGATTCTAAAATCAGGATTTTACATCCTAGATTACAGAACCCGGATTTTATATTTGAGATTCTACTACCTGAATTTGGATCTCAGATTCTACAACTCGGATTTCATATTCAGTATTTCATACCCAAAATTAGACATTTAACTAATTGCAAATTATATATTGCACATCTCTAAATCAATATCTTGGATTCCACTTCCCGGATTCCAGAAATTTGATTCCTCATTTCTGATTTTACAACCTGCATTTCATATCCTGAATTTCACATTCAAGATATCATATTCATTGGTCCATGTTCCGGATTTTATATCCTAGAATATCCTAGATTCCACTTTCAGTACTACAAACCCAGAATTCCACATTACAAATTTCGAATTCCATTTCCGCATTCCACAACCCGGTTTCCAAAATCCGAATTACCCTTTTCGGATTCCACAGTCTGGATTGCAAATTTCGGATATCACAAACCGTTTTCTAAAACCTGATTTCCGCAACATAGAGTATCCATTCTAGATTATAAATCTTAAATTCCTTATCCTGGCTTCAAAGACCCGAATTTCACATTCAGGATTGCGAATTCCACATTTTGGATTTCAAATTTCAAAATGCAGATATTGGATTCCAGATTCAACATTCTGGTTTGCAAATTTTGAAATGCACATTTCGAATTTAATATTCCTGATTCCAAATTCCGATACCCAAAACGCGGTTTCCGAAACCCGAATTCCAAATCCCCGATTCCACATCCCGGATTGCAAATTTTGGATTGTATATTTCAGATTCTATATCTCGGATACCATATATTATATTACAAATTTCAAATTCCATATTTCCATAACCCGGTTTCCGAAACCCGATTTCTACATCCTAAAATCTTCATTCCAGATTAAGAATTTCCAATTCCATATTTCCTAAACCCGAATTCCACATTTCGGATTTTCTATCCCGGATTCTACATTCTGGATTGAAAATTTAAAATTGCACATTTTGGATTCTATATCCCGGGTTCCACATTCCGGAAATTCCATATCCTCGACTTCATATCCCAGTCTCCAAAACATACTCAAATCTTCATTCTAGTTCTAGATTAAAAATATCAAATTCCATATCCCGGTTTCCTAAACCCACATCCGGTCTCCACATGCTCAAATCTTCATTCTAGATTACAAATATCAAATTCCATATCCCGGTTTCCTAAACCCGAATTTCACATTTTGGATTTTATATCCCGGATTCCACAGTCTGGATTGAAAATTTAAAATTGCACATTTTGGATTGCATATCCCGGATTCCATATCCCGGCAATTTCATATCCCTGGCTCCATATCCCGGTCGCCAAAACCCGATTTCCATATCCTCAAATTTCCAGTTTAGATTACAAATCTTAAATTCCATTTCCCGAATTCCACATTTTGGATTTTATATCCCGGATTCCATATCCCGGAAATTCCATATCCCCGACTCCATATACCGGTCATCAAAACCTGATTTACACATCCTAAAATCTTCATTCTAGATTACAAATATTAAATTCCATATTTCCAAAACTCGGTTTCCGAACTCGAATTTAAAATCCCAGATTCCACATCCTAAAATTCCATATTCCCGACTCCATATCCCAGTCTCCAAAACCCGAGTTCTATATCCTTAAATATTCATTCTAGATTACTAATATTAAATTCCATATTTCCAAAACTCGTTTTCCGAAACTCGAATTTAAAATCCCAGATTCTACATCCTGAAATTCCATATTCCCGACTCCATATCCCGGTCTCCAAAACCCAAATTCTATATCCTCAAATATTCATTCCAGATTACAAATCTGAAATTCCATATCGCGAATTCTTAAACCCGGATTTCATATCACGGAAATTCCATATTCCCGACTTCATATCCCGGTCTCCAAAACCCGATTTCCACATCCTTAAATTTCTATTCTAGATTACAAATATGAAATTCCATATCCCGAATTCTACAATTTGGATTTTATATTCCGAATTCCATACCCCGGAAATTCCATATCCCCGACTCCATATACCGGTCTTCAAAACCCGAATTCCACATCCTATAATCATTATTTTAAATTACAAATCTCAAATTCCATATTTCCAAAACCCGGTTTCCGAAACCCGAATTTAAAATCCTAGATTCCACATCCTGAAATGCAAATTTTGTATTGTACGTGTCGAATTTTATAGCTTGCTTAATTTGGCTCCAACTTACGGAAACAATTTTTTTCCTTCTTGATTATTTTTCCCAGTAGAGACTGAAGATTTGAAAACTTCGCCCAAATAAGAGCCACCGTATTGTGTATGTATGAGTGTGGTAACTTTTTTGTTTTTTTGATATCTCGAGAACGCCTCAACGTATTTTAAATAAATTTAGATTGCTAATTAAGATCATAAATATCTAAATTTGGACACAGGGATTTTTTAAAATATCTTACCAAATCATTTTAAGCAACATTTTTTATAAAAAATTTTTTTTTTTTGACATTTCTTTTTTCTCATTTTAAAATACAAATTAATAAACAAGTAAAACATATTCCTTAACTTAAAACAAATCGATTGATATTCATAAAATATATAATTCTTCGAAAATTTGCATAATAATTCATGATATTTAATTTTTTTTATACATTTAAAAACATTTTTCCTTCTATAACTTCTTTAATTTTTTATTTTTTCACCATAGCTTCTGTGGTCAAAATATTCTAGATTAAAAAACAAATTAATTGGACTATTTAAAGTATATGTTTTCTCGTAAATTGATAGAATTAATATCTATTTTTTGTTTTTAACGAAATTTAAAATTTCTTTTTTTATTATTATTTTAATCTATTGCTAATTTGTTTACACGAAAGCAAAATGTTTATACAATGAACATAATTTTTATTTTATTTATGGGTGATTCTCTCAAAATATTACTTTTGTATTTTCTCAACAACTTCTCAATAATTATAATAATTTATCACCATTCCTCTCTATACGTCAATATTTTACAACTTTTTCTAAAAATTCTGCAGAAGAATTCATTTCTTTTACCAATTTAAGGTACTTTTTTTTGTTATTCCAACTATTAAAAGTTGCTTTTTAACCTGCCCTATGTCAATTTTTCATTCTTTCAAAACGTAAAACAACTATTTATTATTTCAAAAACAATACTTTACAGATATTTTCTAGAAGCTAAGAAATTGTAGAATATTTGTATAAAGTATAAATAAAATAGATCTTATAGATTTTTCATAAATGAATTATTATCCCTAATAATAATTCATCAATAGTAATTTGTAAAAATATTATTTAAAGTTAAAAAAATATTAATTGACGCTTTTTCAGCGATTCACAACCTAAAACGTCATTCCTCTGGCGGAAATAAAAAATAGAATGACAATAGATAACCAATTTTTGCATTTTTTCTACAATAAAGTTATCTTACATAAACATGCTAAATTATTTTAAGTTTAAGAAAAATTGCTTGATTTTAAATAAAATGTAAAAAATGTTGAAAAAATCATTCTTCTGGCTACGATTAAAAATTATCATAAATATCAATTATTTATAAACTGTAACGAAAAATAAACCTAAAAATCTTGACATTAATTATTATTGGCGATCAAAAGATTTTTTATTTTGATAAGTGTTTTAAAACCTACAAATTCTTTAAATTATAATTAAGGGCATGTGATGGATTATGACGTCATTGGTATAGGCAAAATTTTTCCATAACTTTTCTCTTAAAATATTGAATATTTTTTTATGAAAGTTGGTAGAATTACTTAAAATGTCATTAGGAAGGTCTCTCAGACCCGAATTTGTTTAAATTTTGGCCCAAAATTAATTTTGGGAAATTTTTGAAAAAATACAAACTTTTATAAAAATCAATTTTGAGACAAAATTCAAACAAACTCGGGTCTGAGAGACCCTCCTAATGACATTTTAAGTAATTCTACCAAGTTTCATAAAAAAATATTCAATATTTTAAGAGAAAAGTTACGGACAAATTTTGCATATACCAGTGACGTCATAATCCATCACATGCCCTTAATAGTAAATTAATAATATTAAATTGTTTTTTAAGAATGAAAAATATTGTGCAAAATAAATTCGAATGAAATGAAGTCGTTCTTTACTTTAAAAGCTGCTCCACATTTTAACCTTTCGATTTATCTATAGGTAAACTTAAATATAAAAAATCTTTTTTAAATGCTACAAATTAGCATGATCAAGTTATAAAGGTGCTAAATATTTTAATTCTTAATATGTGACGCTCCGCGAGAGAAGGGACCTATCGCTGAAAAAATCAATTTTCATTTTTTATGCTAAAATATAATTTTCGATTTGTTTCTTCACTTCCATGTTTCAAAACTTTTTTTTTTTAATTACACTTTTTGTTATAATGCTTCAAACCTAGGTGTAATAAGAATATCGCATCTTTTTTAGATTTTCTTTGAACGGCCGGCTCGTGAAATTTTCTTTTGTTAATTTCGTTTTTTTTTTGTTGTAACTAATATTTTTTAAGTTGCTCTTTGAATTCCAAAAATTAAAATTTGATTCCTTCAATGAGTTTTCTTGTTATAAAGCTTCAAACATAGTCATGTTAAGCGTCTCGATTTTTCTTCCTCCTTTTCACTCGTCCGTCCTTTAAAGTTTGCTCTCTCAGCGTTAGGCCTTTTCTCTCGCGGAGCGTCACATATATTTATGATTTTTACAGATCATAAAATGTATTTATAATTTTTTCAAAAAGGTAGTTGATCCCTTCCGTAATTCTTACTGTGTAAAGGAAACTCCAGTTGGAGAAACGATCAAAGGAAGGATATAAATGAAAAAATATATTTTTTCATATTATGTCGTTTAGCGACGTTTCGTTGGATAGATTCTCCAACCTCTTCAGGCTATAATTTTATTAAAAAAGTGGTTACAAATTATTTACACAAATAATTTACTAATTTCACTAATAACAACATTGTCCAATCAAAAAAAATAAAAAACCAAAACATTCTCTTAAATTACCTTAAAAGTCAAATTGAAATATTTAAAAGGAACATGTTAAACAGTTTTTTTCTTTATTCGTTAAAATGTTGAAAATATTTTCTCTTAAGCGAGAGATTATTAAGAATTGACCACAACACATTTCGACAGTTACTAAGCTTAAAATCTACTTGCAATAATATTTATATAAATTCGTAGGTCGGTGAGCTGAGACTAGACAAACGTCACAACACAGACGTCTTTGAAATAGTTAAAAAAATTTATAATTTTTTATTTCCGATGCACGAAAAGGAATATTTCTCGAGAATCACCCTTATATATAAATATATATACATATATATTTGTATATTGCATCATTGGCAGTGTCAAACTTGGTCAAGTCCTGAATTGAAAGATCAAGTCGCAAATACGACTTTCTCACGAGATGCATGAAATCAGATGGACAGCGTTACGTGTACTAGGTCATTGGAAGAAAACTGATTGATTGCCCGCTCTTCTTTAGAGTCCATTCTATTGAGCCACGAGGAAAGTTGAAAAGGCAATTTTGTGCTTGAATCAGAATAAACGAGTGAATTGATTGGAAAGAATGGGGGTTTTATCCTTGAAACAATTGTTGGTGAAAAGCTCACTTCCTTGTTCCGCAATGATTCGTCTGGTGTTGTTGGAGTCGGCTAATTTACGAGTCGACAAGTTAGGCGTTGAGCGCATCGCATAACACACGAGGTGTGGCCTCAAATACGCGAATAGTCTTTTCTCTCATAGTCATATGCCGACCATAGGGAGGTCGATGCAAACACGTTGAAACGAGGTGCGTCTTTCGATTGTACCTCAGAATTGCTTTGTCGAGGGCATTGTCGAAGGCATAACTCGCCGATTCACACGCGGCCCACGGATCAACTGTATTTCCCCCGGCATACATAGTCTGACTCTGCTCACCAGCCCACTTTCTTCCAACTTCCTTTGTGGTCCACTGACGCGCCATTTGGCACTCTTATAGGCGAAGGCGTGCCTTTGACTTCTCATCGTTTCATTTTAGTTAAAGAAAAAATACGCATCAGATTGCTTGCCATATTCGTAGTCTTTCATAATCATATTACAAATAATAGGAACATCTTTCTCAGTGGCGTAACTGGAAGGACAAGGGCCCTGGGGCGAAAAGGAAAATGGAGCCCCCAGTGGCGGATCTATCTTGAAGCACGTGCTTCAGTTCGTAGATAACAGGGCTGTTAAAAATCATGATTTTTTTAAAAAAATCCGATGTATTTGATTTAAATCAAAAATTGATTTTTTTAAAATATTATCAGCATATAAAATCTCTAAATGTTTATTTGTAAGCAGTTTATTAAAGAAATAAAGAAAAGATTAAAAAAACAACACAAAAAATGAAACAGTGACATAAAAATATATAAAACAGTAGAAACTCTTTTCAAAAAACTAAACTATTTAATATAGGGGAGAGGGCCCCAAGTTGGACACCCTATCGATTTATTGCTGTAGAATCCAAACCGAATAAAATATATTAAAATGTTTTATACCGGATGAAAGTACAATTTATAAGGTAACTTATGGCCACAGAGATAAAATTTTATTTTGAACATAAACACTTTTTAAAGCACTTTTTCTAATTGTTAAAATTTTCGGTCTAAAAAAAAGTGGCCCCAAGATGGACACCTTCTTAAAAGTCTTTGAAAATGGTAGTAAATAAAAAATTAACATCGTGTAACAATTCTTGAACTAAGTTTTAATCATTTTACGGAATTTATCAAGAAATAAAATTTCTAAAAACTTCAATTTAATAGCTCAACAGTAAAAAGTAATAAAATATCGAAAAATATCAATATAATAAATTCTCTAACGATAAAATCACATTTTATGGTGGAAAATAAAAAAATTTAATTAATTGGCTCAAAAAATTATTAAAAAAAAGTGTAAAATCGAAAATATGCAAAAAAATACATTGAGATTTTAGGCCTGTCCATCTTAGGGTACATGACACAATTTTTTAATTGCCAGTAAAAATATATATATGAATACTGAATTAGTAAAATCATTTTAGAATATTATTATACGATAAATAAAGAATATTATAACGTTCAGTACTCATTCTAAATCATAAATTTAAATAACTTTACCAACTTGAGAAAAAACTGTTACAAAACTTTTTTAGACACAAAATTACGTGGTATGTGTAGAAGAAAAACCAACTGGTTTTTTTTTCATCAAATGTGCATCAAAATGTTCGTCTATACAAACAACAAAAATGGCAGAAAGCATAAGGCGCTGTCACCTTAAACAAAAATTTTATACGAAATGTCCATCTTGGGGCCCTGTCCATCTTGGGGCCCACTCCCCTATATATTTTTTAAATTAAAATAATAACTAAGATGATAATTAACAAAACGTTGAAATACATTACTAAAGAGAACAACATTTTAAAATTAGACAAATTAGAAAAATCGGTAACAAATCGGTAAATAATATTTATCTAATAAGAAGAAATAAATATTTTAAATTTAATATTTAAAAATCAGTTAATATAAATCAAATAAATATTTATTTAGGACAAAATTTATAATATTTTAGAATTAAAAAGAATTGCAAAAAGTAATTAAAATTAAACAAAATATATAATTGCAAATTTGGCAAATTAATTGAAAAAAAAAAAATGAAATCAATTGAAAATTGGGGAAAGTAATTTAAACAATTATAAAAATGTTTTAAATATGACGAAAATAATTCATTAAATTCAATTCATTAAATCAATAAAGAAAATAATTTTAATTTGAGAAAAATACTTGAGAATCTTAAAAATAAATTAAAACAAAATTGAATAATCAAAAATTAGAGAAAATAATTAAAAATTGAAAAAACATGATTAAAAATTGAGATAAATAAATTAAAATTAAAAAAAATTAATTAAAATTTGAGAAAATAATTAAACAAATTATATAAAAGATTTTAAATAAAGGAAAGTTAAACAGAAGTTTATTGAAATAAAAGAAAATAATTAAAAATTAGAGAAAATAAATGAAAAAAGATAAATATAATTTAAAATTGAACAGAACAAGTTTTAATTAAAGATAAATAAGTAAAAACTTTTTGACAATTATGAAAAAGAACAAGAAAAAGAACGAAAGTAGTTGAAAATTGAAGAAAATAATGTAAATAATGAAATAATTGAAAAGTCAGATAAATAGTTAAAATTATTTGAAATTATAAAACAAATGTAAAGAATTGTAAATTGAGAGAAATAAATTTTGGAAAATAATTGAAAAATGTTTTTAAATGATAATTGAAAAAATAACAGAATTTTTTTTAAATAAAGAAAAAATAATTGAAATTTGAAAAAATACATGCAGATCTTAGAAATCAATTTAAAAAAAAAGAAAATAACTAAAAATTGGAGAAAAGAATTGAAGAAATAAGCTAAAAGTAATTAAAATTTAAGATAATTAATAATATAAGTTGTATATGTATAATATAAGTTGCGGTGTTGCAATCTTTTAGTTTTTAGGAGTACATTTGTACGAAAGGGCTGGTCCCGTATATGTATTAAATAAATAAATAAATAAATAAATAATTAATAAAAAAAATTTGAAATTATGAAAACAAATAAAAATAATTAAAAATTGAAGAAAACAATTGAAATTTTAGAAAAATTCTTAAGAATCTTAGAAATTAATTTTAGAAAATGAGAATAGGTAACTAAAAATTAGAGAAAAGACTGGAAGAAAGCTAAAAATAATTGAAGTTTACGATAATTAATAAAAAAAAATTTATTTTAATTCTGATAACAAATGAAAATAATTAGAAATTGGAGAAAATATTTGAATTTGCAGAAAAATAATTAATATAAATAAAGGAAATCAATTGGCAATTGAAAAAAAAAATCGAAAACTGGGGACAATTATCGACAACAGTATAAAATTATTTTATATGTTAAAGAATAATATTATAAAATTTAATGAGAATAATTGTAAATTAAAAACTGTTGAAAATTGTAGAAAAAACTGTAGATTTGTTTACTAATTTATATCACTTTCTTGAAATATTTAATTTTTTTTTCTTGTAATTTTTGATTTTAAAAAAAATGTTGTGAGTATTTAGTTTTTGCATTGTTCTTCTGTATTTTTATAGTCACTATAAATTTCATTTTTTTATGCATTTAATAACACTTTTAATGATTTGGATTTTTTAAATTTTTCTTCTTTTTACGTAAATTGCCTACTTTAGTTAATTTTAAAAAGTTTTATTTTAATAATATTTAGAAAATTTTATTTACTTTCTTAGTGATTAATTTTATTTACTTTTATAATTAAGAGGTGGAGAAATATTTGTTTTTTTCAATTTTCTGGTTATTTAAACATTTATTCGATTTTTTTGTAATTCGTCATAACTTATTAATTTTTATAATTTTTAAAGACTTTTCTTCTTTTATTTACTTTTATGTCGATTTGATTTTATAATAGATTTTCTCATTCGATCATAATTTCTCTATTTTTTAGAAATATTTGTTTTTTTCTGAAAAATTTTGAATCGTTTTTATTTAGTTTTTCATTAAAAATTAAAGAAATTATTGTGTCTTGCTTAATTTACAAAACAAGTTTTTAAATGTATTTTGTTTTCTTTAGTAACTTTTTTTCGTTTTTTACTGATTATCTTATTTATTTTCATTATTTAAAAAAACATTTCCTTGAAATATTTTAACTTTTTGAAAACCTTTATTTCCTCTTCTTTGTAGTTTCAATTTTTTCTTTTAAAAAATTTCACTATTTTTTCAAATATTACCGCGTGGTATTTTGATTTGAAAAATGCAATTTAATCAATGTTTCTTAAACTGTTTAATATTTTATAGCGTTACTAACATATTTCCTAATTTTCCTCTTTTTGCCTTCAATGATTTTTTTTTTTAATTCTCGTTATTTTTCAACTATTTCCTTCAATTATTAATTATATTTCGCAATTTACAATTATTTCCTTGACTGTTTCAATTTTGAATTATTATCTTAAAATTTTATAATTATCTTTGATTTTTTAAACTTTTTTGTTCGGTTGTGTATTAATGTAGCCATTTCTTTTTTATTTTCAATTGTCAATTATTTTCACCATTTTGTAATTTTTTTCCAATTATCAATTATTTTTTCAAATTTTAATTTAATTCTTAAATTTTCAATTTATTTTTTAAATTTTCATTTGATTTTCTCAATTTTTTATTATTTTCTTCAATTGCAATTATTTCTTTCGATTTTTAATCCAATTGTTAAATATGCAATTATTTTCAACAATTATTGCTATAATTTTCTTAATTTTTAAATTTTGAATTATTTTCTTTAAATTTAATATTTCTTTTTTAATTTATTCAATTATTTTTCTCAATTGTCTATTGATCTAGTCATTTTTCGAATTTTGCTTTCAATCGACAATTAATTTATTCATTTTTATATTGCCATCAATTTTTCAATTATTTTCGTCTTTTTTTTATTATTTCTTTCAATCACTAATTATTTCTCGCAATTTTCAATTATTTCCTATAACTTTTTCAATTTTCTATTATTATCTTATTTCTAATTATAAATATACTTATTATTAATAATTATAATTAGGTATTGTTTTATAATTCTTCTTTGATTATTTAAATTATTTTGTTCGGTTGTGTATTAATATAGCGATTTTTTAAATTTTGTTCTCAATTGTCAATTATTTTCGTCAATTTGTATTTTTTTTCAATTATTTTTTCAAATTTTAATTTAAGTCTTAAATTTTCAATTTATTTAATTAATTTTTTATTATTTTCTTAAATTTCAATTATTTTCTTAAATTTCAATTATTTTTTTCGATTCAGAGTTCAGTTGTTAGATGTTTGCAATTATTTCCAACAATTATTCCTATATTTTTCTTGATTTTTCAGTTTGCAATTATTTTCTTTAAGTTGTCTATTAATCTGGTCGTTTTTAATTTTGTTTTCAATTTATTTTTTTCAATTATTTTTTTTAATTGTCTATTAATCTAGTCATTTTTAAAATTTTGTTTTCAACTGAAAATTGTTTTCGTCATTTTTCAACTATTTCCTTCAATCATTAATTATTTTTCGCAATTTTAAATTATTCCCTACAATTTTTTCAATTTTGAATTATTATCTTAAATTTTTAAAATTATTCTTTGATTTTTTAAACTATTTTGTGGGCCCGTATCATTTTGACACAAATTTTTTCGGGCAACTTGTTATATTATACTCCCGAAGATGAATGTTATATTTTACTCCTTCTAAAATCAAAGATTTTTGAGTCCTTATTTATTAAATAATTGATTTAATACATTAAATTAATATTAAAAAACTTAATTAATCCAGTAAGTTCAATTGTTAAATAATTAAAACTTAAAAATCTGGGTCCGTATTATTTTGACACAAATTTTTTCGTGCAACTTGTTATATTGTACTCCTGAAGATGAATGTTATATTTTACTCCTACTAAAATTAAAGATTTTTAAGTTTTAATTATTTAATAATTGAACTTACTGGATTAATTAAGTCTTTTAATATTAATTTAATGTATTCAAATCAATTATTTAATAAATAAGGGCCCGTATCATTTTGACACAAATTTTTTCGGGCAACTTGTTATATTGTACTCCTAAAGATGAATGTTATATTTGACTCCTACTAAAATCAAAGATTTTTAAGTCTTATTTATTAAATAATTGATTTTAATACATTAAAATAACATTAAAAGACTTAATTAATCTAGAAAATTCAATTATTAAATAAATAAGACTTAAAAATCTTTGAATTCAGAAGGAGTAAAATATAACATTCATCTTCGGGAGTACAATATAACAAGTTGTCCGAAAAAATTTGTGTCAAAATGATACGGGCCCATAAATAAGACTTAAAAATCTTTGATTTCACCTGGAGTAAAATATAACATTTATCTTCGGGAGTACAATATAACAAGTTGCCCGAAAAAAATTGTGTCAAAATGATACGGGCCCAAAAATCTTTGATTTTTGCAGGAGTAAAATATAACATTCATCTTCGGGAGTACAATATAACAAGTTGCCCGAAAAAAGTTGTGTCAAAATGATACGGGCCCTATTTTGTTCGGTTGTGTATTAATGTAGCCATTTTGTTTTGTTTTTAATAATCAATTATTTTCGTCATTTTGTAATTTTGTAATAGTTACGCTACTGATCACTCTTATTTTACATTGTAATGGTAATGTTATTCTAATCTCATTTAGTTTACTTTTATACCTCGTTGCATCAAAAGAACATGCTTCTTACTCTAACGATTCTTTCTCAAAGAATTTCATTCACTTCTCAACTAATTGATGAGTTCGGCGCATCAATTGATGAACAAAAGCCCATAAAATCCTTGTGAATTACATGATTGGCACATTCCGTCAAGTGGTTAATCAATCGCGTCATTTGATGACTTTGTAGTATACCATATAATTCTGGAAAGATTGTACTAACATCAGTTTATTTAAACTCTGATAATAAAAAGAATTTTTTTACTTTAAGGGAAAAAACATCTAAAATTGTCTGCATTATTTAACCAAAACTGATAACTTAGAACCCAATTTCTGAATGGATAAAATATAATCATGTATCTAGGTAATTTTTCCTTCTTATCGGATAAAGAGGATAAAAATAAAGAAGCCAATTTTACTCTCGTGTTTTTTCTGTGCGAACAAAAGCTCATAAAATCCTAATTACATGATCGGCACATTCCGTTAAGTCGTTAATGAATTGCGTCATTTAATGACTTCGTGGTATCGATTTTGTAAAGGATTAAATTGCACCATGAACAAGACACGATGCTATCCAAACTCTGACAAGGTTTGACGTGTGCCAAATAGATGAGCTACAGGCTAAAGAATCAACTCGTACATGTAGCAATTCTTTGTCGGTAAAATCTTGATAAATTATAGTTTGTTTGAAGTATTTCTTATTTTTGTAGCTGACCTAACAGTCAGCTACAATTAAAAGAACGCAATCCAAAATGTGGAATTCGGATTTAGGAAACTGGGATAGGGAATTTGAGTTTCTAAGAATGGAGATTCTAAGATGTGGAAATTAAATTTAGGAAACATGGTTATGGAATTCGTGATAAGAATTCCCGAATGAAAATATTGGAATTTAAAAACCGGGTTTTGGAGAATTTGGAATATGAAATCCAGGTTGGAGAATACGAAATATTAAATGCAGGATTTGGAATCCGAAATAAGGAATACGATATGGGCAATTGAAAAGTAGCAATCCAAAATATGGAATTCGGGTTTTGGAAATTGGGTTAGGGAATTTGAGATTTGTAATCTAGAATCGAGATTCTAGGATGTGGAAATCGGGTTTGGAAACCTCTTTATGGAATTCGGAATGAGGATTCCGGAATAAAAAAATCGGAATAAAAAAACCGGGGTCGGAAAGTTTGGAATATGAAATCCGAGTTGGAGAATTCGAAATATGAAAAGCAGAATTCGGAATTCCAGACAAGGAATCCGATATACGGAATTTTAAAATTCGCAATCTAATATGTGGAATTCGGGATTTGGAAACAGGGATGTATGGAATTTTTAATTTGTAATCCAGAATGTGAAATCTGAGATTGGAATTAAGTTTTCGAAAACCGGATTTTGGGTACCGAAATATGGAATCGGGATAAGGAATCCGATAAGTACAATTAAAAATTCGCAATTCAAAATGTGGAAATCGGGTTTTAGAAACTGGGATAGAATATTTAAGATTTGTAATCCAGAATGGAAATTCTAGGATGTCGAAAACGGGTTTTGGAAACCGGGTTATGGAATTCAGGATGCTGATTCCTTAATAAGAAATTCGGAATATAAAATCGGGGTTAGAAAATCTGGAATATAACAACCGGGTTGGAGAATACAAACTAGGAAATGCAGGATTTGGAATTCGTGATAAGGAATCCGACATGTGTAATTCAAAATTCGCAACCCAAAATGTGGAATTCGGATTATAGAAACGGGGATAAGGAATTTTTAATTCGAATTTTGGAATAAGAAATTCGGAATATAAAATTCGAGTTAGAGAAGCCGGAATTTGAAATCCGGGTTGTAGAATACGAAATATAAAATTCAGAATTCAGAATCCTGGATATAATGTCCGGGTGTATTGGAAAAAAAATTCCTCAAATTGAAAACAATTATTGAGATTAAGAAAAAACAATTCTTGCAAGAGGAGCCATATGGCTATTAACCTTGATAAAAGATATCTTATTGATCAGTATCGCGAACTTTCCTTCCGCAACTTGATTCACTTCATCACCCTTCTAGAAAGATCCGAATCCATTTTTCCTGGACACGTCGATTGTTCCCGTTACAGAAATGCTAGGCAATGTGGCGATCGTCCACTTTAGTGCATCGATAGCGCATAACGCGGCACAACAATAGATTTCTGACGCCCACGCCGGGAGGCGGAATGTCTTGCGAGGATGAGCCGCGTCTTCGTCTTTAAGATTGCCGATTTGGAACGCAACGATTCTATTCGTGATGAAGGTGTGGCATTGCCTGTGGTGTTTTCGCGGTTACGTAATTCGGAGAGGATCACTCAGCGATGATGACGACATCTCACTATATTGAAATCCGGGAGTGTCCAGTCTCGGTGACAGGATCCAGCCCACGTGACAGAATCGGTAAAAGGAAAATCTCCTCTGAAAGGAGCCCCTTGACGCGAAACTTTGTTTGCTCGACTTTGATGAAACTGCGGCGGTCGTCGCTTGACCTGACCATCTTGGTCGTCATAAAACCTACGCTCGCGACTCTCCTGAGACGAGAAAGTGCTTTATTGCTTTGTCTAACCAAGAGAGGATGAACTTGATGACGGCCTAGCCCAAGTTTTCTTCACGATCGTGGGTAAAACACAACCTGCCTAGATTTCTTACTGCATTAATATTCCAGAGAAATCCTCTATTCCCAGATCTTGAGATTGTATCGCGATAAAAAGATGTTGCTTGATGTTGTAATTATAATTTGATGTAGGAACTGAGATTTACAGGGTTTCGCAGAATTTGAATAAAATAAATGGTTAGGTTAATTGTAAAAGTTGGACAATTTATGAAATTGAGTAATTTTTGTTGTGTTTTATAATCTGGATTTTATGTCCCGGATTCTATTCCCGGATTTTAGATACTGGATTACACATAGCGGGTTCCATATGCCGAATTCTATTCACATCCTGGTGTTCAGATCCGAGATTCTTTATTCCGAATTCCACATCCCTAATTCCAAAGAATATCCATAACCCGGATTCCAGATCCAATGTCCCTAATTTTACAACCCGGATTTCACATCCCTGATTACACGCACCGGATTTCATATCTCGGATTTCATTTCTCCGATTTTATAACAAGGATTTAATATCCCGGATTCCATATCCCGGAGTCTAAATGATGATTTGATATCCCCGAATTCCACATCTTGGTTTTCATATTCGAGACTCTGTAAGAAAAATTCAATATCTCAGCTTCCCAATCCCTAATTCCAAATCTGTCCATGAAATAAATTCCATATAACGGATTTCATGTCCCAGAATCTATATCCCAAATTTTATATTCCGGATTTCATATCCGGGAATACATATCTCGGATTCTATAACTCGGATTTTATATACCGCAACCTAAATATTGAATTATACAGCCTTGATTCTACATCCCGGCTATGATATCTGAGATATTATATCCCGAATCCACATCATTAATTCCTCATGTTTAATTTCAAGCCGTATTTGTATCCCGCATTTCATAACCTAAATTCCAATTTCTCAATTCCATAACCCGGATTTTATATTTCGGAGTCTAAATTGCGAATTATACAACCCGGATTCGACATCCTGGTTTTCATAACCGAGACTACATATCCCGAATCTCACTTTCTGAATTCCGTATATTTAATTTCAAACCATATTTGTATCCCAAATTTCATAAACCGGATTTCATACTTCAGTGTCTAAATAGCGAATTATTATACAACCTGAATTCGATATCCCGGTTTTCATATTCTGGATTCTATCCCGAATTTTAAATCCTAAATTCCGCATCTTTAATTCCAAACCATATCTGTAACCCCGATTTCATAATCATAATTCCGTTTCCTGTATTTCATAACCCGTCTTTCATATTTCTGAGTCTAAATAGCGAATTATACAACCCGGATTTGACTTTCTAGTTATCATATCATCATATTCAAAATCATATATCCAAATTCTATATCCCAAATTCCACATTCCAAATTCTGCAACTCTAATTCCAAGCCATATCCCAGATTTCATGTCACTGATTTCATAACTCGGATTTCATTTCTTGGATTTCATAATCCGGATTTTAAATTCTGGGTTCTACGTCTCGGTTTTTTATCCGATATTCTATATAGCGAATTCTGTTTCCCATATTTCTTATTCCTAATTCTTCATCCCGTATGTGAAATGTAAAATCTGGAATGTGGAATATAGAAACCAGACTAGAAATACAAGATTTGGATTTTGGGAAGTAGAATCATTAATATGGAAGCTATGATTTGAAATCTCGAAATCAAAATGTGGAATTATAAATCCGAGAAATTAATTCAGAATTTGGAATCGAGGATAAGATGGATTAAGAAAACCAGGATGTGTCATCCGGAATATGAAATGCAGCATATTATGTCTTGGATGCCGAAAGTTGGAAATAAAATCCAGGATTAAGAAATCGGGATGTGGAATTCGGAATGAGAAATTCAAAATGTGGAATCTGGGTTCTGATATCAGGGATATGGAATAAGTAGTCTGGATTATGAAATATAAATTGTGAATTCCGGAATTTAAAATTAGGGATATGGAATCCGGGATATGAAATTCGGAATATGGAAATGTGATTCTGAAATCCGGGATACAAAATACGGGATTTAGAATCTGAAATATTAAATTCGGAATTTAAAATCCGGAATATGAAATGCAGAATATAAAATTTAAAATGTAAGATCTGAGGTATAAAATTCGGAATATTGAATTTAGAATATAAAATACGGGATATAATATCCGGGATATGGAATACGGAACTCAATATGTTGGATGTGCAACCATCAATAAAAAATTCAGGGTATTGAATTCTAAGTCTGAAAAGTAAGTTTAAGAGTTTGGATTGTGAAAACATTAATGAAATTCAATCCAAGAATTGAAGTTCGGAATATGGAATTGTGGATATGAAATCTGGGATATAAAATATGTGATGTGGAATCCGGAATATGAAATACGAGATATGGAATCTAGAATTTAAAATGTGGGATGTGGAATCTAAAATGTGAAATCTGAAATATGAACTTCGGATTATAAAATTTAAATATGAAATCCGGGATATGAAATGCGGGTTATAGAATTTGGAATATGAAGGCCCGTATATTAAAATCCGGGATATAATATTTGAGATACGGAATCTTGGATATGAAATGCGGGATCTGAAACCCGGAATATGAAATCTGAAATATGAAACGCAGGATGTGGAATCGAATAACTCGGGATTTAAAATTCGTTATGCAGAACCCGTGGTATGTAATCCGTGAAATAAAATACAGATTTTAAAATTCGGTATATTAAATCCCGGATGTTAAACCCCAGATATGAAATATGGGATGTGGAATCCGGGATATGAAATTAGGGTTATAGAATCTAGAATTTATAATGCGGGATGTGGAATCTAAAATGTAAAATCCGAAATATGAACCTCGGATTATGAAATTTTAAATATGAAATCCGGGATATGAAATGGGGGTTATGGAATTTGGAATATGAAGGCCGGAATATAAAAATCCGTGATGTAGTATATGAGATATGGAGTCCTCGATATGATATGCGGGATGTGAAACTCGAAATATAAAATCTGGAATACGAAATTCAGGATGTGGAATCAGATACCTCGGAAATTAAAATTCGTTATGCAGAACCCGTGGTATGAAATGCGTGAAATAAAATACAGGATTTACAATTCGGAATATTAAATCTGGCATGATAAATCCCCGATATGAAATATGGGATGTGGAATCTGGAATATCAAATTCGGGTTATGGAATTTGAAATATGAAGTCCGGAATATAAGAATCCGGAATGTAAAATTCGAGATATGGAATTCTCCATATGAAATGCGGGATGTGAAACCCGGAATATAAAATCCTGATTATGAAATGCAGAATGTGGAATCGGATAACTCGTGATTTAAAATTCGTTGTGCAGAACCCGTGACATGAAATCCGTGAAATGAAATCCAGAATTTAAAATCCGGAATATAAAATCCGGGATATTAAATCCAGAATATGAAATACGGGATGTGAAATCCGGGATATGTAATTCTGGTTATGGAATTTGGAACATGAAGATCTGAATATAAAAATCCAAGATGTGATAATTGAGATATCGAATCGCGGATATAAAATGCGGGATGTGAAACCCGGAATATGAAATCTCGAATATGAAATGCAGGATGTGGAATCAGAAAACCCGGGATTTAAAATTCGTTATGTAGAACCCGTGGTATGAAATCCTGGAAATGAAACCAAGAATTTAAAATCCGGGGTAATTAATTTGGGATATGAAATACGGGATGTGAAATCTGGGATATGAAATTTGGAATATGAAATCCGGAATATGCAATCCGGGATATGAAATCCGGGATAAGAAATCCGTGTTATGAAATGAGGGAAATGAAATTTAGGCTGTAAAGTAGGAGATGTTAAATCCGGGATATGATAAACTCCAAGATGTGAAATCCCTGATTTGTAATTCGCTGTAAGGATTCCGGGCAATGTTTGTAGTCATTGATACCTACAATGATTACATGTGAATTTTCGAACAGACAATTGTAAAGAGAAAATTTTTGCAACGACTGTTTCTTTATTTGAATAATGTCAAATCAGTCGTGTTGATCGTGGCGCAAGATCTGTCAGAGTACCGCACACAGGACCGTGTTGTTGAAATTGATAACGAGTGTTCTCTGCGTTTTAATGCGAATTCACGACTCGCCCATCTAACGTTGTTTTCTTGAGTAAATTCCTCGATGATGGTGCGAGACAAGTCGCCTGTAATTTCGAGTCAATCACTTGGAAAATGATGCGATGATTGTTGCCGCGGCCCTTGGAGAGGCGCGGATGGCTTGGTAGAGCTTGGATTCCAAAGAACAGACGGGGATGAGCCCAACTGGCTTTTTCTCCTTGGAAAGTGGGCCTTGAGTCTAGGAGAGAAGAGGAGAGCACGGCTGAGTCTGGTAGGACGTGATTTATTATCCATCGCCTAGCATTGGCTCCCGAGAGTAGTGCCCCCTGCCTCGTAAACACGCGTAGCGATCTTCGGTTCAATACTGTACGAACTTACAAACACTTGGTTCGCGACGTTGTCACGGTCGCAGGTGAACATTCTCTTCGTTGTTAATGGATATCGCTGCATGGCTCTCTACCGACGTGTAAAACTAGTAGTTGATCTCTTGACTGATCTTTTACTTATTTTTCATCTCGGCATCCAAAAACAAAATCTATATTTTGAATACTTTATTCTCCTCCTCAGATTTTCCGCTTTTAGAAACGATTTTTGGATAAAGTTCCAAAAAATGGTGCCCCTCCAATTTTAAGGGGGACGCTCAGTGGTCTGAAACTCGATTCTAGCTGGGCAAAACTATTTACTCAAAAATCACTTTTTGATCCTCCTTGCCCCCCTCTAAATGTCCACGTGGACTTTTTTTTTTAAAAATAATATGATTTTCTATGTTATGAGAAACTATAACTATAAAGAAGGATTCTTATCTTAATATGATAAATAAATTAATTTTTGATACTTATTAGAAATATTTTATTGAAATCCGTTGATGCTTTCTCGAAATAACCTGGAGACAAAAAAAAACTTTACCACATACACATATTTCTGGACATTGGTTTAAGAATGAAAAATTTTTGCATTTCGAATGAAAATGAGTCAGTTTAGACTATTTTTGAAAAATCGAAAATCTTAACAATCAGCAGAGCTTCCTCTAGGAGGAAGCAAAATCTATAAAATTAATTGAAAAATAAAAATTCGAGAAAATGATTAAAAATTATAATAATAATGAAAAACTAAAGAAAATAATTACACTTAGAGGAAAATAAGTGATGAAAATATAAAATATATTTAAAATTAGAAAACATAATTGAAAAATGAAGAAGGCAATAAAAAATTAAAGTAAATAAGTAAAATTTGAGATAAATATTTAGAAAAATTAGAAAATTAATTGAAAAACAATTAAAATCTTTAAAATTTGTGTGAAATGATTTTAAAATAATAAAAATAATTATAAATTAAATTTAAGACAAATAATTTAAAATTGAAGAAAATAATTACAATTTTGAAAAAAATAAGTGATAAATACTTACCATATGGGGCATTCCACGTGACATTTTCATTCAAAATTTTTTTTTGTTTGGAATAATTTTTTTCTGATTCTATATGAAAAATAAGGAAACACGTATTTTTTTATTTTTTTATTGAATGAAAATTGCAGAAGTTATGAATTTTTGAAATTTCACGTTTTTTGAAATAGAGCATTTTTAACCTTCGTTTTTCTCCGTTATTATTAGTAAATTGAAAATAATGCCTTACATAAAATTTGTTCAATTTTTCTTAGATTTTTTAGACATGTAGTAAAAAATAATGAATTAGCAACAAAAATACATGAAAAATTGAATTTACGCTTAAAAAGTGACTTTTCTCAAAACCGAAGGTCTCGAGTTTCGATTTTTTTCTTTCAATGCAGTTACTGATTAATAAAGAAATTTTTCTTGTAAGTCTAAAAGTGGTGCTCTTTAATGTTTCAATGATATTTATAGTAATTCATTGTTGTTAAAAGTTTAAATTATGAATTATAGAAATGAAACAACTTCAACTTACAAATTCCTGTGTGTAACAGTTCTTTTGTTTTGTAACGGAAGGTTAAAATTTAAAAAAATGTAAAAGTAAACTATATAAATGCAAATATGATTAAAACGCTACAGAGCACCACTTTTAGACTTACGAGAAAAATTTCTTTATTAATCAGTAAGTGCATTGAAAAAAAAATCGAAAATCGAGACCTTCGGTTTTGAGAAAAGTCACTTTTTAAGCGTAAATTCAATTTTTCATGTACTTTTGTTGCAAATTCATTATTTTTTACTACATATTTAAAAAATCTAAAAAAAATGGAACAAATTTTATGTAGGGCATTATTTTCAATTTACTAATAATAACGGAGAAAAACGAAGGTTAAAAATGCTCTATTTCAAAAACGGTTAAATTTCAAAAATTCCTAACTTCTGCAATTTTCATTCAATAAAAAAATAAAAAAATACGTGTTTCCTTATTTTTCATAGAGAATCAGAAAAAAATTATTCCAAGCAAAAAAAAATTTTAAATGAAAATGTCACGTGGAATGCCCCATATGAGAAACCAGAATCAAAAAGTTTATTCGAAATTAAAAAACATAATTAGAAAATGGTAAAAACAATGAAAAATATAAAGAAAGTAATTGATATTTAAAGAAATAATTGAAATTAGTGATAAACATTTGGAAATTTAGAAAATTATTAAAAAAATAATTAAAAATTAAAGGAAATAATTGCAAAACAATAAAAAAATTTGAAAATTGAATAAAATAATTGAGATTTCAGGTAAATAATTAAAATTTGAAGAAAATAATTGAAAATTGAGAAAAATAATGGATAATACTTCCTATATGAGAAAGCAAAATCAAAAAACGTAATTAAAATTAAAGAACATAATTGAAAAATGATAAAAATAATGAAGCATTGAAGAAAGTAATTGATATTTAAAGAATTATATAAAATTTGAGATAAATAATTGGAAATTTGGAGAATCCACTAAAAAATAATTTAAAATTTGAGAAAACAATTGCAAAATAATGAAAATTTTTTAAAATTGAAAGAAATACTTACAATTTGTGGTAAAGAATAGAAAAGTGAAGAAAATAATTGAAATTTTGAAAAAAAAGTGATGAAACTACAAAATTTATTTGATATTGAAGAAAGTAATTGAAATGTGAGAGAAATAATTGAAAATTTAGGAAATGAATAACAAATTGGAAAAGTATAATAGAAATTGTAAGAGAAATAGTTGAAAAATTATAAAAGCAATTAAAAATTCTAAAAATTATTTGCAATTTGAAGAATTAATTAAAAGTAGGGTAAAATAGTAGATAGAATAATAATAATAGTCAAAGATAGAAGAAAATAGTTAAAATTTAAAAAAAAATAATTGAAAAATTTTTACATTAATTGAAAAATAATAGAAAAGTTTGGTAAATTAGTTGAAAAATAATTAAAATATTAAAAAATTGGAGAAAATAATTCTAAAATGGTAAAAGTAATTGAAAGTCTAAAAAATAATTAAAATTTCAGAAAAATGTATTTATAAAATTACAAAATGTATTTAAAATATAAGAAAATAATTAAAAAATAAGATGAAAAATTAAACATTAATAATAATTATTGAAATATAAAATAAATAATTGTTCAAGGAGAGATGGTTCACTAAAGTCTATAAATGTGATTAAGTTAAAAATAACTTTTTTTCATGAGTGTACACGGAAAGAAAATTCATTATAAATCTTATAAAAATGTTTTAGAATTTAGGGAATAAGGATGAAAAGAGAAAATTTCAGATTGATGATTTTAAACTTAAAAAAAATGTTATTAAATTTGCTACAGACTATATTATAGTTTAAAATTACTTAGCAATGATTCCAACGATTTTTCTAAACCTTAAAATTCCTTGTAGGAAAACTTCGCTTTCAGGCACTTTTTACCTAAATTATGAAAAATTAAATAATACTAATAATTAATAAATTAAATTTTAATAAAATTTATAATTAATTTTCTTTGCGTGTACACAAACAGTTTTTGTATGTGTTTCCTTCTGACATTTTCCGTTATCTATATAAGATTAAAATAGGTAATTAATAGTCAATGTTTGTATGAAATGCGATAGTAACAATCATTTTTATGTCTTGATCCATCTCTCCTCGAATTGTTTCTTTTTTTTCAAACGTGTCTTATGATGTAAAATGTTGACAAACATAAATTTTCATACCTGTGTCTTTTTTCACAAGACACAGAACTAAAACTCACACTTGTTTAAAATTAACTTTTTCAAGAATTCTCGGCTGTAGACAAAAAAACAGAAAAGTGATCCATCTCTCCTCTACTTACCCTGGACAATTTTCATGTTGGTTAATGGTTAATTTCATGGTTCTTAGAGATTTATTAACTTTTGGTATAATGTACATACAACATAAAATGTGTATTTCTAAAAGATCTACAACTTCTTTCAAAAACATTTCTTGAGATTTCAAATATTTTATTAATAAAAGCAAAAAACCGTTAATTATGGTAGTTTTTGACATATTTACATTGATAATAAAATCTGAGCCAATTTTCACTATCATTTTCGTAATCAGTGCATAAAAAAAACCGAAGTATACCAAGTTCTATTAAAATTAGAGGAGGTCCGTTTTCGGAACTACGTTCACATTTTGTATTTTTACATAGAGAAGAAATTGCACGAGGCTAATTTACAGTTTTGATTATCTTTTATTGACTTTACATCATCGTTGATCGAGTAATTAAAGATTTTGATTAACTTGCATTATCTGGCTATTGCCTTATCAAACTTGATTTCTTATGAATATGAAGATTTATCGGGAATTAAAAAAGGAGAATAAGTACCATAACGTAGCGGTTTATTTGATACTGCAAGAAATAACACTTTATGGTTTTACAGCTACAAAGTCGTAATGAACATGTATCATCTCCGAATCATTAGTTCCGTTTATATTCGCAAGCTGTCCACTGAATCAAACCCGTAACTGGCTGAAAAGTTAGGATCTTTAATCATTTCCAAGGTCGTGAATTAGTGGATGTTGAGACGTGTTTGCAGGATCCGGTAAACGTGTCTGAACGCGTGTCTGTCAATCACCCAATTTAAGATTTACAAGCCTTCCGTGACGAGAGTCGTAATTGCAGGCTTGCCGCTGTCTCTCCGCGCCGATGAGGTTCGTAATTGGCATTGATAAACACAGAATCTCATCGGTTCAAGTAGGTACATTTAATCTGACGATAGTGTTTAATGATAGTGCACCACGTTTCCGGGTGATTGATTGATCGATTTAAAAAGTCTCAGTCGAATTAAATGTTGATAAATTCCCTAATAAACCGAGTTTATTGTACCTGATTTAATACATTCGGCATAAGATGTTGATATTTAGAGTGTGAATGTGCAGGGTATGAAAATCTAGATGGTGAACATAAGTATTTTAATATATTTAATACTAGCAAAATATAAGTTTAGTTTTCCATACAGTTTCGAAATTAAACTATAATAATAAATAAAACAAATCGATGAATAATATTTGTCCAATAAGAAGGGCTGCCAATGGACTTGCAGATTCAAAATAGTGAAAAAAAGACTTTTTAATTTTAAAAAGTGAAGAAATAATAAGTTTTTAAGAGATAAAAGAGAGTAAATAGTGAGCTTTTAAATAAAAAAAGTGATTAAATAGTAAGTTTTTATATAAAAAAATGTGAATAAGCAATATATAAAGTTTGATATCACTGATATTAAATTGGGGGGTGCCAGAAGGAAAAGCCATTCAAGTTTGAAAAAAACAATTCAAAACGCAAAAATAATTAAAATATGTAGAAAACAATTAAATAATGACAAAAATTATTCAATTTGAAAAATAAGTTGTAAATGACAAAACTAATTGAAAAATTGATTAAAAATAAAAAAACGATGACAAAAATTGGAACGAAATAATTGTAATTTGAAGTAAATAATTGAAAAGTTACAAAAACAATTAAAGAATGACAAAAATAAATAAAAATCGAGACTGATGTAAAAAATTTAAATTTTCGCACAATAATTGAGATTTTGAAGAAATAAGTAAAATGTAAAGAAAGTAATTGAATAATGACATAAATAATTATAAAGGCTGGTGTAAAAATTACACTTTTTAGACAATAGTTGAAAAATTGAAAAACAAATAATAGAATTTTTAAGAAAATAATTGAAACTTGAAAAAAATAATTAAAAAATAGCAAAAAAAATGTATATGTGTAAAAAGTAGTTGAATAATGATAAAAATAATTGAAATTTAGAAAAAAAATTAGTGCAAAATGAGAAATACATTCAAAAATGAATTAAAAAAATAAAAAATTGAATACATTATTTGAAAAATTGTATAAAATAATTGAAAAATTAACGATACAATTAAAATGAAAAGAAACTAATTGAAGAATGACATTAATAATTAAAAACTGTTCTTCAAAATTTAATAAATTCATGACAATAATAAAAATAATGAAGAAAATTACATTAAAAGAAAATATATCCAAAAAGTCAAAAATGTTTGAGTTTTGACAAAAATAGTTGTAATTTGAAAAAATAATTGAGAAATGACAAAAATAATTGATTATTAAAAATAATTGATCCAAATTCAAATTTGGAGAAAATACTTGAAAACTTGACAAAACAATTCAAATATTGAAGTAAATAATTCAAAACTGGTGTAAAAATTGCAACATTATAGACAATGATTGTAAAATTTAAAAAAATATTAAAAGTTTGAGGAAAATAATTGAAAGTTAAAGAAATTAATTGAAGTTTCAAGACAATAATTGAAAATTGAAAAAAATAATTAAAAAATATCAAAAAAATGTTATGTGTAGAAAATAGTTGTATAATGACAAAAATAACTGAAATTTAGAAAAAAAAATTTATGAAAAATGAGAAATATATTAAAAAATTAAGTAAAAAAATAAAAAATTGAATACATTATTTGAAAAATTGTTTACAAGAATTATAAAATTAACAGTACAATTAAAATGTGAAGAAACTAATTGAATAATGACATAAATAATTAAAAACTGATATTCAAAAGTTAAAAAATTCCTGACAATAATAAAAATATTAAAAAACAATGACATTTAAAGAAAATAATTCCAAAATGTCAAAAATATTTGAATATTGATAAAAATAGTTGTAACTTAAAAAAATAATTGAAAAATGACAAAAATAATTCATTTTGAAAAAAAAGTTGTAAATGACAAAACTAATTGAAGAATTGATTAAAAATTAGAAAATGATGTCAAAAATTGAAACGAATTAATTGGAATTTAAAGTAAATAATTGAAAAGTTTCAAAAATAATTGAAGTTACAAAAAAATAATTAAACTAGGTGAGAATTATGTCCATTTCATGGACATTTCGCTTCCAAGTAAGCAAAATAATTTGCTTCCTCATAGAGGAAGCAAGAAATTAATAATATGTAAGTTAAGGGCATGTGATGGATTATGACGTCACTGGTATAGGCAAAATTTGTCCGTAACTTTTCTCTTAAAATATTGAATATTTTTTCATGAAACTTGGTAGAATTACTTAAAATGTCATTATGAAGGTCTCTCAGACCCGAATTTGTTTAAATTTTGTGTCTAACTTAATTTTTGGAAATTTTTGGAAAATTGCAAACTTTTTTAAAAATCAATTTTGAGACAAAATTCAAACAAACTCGGGTCTGAGAGACCTTCCTAATGACATTTTAAGTAATTCTACCAAGTTTCATAAAAAAATATTCAATATTTTATGAGAAAAGTTACGGACAATTTTGCCTATACCAGTGACGTCATTAACCATCACATGCCCTTAATTGAGGAAGTTATTTAAAAATGAAGAATTTTAAATGCAAAAAATATGAATTATTTTACGAATTCTTGATCAATTATAAAAGTTATATAGGTCAATCGATTCGCTTTTAGATAAGGAATATGATTTTTGTATTTATTAAGTTGTATTTTTAGCATAAAAAATTTTTTTGGCAAAAAACGATTTTTTTCGATGAAAAAAGGTGCTCAAAAAAATTTGGTTGGGTATTTTCAAAAATCCTTGTGTCCAAATTTAGATATTCATAAGCTTAATAAGTCATCCAAATTTTATTGGAATCCGTTAAAGCGTTCTCAAGATATCTTGTACACAAAAAACGCTATACACACACACACACACACATACATACATACACACACACACACATACATACATACACACACACACACATACATACATACACACACACACACACATACATCTGGACATTTGCTTAGGAATGAAAATTTTCGCTTTTTAGATGAAAATGAGTCGATTTAGACTATTTTTGGAAAATCGAAAATTTTAACGATCACAAAGCTTCCTCTATGAGGAAGCAAAATGACAAAAATAATTCAAATTAGAAACAAAAGTTTAAGACTGGTTTAAAAAATTTAAATTTTCGGACAATAATTGAGTTATAGAAGAAATAAGTAAAATGTAAAGAAACTAATTGAATAATGACATAAATAATTATAAAAGCTGGTATAAAAATTACACTTTTTAGATAATAGTTGAAAAATTGACAAAAATAATAGAATTTTCAAGAAAATAATTGAAACTTGAAAAAAATAATTAAAAAATATCAAAAAAATGTATGTGTAGAAAGTAGTTGATTAATGACAAAAATAACTGAAATTTAGAAAAAAATTAATGAAAAATGAGAAATGTATTCAAAAATGAAGTAAAAAAAATTAATTATTTGAAAAATTGTATAATCTAATTGAAAAATTAACGATACAATTAAAATGTGAAGAAACTAATTTAAGAATGACATAAATAATTAAAAACTGTTCTTCAAAAGATATGAATTTCATGTCAACAATAAAAAGATTAAAAAAAATGACATTAAAAGAAAATAATTCCAAATTGTCAAAAATATTTGAATATTGATAAAAATAGTTGTAACTTGAAAAAATAATTGAATAATGACAAAAATAATTGATAATTTTAAAAAAAATTAAAATTTGAAGAAAATATTTTAAAACTTGACAAAACAATTGAAACATTCAAATAAATAATTCAAAACTGGTGTAAAAATTTAAAAATTTTTGACAATAAGTGTAAAGTAAAAAGAAAAATTATAAGTTTGAGGAAAAAAATTGAAATTTGAAGAAAACAATTAAAAAGTGGCAAAAAATCCAAATATGATAAAAATAATTAAAGTTTGAAGAAAAAATTTGATGAAGGTGTAAAAAAATTGATAAATTCGTAACAATCATAAAACTAATGATGTAAATAATTGAAAACAGGTATAAGAAATTTAAAAGTTCATTAGAATAAAAAAAATTGAATAAAATAATTGCAATTTGTAAAAAATAAAAAATTCTAAAGTGTCAAAAATAACAAAAATATGAATAAATAATTGATTAATGACAAAAGTAATTGAAATTTGAAGAAAATAATTGAAAAATAACAGAAGTAAAAGAAAACTTGTGTAATATAAATTTAAATATTCATGACAATAATTTAAAGACTGAAGAGAATAATTGATATTTGAAAAAATGAAATTCAGAATCGCAAAAATACTTGAAAATTGGCACAATAATACTTTAGAGTTGACAAAAGTACTTTAAAAATGACAAAAATAATTGAAAAGAGGTGTAGAAATTACGTATGTGTAAATTGTAATTAAAAAATTGACGATGTAATTGAAATATGAACAAACTAATTGATTTATAAAGTAATAAATCAACCTTTCCTGAAGTTTTCAAACTTGCAGCAAATTTGAGGAAAGTTTCGGAACTTAAAAAATGGTTAAAAAAGTTAAAGAATAATTTAAACTGTATTTAATTTTTTTATTCTAATTTTTTTCAATAAAGTAAAATAACGTCATTTGATTTTTTAATAAATTCAAAAAATTTAAAAACAAACTAAAACAATTTTAAAATCTCCTGATAAAGAGAATCAAAATTAATGAAAAAAAGGCAGGCACTAACTTCACTTTGGATTTTAAAACGTGGACAGAAAAAAAATGAATAATTATAAATAGTAACTAACTTCAGGAGTTTACGGAGATTATTATTATTATTTAATAATATCTAGGGATCTAAGTGCACAAAAAGTAGGAATCTAAGTACACAGAGAAAGATAGTTAGATCTCCGATGTGGGCATATTAATGTTAAAATTTTGCATCTTATTATATGCTCAATGTAAGTTTCTAGATATTGAAGAAAAGCATTTAAGTATTGAACATAGGGATCTAAGTATACAGAAAAGGTAGTTAGATATTTGGCACAGTCATCCAGGGGTTAAAATTCATCATCTTGATATAATTTATTTAAGTATATATGTAGATGTTGAGCAAAAGTATTTAACTGTTTAACATAGGGATCTAAGTATACACAAAGAAGATAGTTAGATATCTGTCATATGCGTCAAGAGATCTAAGTGTACAAAGAAGATACTTAGATCTCTAAATGCATATGCCAAAAATTTAAATACCAAAAAAAGTATTTAGATCTCTAGTAAGAAAATTCAGGGATCTAAGTATACACGAGAAAGGTAGTTAGATACCTAGTATGTTTTCCAGATATTAAATAGCATTCAGATTTTAAAATTTCGTATTTCTATATATTCAATGTTATCTTTTTAACGCTTATATAAAAATTCTTAGATTTTTATCAAGTTAAATATCCTTCTTCACTACTTTTCTTCAAAAGAATCAGCAAACCCCAATTTCCAGGAAGAATGTTCGATTAAAAGTTTAGTAGTTCATTACCCTGATCCAAAGTGCAAGGCCAAGAGTAATTTTACGTTTCTACTCTCTTTCATTCTCCGCGCTGTTTTAATTGAGCCCTGATCGCACTCTATCATTCGGATCTAAGTGATCGTTGCGATGACCCGCTGACCGTAATGACTGTGTAACGATCGACCACCTCCAAGAGCAGATTATCATAGATCTTGTTTGATTTTGATACTTGCAAGTCGATCTTTTGTATCGCTTGTTTCTTTATTTCGTCTTCGTTAATTGACTTTTCTCCGACTTTTTTTTTAATTAGTTTCAGATTAATTTTTAGTTTTTCTATCATGAAACACAAATTTCCAAGAGAATGGTAAAATTATGAATTTTTCATTCAGTCGTATTTAAATAATGAAACATGTAGATATCGTAATAATTATTAATCGTTTATGAAGTAATCAATTATGTTAATAGAATAATGTCGTATTATCAGTTTTTTTTTCTGAAAACAGCAAATTAAAACAATCAAGTGACTGTTATTGAGTCAATGATATAATGATCGATAAATCAATTTTCGTGAAATGTTGCTCGAGTTTGTTGCATATTTAAGTATCTTTTCCGCATTATTATGCTTGAATTATTGTATAATAGGTGTCTATCAACGAGTAGGTTAAAGTGCTATTTATGTGCAGCATAAATACTCTACAGTTGTTTAGAATGGCATAACAATCATACATGTGTACTGAATCTGATTAATAGAACTGCATGTCATGCATCATCGCCTATTTGTCCTGCATAATTTACGCTCCTAGGCGTGTCGAGTTTAGGAAAAACGCAACTCATTACGGAAGGTGTGCTTAAAATGAAAATCAATATCATGCTCATTAAGAGTTTCGAAATATTGTTGATTTACTGAAAATTTTTCGGAATATTTATTTCTGAAGTTGCTAGGTGTGTCTTTTGACACACCTTTGTGGACATTCGATTCTGTTTTTAAATTAAACACACTTGACACTAATATGCAGTTGCTCAAGGTTAGCCTTTCTGTCAACCAGCTTGATAATCTTTTTAATAATCCGATACTTTTTACAAGAATCTGATATTTTTTATCCAGAATCTGATAATTGTTTCCATAATCAGATAATTGTTCCCAAGAATCCGATAATTGTCTCAGTAGTCTGATAATAATTACTTCCAAGAATCTGATTCTTCTACCAAAAGTTCGATAATTGCCCTACTTTTCTCATTTATTCTGACAGATTCTCGAATTATGATTGCGCAAGCTACCGTACTTTAATTTCGAAAGAATCGTTGTCTGTTATTATCTTGAAAATGACAGGTGACCTATTTAGAAATTTTAATTTCTGTATTATCTAAAAACACCTCTTTCAGGCTTGAATAAAAAAAAATCTCGGCTTTGTAGCTACTGAAAACAGGTTGTAGCAAGCTCGGTGTTTAATGAGTTCACAAATTTTGAAGGATATATTGAACTATGATGAGCAGAAAAAAAGAAGTAACAAATTACACTCAGGGATTCAGAATTTATTGAATGCTTTAGCCGGATGCGATTCGAATAGCCGCGGGCAACAATTAAATAGAGATTCACGAAATCTTGACGTCAAATTAAATGAGTCGGTGTGCTTAATTCAAGTCTTTTTTCTCAGCCTTCTTCAGATACAATTTTTGTTTTGGTTAGAGTAACTATAAATTATGATGAAAATGATTTTAGTATGAGAATATGATTTGGTAGAAAGCGTGTTGTGTGGGATTAAAAAACAATTGTCATTTGTGTTTTTAGTCCATATACCAAATTCCAAATTTCACATTCCACATTTTAGATTCCCGAATTTTCAGATTTCAGATTCTGCATTCCCCAAATCAAATTCAATATCCCAAATTCCACATACCGAATTCCACATTCCAGATTGGACGTCTTGGATACCATATAAAGAGACCAGTATCCCGGATTTCACAACCTGAATTTCATATCCCGGTTTTCACAACCCGAATTTCATATTCCGGAATCCGTAACCCGGATTTCATGGACCGAATTTCATATCCCGGGATACGTATCCCAGATTTAAAAAACCTGATTCGATATCCTGGATTTCATAAACTGAATTTCATATCCCGGAATCCATATCTAGGATTTCATAAACCGAAATTCATATATCGCATTCCATATCCCAGATTCCATACCTCGGATTTCATAACCGAAATACCACGTTCCGGATTGCACGTCTTGGATTCCAAAACCAAGACCAAAACCAAGATTCCAAAACCAAAACCAAGATTCCGAAACCAAAATTTCATAAAGTGATTTCATATCCCGCATTCCATTTCCGAAATCCATATTTCGGATTCTTTATATCCCAGATTCCATATGCCGGATTCCATATCCTGGTTTTTATATCCCGGATTCTAAATGGCATACTTGAATCCGAATTTTACACTTCAAATGAAATATTTTAAATAACGGATTTAACATCCCTAATTCCATATCCCGGATTCTATATCTCGCATTTCATATCCCGAAATCTATATCTCGCATTCCATATCCCGAAATCCATATTTCTGATTCCATATCCCAGATTCCATATAACGGGTTTCACATTCCGAATTCCATATCCCCGATTCCACATCCCAAATTTCATATCCCGGATTCCATATACCCGATTCCCTATCCCGGATTCAATATCTCGGATTATAATTCTTAAATGTTTATCCACAATTCGATATCCTGGATAAAGACGGAATCTGGAATGTGAAACCTAGAATATAGAATCAAAAATCTGGAATCTGAGATTCCCAACACGGAATGAAGAATTCGGAAGTGGGAAATTGATGATATTTAATCCGGAATATAAGATTCGAGATAGTTTAATCCAAAATAGTGGAATTAAGTAGAGGTTACATAAACGACCCCCTGGGATGGAGTTGCAAGAGTTGGATGAATTGGAATTCAAGGAGTTGACGTCACATAATCAGTAGTTTGCACTTCTCTCTTTGTAGATATCCTGGTGCAAGTCATGCAGTCAGGAAGCTGTTGGCGGCTCCCTACTGGTCAGTAGTGGTATAATATCATTATCATTCGCTGAGTGAACCACGCGGGGTTCATCAATTAATAGAACTCGCTTCTATTATTAATCCGACTAGTCTACTGTTGTACACGGTAGCGCTATTCGTTATGTTTCACTAGTCATTTCAACAAAAGAGTTTGCCAACAAAAGCCCCCTACTGAACTCTATAATTGACAATAACCTATTAGCTTCAAAGATTCATTGATGTTGTCAGTAATATATAATAATTTGAAGGCTCAATAACTTATTTTAACTTAAAGGCGCAATAGCGTATTCTAACTCAAAGGCGTAATAAATTTAATTTGAGGTAAAAGGTAATTTTATTAAAGGTAGAATAAATTTCAACTTATAGGTGTATTAGGATATGTGTGGTAATTTATTCTAGTTTATTAGAAAGAAGTAATTAATTACCATTATTGGACAAATTCTAGGGATATTTTATTATTGATGATGGAAAGGAATATCTATTCCAGGATTCCGTTATCCTGAATGACATTGTTTTACGTCCTTGTTATACTTTTTGACATTTCAGGATTGATCTTCCTGAATTCCAGATTTAAATATCTCGGGAATTTTTACTTATGATTCTGAATTCTATAATTTCATATTTAGTTTTTCCGGATTCCGCTATTCGATAACCGGAATTTAGGAATTCGGGATGGTGGGATATGGGGAACGGGAATCATACTGTAGGAAGATCGAAACCGGGATGTGGGATGGTTGAATCCGGAATTTTGGAACTAAAGAAGTGGGACGGTTGGATTCAAGTTGATGGAATCTGCAATTCCGAATGAGGAACTTCGATAAGGCAGAATCCGAAATAGAGGAATTTAGAATTTGGAATGACAAGATCCAGGTTGCCGGAATTTGAAATAGAGGAATTCGGGACACCCATACTTCGAGGTTTCGGACCCCTTATGCCACGACCCATAATTTTGACATTCCACATTTGGTCTTCCTGTATTTCTTTATTGTTTACCCAGAATGTGTAATGTCGAAATAGGGATGTTGAGATATGGAAACCGGGAAGCCGAAATGTGGGAAGATGTTGAAATCTGCAATTAGGGAGGAGGAAATTTGGGTTAAGGGGATTCGGGATGAGGGAATTAGGAATAATAGGATTCGGAATCGAGAACCAGAATCCAAAATATTGGTGGAATTTAGAATTTCGAATGATAAGATCTGGGTTGCCGGAATTTGTAATAGATGAATCCGGGAATCCTACAAATCAATGTCCATATACCCAGAATGTGTAATGTCAAACTCGGGATTGGGAGATACGGATTCCGGAAAGCCAAAATGTGGAAAGATGACGAAATCTACAATTTGGGAGAAGGAAATTCTCTGGTTAAGGGAATTCGGGATAGTGGAATCCGGGATAATGGAATTCAGGTCGAGAGAATTCAGGATGAGGATATTCGGAATCAGGAAGCCAGAATTCAAAATAGTGGAATATAGAATTTGGAATGACAATATCTGGGTTGACTGAATTTGGAATAGAGGAATCCGGGAATCCTATACATCGATGTCCATTTACCCAGAATGTGTAATATCAAAATCGGGACGGTGGGATACGGTATCCGGGAATCCAAAACGTGGGAAGAATCGAGATGAGAGACTTCAGTATGAGGGAATTCCGAATATAGTAATGCGGAAAACGGGGGTTTAACATAAGGGAATTCGAGAAGGTTCTTTATCCACAAGGTGTATATCACAATTACAAATAGTATGCGGAAATACGGAATAAATAAATAATACGGAATTCGGGATGTCGATGTTGAAATCTGCAATTTAGGATCAGGGGATTCGTAATAAGGGAACTTGGAAGGGGGACATTTAGGCTGAAGGAATTCGGGAAAATATAATCCAAAATAGCAGAATCAAAAATTTAGAATGACAAGATTCAGTTTGACGGATTTAGAAATTAAGAAAACCGGGAATCCCACATTTCGAAATCCCGGATCTCTTAATTCATCATCCTGAATTCCGGCACTCCACATTAAGTCTTCCCGCATCCTATCTTTTCGAATTCTGATATCCCGAATCTCTGAATCAATCACCTTGGATTCCAAAATCCCAAATTCAGTGTTCCCGGATCCCACTATTCTTTACCCATAATGTGTATGCCGGAATTAGGGATCGTAAGATGCGGAATCCATAAAGTCACAATCTGCAAAGACTCCGAGATCTGCAATTCGGAATAAAGTGAATCGTTTCAAATTTGTACAATACTGACCTTTTTTTGGCGCACACTCTATCTAAAATTTGAGATCAAATGTCCTGTAGCGATAACGAACCGGTCGGAGCTCAAGTGTCATTTCGAGCCCGGCACACGCTCATTGTACACTCAGTTTACTTCTTCGAGCTTCCTTAACGGGCTTTCAGAAAAGGCACCGACAGTGAAAAACAGCGTGTCTTTGCCAGTTTAATCAGCTTTTCTTAGATATCTGGTGGCGAACACGGCGCCATATCTATATTCCGCCATTAGTACCAATGCCGCTTGGAAAAAGGTCCCGTTCCTCGTAAGCTCGGTTGTTAGAGTCCCTACAGTAAGTGACATTCTTTTTAATCAAACAGGTTCTGGTTTTACAGTCCGCGACTTCCTGTCAACTGTATATTCTTTGCCATACGGTACATTTGAATATCGTCAAGGAACCAGTCTGTCAAAAAATTTCCATTTTCTCGCTCTTGCACACAAAATACTATAAACACTTTTAACGATCCGCACATTTCATTTGGTTCCTTGAATTTCAAAAATATTCACCTATAAGAAGCACTGGAACGAGCGTACAACAATTTTGCATCATGTGCATTTTACAACCTGCAAGATATATGTTTGTCATAAATTCAGCTGACCTCGATGAAAAATTTCTAGGAAATTGAAAAAAATCAACATTTAATTGAGAGATTTATTTTAACCAAGCAACAGGAACCCGGTAATTAATTTAATTTGAAAGAAAGTCTCAATTGACGTAAGATTCCCGTCCCGAGGAGTGAAACAGTTACGCGATGAAATTGCCAAATAAATATTTAAATTTATTGCAAGTAGAATCATTTGTATTCGTCATATTTTGCAAGCCGCGCCTGAGGGTGTCTCTTAATATTCCGCTCGGGTTTAGACAGGAAGGGATTTTTAGCACAAGAACCATTATTTATGATTGCGTAATTAGATCGCGAAACGTGTTAATGGAGTTGTTGTAAGGCATGAATTGGTTCGTTTCAGAATCTCCTCAAAATCCATTAGCAGCACTCGATTGGCCTCGGTTGCGCGTATTTACGCTGGCGGTAAACTCTTTGAAGAATTCACGCATTATAGCGCTCGCGAGGTCTTCGATCGATTTTCAGAAACCATTAATGTCATTCTCCCAACCGTTTTCTGGGACAAAACTTTCCCGGAAAGGTGAAAGTTTAGCCACGCATACAAAAAACGTTTATTGTCGAAAAGATTTACGAGGAATACAAGTTATTTCTACAAGTTATTTGAGATTTTATTTAACAGTTGTTTGTTTTATTTGCTGATGATAAATCAAAATTTGTCTTTTTCTTCTGTTTCCCATGCTCATGATAAATTATTTATGCAGTAGGTGATATTAGTTTTATCATTAATTATAAATTGGATTCCAAATCCCGGATGCCGAATTCCAAATATTAGATTCCAAATTACGGTTCCGGATAAGGAATCCGGAATATGAAACTAGTGAAAGGTTGAGATATAGAAATCATAATATGAAATCTGCAAAGTAGAATCCTTGTTGAGGAATCCGCGACATGAAATCTAAGGTGAAATAATCCACGAAATAAAATTCGGGACATGGAATCCGTGATAAGGAATTGTCGAAAAATAATTCGGGATTTAAAATCCGCGAAATAGAATTTAAGATGTGGATTCCGCAAAATGGAATCCGGGATAAGAAATCCTTGAACGGGAATTCAGGATATGGATTCTGCAAAATAAAATTCGGGATGAGGAATCTGCGAAATGGAATCCGGAATTTGGAGTCCGGTAAATGGAATTCGGGATTTAGAATCCGCGAAAGAGAATTTAAGATGTGGATTCCTCAAAAAGAAACCTGGGATGAGGAATTTACCGCAAAAGGGAATCCGTGATAAGAAATTCGCAAAAGATAATACAGAATGAGGAATCGATGATATGGAATTAGCAAAATGGAATCCGCGAAATAGAATTCGAAATAAGAAATCAGCGAAAGGAAATTGGGAATTTGGAGTCCGGTAAATGGAATTCGGGATTTGAAGTCCGCGAAATAGAATTTAAGATGTGGATTCCGCAAAAAGAAACTTGGGATGAGGAATTTGCTAAGAGGATCAGGAATCCAAGGTATGGAATTCTGAAATGTGTAATTCGGGATATATAATCCGGGATAAGGAATCCGGGAAATCGAATCCGGAAAAAGTAACGAAATCGAAAAAAATCTTAAAATCACAAATCTATATTAAATTATTCTTAGAAAAGAAAGAATTTACTTACCGAGGAAAGATTACATGCTTTTATTTTAGTATCAATAAATCGACTGTCAGATTCATGAAATTCCATTCAGACAATTTATAAACTCCTTTTTCTTTCATAAACTTTCTTTTATTATCATTTTATCAGATTTATAAACTTTGCATTGTAGCAGTTAAATTGATTCATCAAATTCCTCGTTTTAGTATCATTAAATTTGATTTACAGAATTCCTTTCTTATGAACTTAATTGATTAATCAAATTCTTCAGTATCATTTCAAAGATTCCTTTTTTAGTGCCATTTTAATTAATTTACGAGATTTCTCTTTTCAGTTCCATTACAATTGATTTATAAAGTTTCGCTTTAGTTATGATGACAAATCAGAATTTACAGTATCATGTCGGGCAATTAAAAAGAATAAAGATCACGTCGCGACATCTTGCTGCAAGACCATTAATGTGAAATTAATTACGTGACTTGTTTTCCGACGAGCGTTGAGCATCCACCAAAATTACCTTGCCGCTTTATTATAAACGACTAAACGGGAGGGCCCATATTTGCAATTAAGATCTGGCAATAATTTTAAGAGAACAACTACGAGCTTCATTAAAATCAATAAACCAATCTGTACGACTAATGAACTAATAATTATTTGGCGCGCCTTTCAAACGCGAACAACGAATAGTGTGGTGGGTCTTGATAAAAAATGTTTCGTGATCGACCAACATGGGTCACATTGAGCACGCTTAAAGAGAAGTTTTTTTTTCGATAAAGCGCTAATGTCTTAATAAAAAAATTCAATTAGCCGCAACACGCGCGAGAAGGTAATCATGCTCTCTTTAAAAATGTTTTGACACGGGTCTTGATAAGCGGAATATCATTTTGTGCCACTGACCGAGAACTGGTGTGTCACTCGAGATTAAATTGCACGCGTGCGATAATTTAACCAGTCCACTAAGCAATTTGTTATAAGAACTTTAGCCAGCGTTTATTAAGAACGTGACAATTTAAATTATATTCTTTTCTTAGATTAGTGTCGCATTATACTTTTCTATTTTCAATATAAGTTTTATCCTTTATTTTTATTTACTCGTTGTCGTTTTAGGGAAGGATCAATTTTTTAATTATTTACCGCGAATGTCGATATTTTTCCTAAATACAAAGCAGTGACGAAATGATTTCAAGGTTAAATTATTTCGTAAAATGTTGCAATTTTGCAAGAAATGATGCTGATTGTAATGTTTTACATTTGCTTTCACAGTTCTACTTCTTACGAGAATTTAATATTAAAACTTTGCTTTTAGTTGGCTGAAACATTTTCTAATTTAGTCATCAACGATTTAAATCACTCAACGCCTAATAACTGGAAATTCAATTAATATTGACTAGGTAAGTTAGCAACGTTAAAATTAAAATCGTGAGAAGTAAGTCGCTGAAAATCACTGAGAAAGGGGAAAAGTTACACTGGTTTTAATTTAGAAAGGCGATATAAAGTTGCGGATATGTTTAAGTGCTTCCTATATTTTCAAAAAGTAGAACATTTTAAAATGCCAATTTATTTCATACTAAAAAGTACTCTGTCAGTAAGAACGTAATGAAAAAGTGAGAAGGACTTCCTAATGTTTTGCTAAACTGGTTAAATTTGTCTTATTTAAATCCTACCAAAATTATGACCTCAAATCGTCTATTTTGAATTTCCCAAAAAGAAATTTTGAAAAGTCGATGAACTCTAATGGCTAGGGGCATCGGAGAGATTAAAGACGAGCGTACACTGGCAAAGTTTACATTACAGTCTTACGCCTTTCTCCGGTAGATTTGCAGGAGTACGGGCGGCTTTATTACACGGTATATTCTCACCCTGTGTAATGCCTTACCGCGTGTAAGACCAATGACATGTTTACGAGGTCCGCGCGATAAGTATTAACCGAGCAAGCTGGGAGTCTCTTGGGTACATAAGGAAGAGCTGTAGTTGGAGAGGACAACGGCTGGGAGTGTCCGATGCATTATAAATCCGTTGCAGCTCAATTCGCATCGGTCGAGCCGCATCGGCTGAAGCGGTTTCGGGTTGATGCACTTCGACTTGGTCTCTGTAGTTCAGGTACCTCAACCTCTTGGAACGAGATCCGTTCGTGATGATGTCACGGGGCGTGTCCCTTGCGATGAGATGCGTGAGTAAGAACGTTCCAACGTGCCTCTTTCTAACAGTTTATCAGTTTTTTCTTCTCCAAAGCGTCAAACGATTCATGCTTACCAAAGGTCTTCGCCAGACAGATCGCACTTTCCTGATTTAAATAAACGATACGTTAGTATTCATAAGGACATGAATCTCAATTTGCGATTTTACTAAACTTCAGCTGTGATTTTTAAGAGAAAACACTTTTGGAAATGGTACTCCAATTTGATGTACATTTTATCGGTCGTTATACATATGAAATAGGATCATAGAATACATTTTTTATTTGTTTTTATCCAGTGCGCAGATACTTGAATAAAGAACAACAAGTGTAACTGTATTTGTTAGCAAAAACAATAGTGCGCAGGTATTAGAACGCTAGTGCGCATGTATTTGTTCGCTACAACACTAGTGCGCATGTATTTGATAATCAGAACACAAGTGTGACTGTATTTGTTAGCTAGAATAATAGTGCGCATGTATTTGTTCTCTAGAACACTAGTGCGCATGTATTTGTTCTCTAGAACACTAGTGCCCATGTATTTGTATGTTAGAACAGTAGTGCGCATGTATTTGTTCGCTAATACTCTAGTGCGCATGTATTTGTTCGTTACATCTCCAGTGCGCATGTATTTGTTCGCTATATCTCCAGTACGCATGTATTTGTGCGCTGAAACACTAGTGCGCATGTATTTGTTCGCTACAACATTAGTGTGCATGTATTTTATAATTAAAACACAAGTGTAACTGTATTTGTTAACTAGAACACTAGTACGCATGTATTTGTTCTCTAGAACACTAGTGCGCATGTATTTGTTTTTTAGAACATTAGTGCGCATGTATTTGTTCGCTATATATCTAGAATGCATGTATTTATTCACTATATCCTTACTGCGATTTTATTTGTTCGCTACATTTTTAGTGCGCATGTATTTGTTCACTAAATTTCTATTGCGCATGTATTTGTTCGCTACATCTCCAATGCGCATGAGTTTGTTCGCTATATCTGCAGTACGCATGTATTTGTTCGCTATATTTCTAGTGCGCATGTATTTGTTTGATATATCTCTAATACGCATGTATTTGTTTGATATATCTTTAATACGCATGAATTTGTGCGCTGGAACACTAGTGCTCATGTATTTGTTCGCTACATCCTCAGTGCGCATCTATTTGTTCGCTATATCTCTAGAACACATGTATTTATTTGCTGTATCTCTACTGTGATTGTATTTGTTCGCTAAATTTTTAGTGCATTTGTATCTGTTCGCTACATCCTCAGTGCGCATGTATTTTTTCGCTATATCTCTTGAACGCATTTATTTATTCACTGTATCTCTACTGCGCTTGTATTTGTTCGCTATATCTCTAGAACGCATTTATTTATTCACTGTATCTCTACTGCGATTGTATTTGTTCTCTACATTTTTAGTACACTGGTACTTGTTCGCTACATCTTCAGTGCGCATTTATATGTTCGCTATATATCTATCGCGCATGAATTTGTTTGCTACATTTTCAGTGCGCATGTATTTGTTAGCTATATCTCCAGTCCGCATGTATTTGTTCGCTACATCTTCAGTGCGCATATATTTGTTCGCTATGTCTAAAACATAGCTAAAAGAATGTTTCAGCAATGCGCAATTGGTGTCCTTTTGCGCCAGATTTCTCAGTGAGCATTCGAATGAAGACAATTATTCTGAAAGTGACATAAGTTATATGTTGCAATTGTCACGGAGTGGTGAATCGTAGCGGAATTTCCATGACGGTAAATGTGACATCTCAATCTACGACGTGGCACAGACCGAATTAATAATAGAAGAGTGTTGGCATTATGTGACTCTTGAAATAGCACAAAGCGTGTGCTAACGCTGCTCGCAATTCCCACCTTTTTTTATCGCTCTGATACATTACCCGGAAAAGTACCAAGAAATTATTAAATTCTGTCTCACAGTTTTTCGACTCCCTCAGATTTCTTACCCGGAGATAGATAAAGTAAACCACTTTATGAAATTTAAAATACTAAAAACATCTTAAAAATAAAACTCCCTCGGGGGATTCTCTTCACAAGATAAAAGTCAAGGTGACATGATTTTTTAAAATCAGTTTTTGACACACCGAGGATTCTTGAGCCGATTTCTTTGATTGGAAAGATGAGGATTATCGATCCGATCGCTAATTAAGTTGACCAGGCTGGAAAAGTTCACGGCATACCAATTCGTGGTGCTGGGCAAAAACCGAATTGATTGAGCGAGAGACGAATCAATTGAGAAAGGTATAAGGAGGACGAGACGCAGGAATGAGCAGCGAACACGGTTGGACCCATTGAGAAAAAGCGAAACAATCCCCGCGTCAAAACTGATTTAAAGTGTCGTGCGTATTGGCTGAAACTACCTGACAGAATCTTACCACGCATCAGATAAACCACGAGGATGATTTAACTTTACTAACGAGTCTTGATTGACCAAATAAAGACGTTCTCCAATTGCGTCATAAACATTGATGTCCTCGGGATTGAACCGATTCTTCTGGCAATTCATGCGACGTTTTGCAGAGAACTCTCTGACTGTGCAACTGTCAGAATGACAAGCGCAGAAAAGATCAGCGGCTCTTCAATGACGTCTGCGTTTTATATCACTGGAAAGCCTATCGAGATTCAGGAAATGTTTTGCACTTGGTGAATATAAAAAGAATTCTTTGTTAAGGTTGAGTTGAATAGCTGATGACCATTGAGCGCGGCTTAGCAATTTTTGAAATGATTTTCTCTATTGGCAAAATAAATTAACGTCTTGTTAAAATATTATTATTGTTGGACTATTTATTTGAGAAGATTATTTTGTTGATGGATTTTTAAAATTATTGAATTTCTAGGCGTGATTGTTGGGGGTTATAAGGAAACTACGTAGGTTAATTAAAATTATTTGTTTTATACAGTTTAAAAATATATTTTTAACCATTTTCTTTTAGTTAAGAGCACGCGCTGTCTGCGCATGTTTTTCGCGCATGCTTAGGCTAATTGCGCATGCTCATTTCTTCTGCGCATGCTCACATTGTTTATTCATGATTTCTACACATGCTCGTGCTCCTGTCACAATTTTTTTAAGCTTCTACGCATGCTCGCGTTGTTTGCGCAAGTTTCCTACGCTTTTACGCATGCCGTGTTGATTTTTTAATATTTTTGCCTCCTTATAGAAAATACTTTGTATTATTTCGAATTTCCAAATTTTTGCTTTCTTATGGAGGAAGCTTTGTAATCGTTAAGATCTATGTGTGTGTGTAAAGCTTTTTTTGTCCTCAGGATATCTCGAGAACGGTTCAACGGATTTCAATAAAATTTTGATGGTTTATTAAACTCGTAATTATCAATATTTGGACACAGGGACTTTTGAAAATACCCAATCAAATTTTTTAAGCACCTTTTTTCATCGAAAAAAATCGTTTTTTGACAAAATTTTTTTCCATGCTAAAATTACAGCTTAATGAATACAAAAATCATATTCCTTGTTTAAAATGCTTCAAATTAACAGTCTTCTATATAGAAATGCGTTATATGAATTCCTGATCTGTACATATACTGGTATGTGTGTAAACATTTTCTTGTGAAAACAAACGGTTTAACAGATTCAAATAAAATTTGATATGGATCTTTTTACTTCTTAAATCTTGAATCATACACAAGGTTTTAAAAAAAATAATAAACATTTTATCTAGTTTTGAATTTGAAAAAGATTTGTTTAAAATAAAAAAAAGAATTTCTATTATATTCAGCAGCATGCATAAAAAATTTGTATTCCTTGCTTCAAAACAAATTGATTGGTCTGTTATTTTGTCAAAATTTTATATAATAAATCACAATTTTCAAATTTGTAAAATACAGAAATTTTCCAATTTTTTTTTTAAATTTACTTTTTTCTGACGTGAAGGCAGAATTTTCTTGAAATAAACATAATTTTCAGCTCGTTTAACATTTCAAATTACTTTTTTCAATTTGTTTGTTTGTTTGAACTTCCAGTAGTTTTTTTAATTCGCTAGATATTTTTCATTAATTTTTAGTTATTTACCTTTTTTACTTGCCAGTTATATTTTTACAATTTTATTCATCCATTGACAATTGTTTTCTTCACTTCCAAGTTATTATTTATATTTTTCTAATTTTTATTTCATTTTTGAGTTATCACTTTGAGCCCATAAATCTGTATATGAATATAAATAAATCAATCATTTTTCGATTATTATTAAATTTTTTTTACTAACATAAATTTTTTCTAATTTTCTAGTAACATCTCCTAAATTTATAAATACTTTGTCACTTTTCAGTAATTTTTCTCTATTTTATAATTTCTTATTTATTTATTTTCTAACTTCACTTGCTCTTTTTAATAGTATTTTTTTCCTTTCTCGTCACTTTTATTCGTCTTTTACTTAACACTTTACCTTCTTTAGAATTTAACTTTTTTTCAATTCTTTTTTCTTATGTCAAAGTTTTTATCTTTGCTGTTTATTTTTTTCAAGTTTATTTTGTAATAAAGTTCTTTTTACACTATGAAAATTTTTTTCAATTTCTAAACGTTTTTTTAAAACTTTTATTAATTTTGTATAGTTTATGGTTTTTTTTTAAATTTCAAAATTACTATAACTTTCACAAATTTTTTATTAATTTTCTAGAAGTTAATCTTTTTCTTTTCTTAGATGTGTTTCTATTATTTTCAGTTATTTACCTACATTCCTAGTTTTTTATTTATGTTTTCTTTTCTTAAGAATTTTATGACATTTTTAGTTTCACTTCTTCTTCAAGTTTCCCTTACTTTTTTAGTTATTTGAAAATTTTCTAGTAATTTTTTCTTTTGTTATTATTTTCAGTTTACAGGTAATTTTTTCACTTACTGTTCAGATTTCTTTTAATGTTTTAATCTCTTAATAATTTCTTTGTATTTACTTTTAAATAATCCTACTTCATTTAATAGTTTTTTTCCTCAATTTTAAATTCTTTTTTCACTTTTTAGTTAAAAACGTCTAGTTATTTTTTCAATTTTAATAATTTTTCTTTATAATTTTTTTACTTTTTTTAGAAACACGATTTTCTTTCTTATTAATAATTTTCTCAAATTAACTACTTATTTTCCATTAAATTTTAGTTATTTTCTTAATTTTCAAGTTTTTTTTAAAAAATCTCAATTACTACCTTCTCATATTTCTTCCTCATGTCTGAGTTGCATTTGATTTTATTGTTTATTTAGAGAAAATATTTGAAAATAAAGAAAAGTCGTATCAAAGTTAATTCAATTCATAATTTATTTTTTATTTTCTATTTTTTACAAGCTTCTGTTTATTATTTTTAAAATTTTCCTCTTATTCTTCGAAGCTTCTATTTATTTTCATCCCTTTTTAGTTACTTTGTTGTTTATTGTTATTATTTATTATTATTAATATTATTACTTTAATTTTTTAATTATTTTTAGCGAAAAACGTCTATCTATTTTTTCAATATTTAGTCAGTTTTCTTTATTATTCTTTCATCTTGTTTTAATAACACGATTATTTTCTCGAACTAACTACTTATTTTTCATTAAATTTTCGTTATTTTCTTAATTTTCAAGCTTTTGTAAAAATTTTATTTATACTTGTTTTCCAAATTTCTTTTTAATGTTTAAGTTATATGTGGTAATTTTTTTTATTTTTCATAAGTTTCTGTTTATTATTTCTTAAATTTTCCTTTTATTCTTCAAAAGCTTTGATTTATTTTCTTCCTTTTTTAGTCACTTTGTTTTTTTATTTGTTTATTATTATTTATTTATTATTATTTTTTAGTTATTTTTAATGAAAAACTTCTAGTTATTTTCTCAATTTTTAGTAAGTTCTCTTTATTATTATTTCACCCTGTTTTAATAACACAATTATTTTCTAACTACTTAATTTTCATTAAATATTCGTTATTTTCTTAATTTTCAAGCTTCTGTAAAAATTTTATTTATACTTACTTTTCAAATTTCTTCTTCATGTCTTAGTTATATTTGATCATTTTTTTTATTTTTCATAAACTTCTGTTTATTATTTCAAAAATGTTCCTTTTATTTTTCAATAGCTTCTATTTATTTTCTTCCTTTTTTAGTTTCTTTGTTTTTTTAATTTGTTTATTATTATTATTTATTATTATTTTTTAGTGAAAAGCGTCTTGTTATTTTTTCGATTTTCAGTAAGTTTTCTTTATTATTCTTTCACCGTGTATTATTAACACGATTTGTTAAACACATTTTTTCTTCATGTCCAAGTTATTTTTGAAAATTTTATTTTTCATAAACTTCTGTTTATTATTTTTTAAAAATTTCTTTTTATTCTTCATTTTTTCAGCTATAGTATACCATTCTAGTAATTTATCCTTATTCATTAGTTCTTTTTTTTGCGAGTTACTTTTTTTCTTTTCTTAGTAATTTTTTTTATTTTGTTGTGTCACAACGGAAGATTTGCGATTGTTACGGTTTTTCAAAAATAGCTGTTATCGACTTTTTTTTTACCTAAAAAGCAGAAATTTTTATTTTTAAACAAATGTCCGAATGTATGTATATGTATGTTTACATGTGTGTGTGTCGTAACTTTCTTATCGCCCTAATATCTCGATTACGTTTTAACTGATTTCAACAAAATTTGGTAGAACCATTAAACTGATAAATATCTCAATTTTGACACAGGGATTTTTGAAAATTCCGAATGGAAACACAGAAAATGGTTTTGGATTAAATTAATCTGCAACGCTCTTTTTTTTAAACCAAATGGAATTTAAATAATCTGAAATTGGCTTAAAACAATCGCGCTGCAGATTATTTTAATATATAAAAGTTTTCAGTGAATTTTTGTAGGACCTTTTTCATTGAAAAATCACGTTTTTCTCCAAAAATGATTTTTTTCCACGCATACTCTTTACATAGCCTCGCTCTTACCACGCATACTCACATTCTCTGCGCACGCTCTCTGCGCAAGCTTTCTGCGCATGCTCACGCTTTGTGCACACGCTCAAACTCTCTCTAACTGTAACCTAACCTAACTGTACTTTTTTGAAAACACCTCTTTCACACAAAAACCAATAAGTACATCTATTGTAACTCAAGTATAATTGCACGATTAGAAAGATGGGGCTATTACGTATTATCCATGGTGCTGGTTCTTGTAGCCGCTACCATATCACGCCATCCGACACTTGGCGTGTGTAAGATTAGGCTAAGTGCAGATATAGACGTCTATGAAAAAGAGGTGTTTCAGGCACGATTCATGAATTACCGAGTCTGTATGTTCCTCGAGAATCTACCTAGAATATAAAACATCTTGTTTTGTTGCCTCATGCACAACGAAAAAACAATTTTGTTTTCTCTCCCGGAGAAAGAGATTTCACGCGAGCGTGAAGTTTTGCCAGTTTGAGTCTCGCTAAAACGCATTTCTAAAAATGGATTCAAGATTGTTGATTGGCTCGATTTGGAAGTCCAAGTGCTAATACGTTTCTCAGCTGTGTGTAAGTGTCATGGACAGAAAAGGCGTGCCAATAGATATCCAAACTTGTTATTCTTTTACCGTAGAGAGTAATGACAACCTCGAGTCGAATGATTCGTATACTGATCGTTAATATCCAGTGTCATTGAAATCGCTTCCGTGCTACTTCAACGCTCCCAATCATCCAAGAATTGCCGTGTAGCAATTTTGCCACACTTATTATCATATACAGAGATGATAAATTTTACTTCTTTTATTCGACAATTTATTCTGGCGACCAGCTCGTACTATCGTCAGATGGGAGTTGGCTCTTCTTTAAAAGGAAGTAGCATCCCAATATAAATGCCACAAATTACGATCCTCTGTGAAAATATGTAACGATTGCGGAAGAATATTCATCATATTTTTTTTTTCCAATCGAGCATTGAAGTTTGAAACAAAAATGGATTTTGTTTAATAAAAACTGATGATTATTGTTGGTCGATAAAAAGAAGATAAAAGAAAGAAAGTTTCTTTGATTGATGAAGGCGAGGTTTATAAGCGATTTTAAGCCAAAGTCCGATTTCTGTGGGAACGCGATTTTTTCGGTGAGTCTGACACGATTTTTAATCGTGAATATAGTCGAATGTCGTCTGCTTGCTGAATAAGCACGAGTTTACTGTCACACGTGGCAGCCTACAAACGATCTTACGTGATGCTATTAGCGTCGTACAGTGTTTCACCAGACGATCCATTTATTTTGCTCTATGACAGGTAGCAGGACAGCAAGCATTTTCTTGTCTTAGGTATTCCTAAAGATTCCCACGTTTTGCAAAGAATTATGTGGAAACAATTGTACTTAGTCTTGTATACTTGGCGGGCAAAATCGAAGGGTTGCTGATGTTCTTGCAACCATGAAATACAAAGATTTTGCTTCTGTCATTCTGGAGACAAAGATGATTCATTGCGCCCGAGTTAAAGTGAAGAATTAAGAGTATAATTTATTCGCATTTGTGAAATTTATAATTGAGCCTTGCAATTCGTTTTAGGGAAAAAGAACCGCTCTACACACTGAGATTTTAAATTTTAAGGACGCATATACCCTCAAGCGGTTCTCATTCTATCAGACCATGATATTCAATATTTTTTTAATTTTATTTCTTCTTATAATTTGGTTTCTAAATAGTATTTTATTTTTAAAATCATTACACAACTAAATTTTGTTGAAAAAAAATTTCCGTCAAGAATTTCAAGCTATTAAAATTTCTCTATCCTGATTATTGAAAAAAAGAGAAAAATTATTAGCCTTGAATAACATTATCTTAATAACCGTACGGAAAATCAATTATATATTGTTGTAAAAGTTGTATTATATTATAATTTAAAATATATTAATTTTTTTTTTAATTTTGTAGAACCGTTTTTTTTTTTAAATTAATTTAAATATTGTCATTTTGCGCGTTTTGTTACTGTTTCCATGTAAAAGTCCAACTTTATAAATTTATATCTTAAAAATAGAACGGTAAATTTCAATAAAATTGTAACCATACATGTAAAATAATGCATTTAATATGTCATGAAAATTTTATAAGAATCTGTAGAAAGTCGATTTTTGGATAAACCTCCTTAAGATTTTTAAAAAATAGTCGAAAATTAGCCCTTGAGGAAAAACTATTTAAAGAACAGAAATTTTTCAAAAAATTAAAATTTAATACAATTTTTTTTAGTGGTTATTTTTAAAAACCCTTGTGTTTGATTACAGATTTTAGTAGTGAAAATAACCATACCAAATTTTATTTGAATCCGTTAAAGCGTTCTCGAGTTATCGTGTTCACAAAAAAATACATCTACACACGCACCGGATATTTTATCAGGAACTCATAATACATTTCTACATAGAGTAAAGTTAATTTGTAGCATATTAAAAAAATTGTGAATTTGAACTAATACAAATTTGTAGCATATTAAAAACATTGTAAATTTGAACTAATACAAATCTCCTTTTTTACGAAACTCAGAAAACATCAATAAAGATTTTTTTTGTTATTTTAAATATTCCTCCAGAATTCTAATTCTTTAAAAAAATAATACCAAGTCCTGATATCTTGAAAATCTGGAAATTACCTTGAATTTTAAAACTAATCCTTTGGCAATATAGATTATTACTTATTCACCTTTTTCAGCAATTTAAAATTTATTTTTTTAAACTTATGACAATTTTAATTTCTTCAAATTTCAATCAATTGATTACATTAATTGAAAATTCAATTAATCCGAGCATCAAGTATATTTTTAAATTTAATCAAATATTTTTTCAATTTTCAATAAATCTTAGAAAATGTTAATTTTTCTCTATTGTGATTTTAGTTATAGCTATTACAATTTTAAACTATTTTTATAAGTTTTTTAATCTTGTCTTTAGTTTTTAAATATTTGCATTATTTATCAATTTTTTTTTTAAATTTGAAATTTTATTTACCGCAAATTTTAGTAATTTTTATAATTTCTTTAATTTCTATTAAGTTTAAAATATTTTACAAAAAAATTCCTTAAAAAATAGCAAATAATAAATTATTTTCCTCCACATTAAATCAGTGTTTTTATTTATCAATCATTGTTTTTTTTTCATTTTTCAAATTTTTTTATAAATTTTAAATTATTTTCTTTGAATTACAATTATTTTTCAATTTTCTTAATTAATTTTATCAATATTTAATTATTTTAATTAGTTTTTAATTAGTAGCTTCATTTTTCAATTACTTCTTCTTTTTCAATTAACTTGTTTAATATTAAATTAATAATACAAATTTCAATTAATTATCTCAATATTTTTAATTATTATTTTCCAAATTAGTTATTAAAATATTTTTCAATATGTATTTAAAAAATGATTTCATTGATTCAATTGTTTTTTTTATCTATTTTCTTAAAGTTTTTTAATTTTTGCAAAGATATTCATCGATTTTTATAAATTTTCTTCAATTTAAAATATTACAGAATGTTTTTTAAATTATTTTCCCTAAATGTCAAGTATTTTGTTTGATTTTCAATTATTTTCTTCCATTGTTTTAATAATTTTTTTTAAATTAATTCTACGATTCGTAAAAAAAATTGTAAAAAACATATAACAATATTCATAATTTTTTTAATTTATTAATGATCATTAATAATTTATCAATTATTTTATTAAATTTTCATTTATCTTTTTCAAAATTTTCAATTTTTTTCAATGACGTTCTTCGATTTTCAATGATTTTTTCGGATTTGGAATATATTCTTTAATTTTTAATTATTTTCGTTAAAATTCAATTGCACTCTTCAATTATAAGGTAAATTATTTTCTACAATATTTTTAACTTCGTCTTCTACAATTATTTTCTACAAATATCGCTCCGTTATTTATTTTTAATTATTAATTATTTTCTTTGAATTTCAATGATATTTAAGTTTCTACTATATTTTCAATTATTTTTAATTTATTTGCGACATTCTTCAATTATAAATAATTTGTTCATTATTTTCTGCAATTATTATTTCTTTAGTTATTTTTAGTTATTTTCATCCATTTTAAATTAGTTTCTTTTATTTTAATGATATTTCAGTTTCTATTATATTTTGAACTATTATCTTATTTTTACATTATTTACGTTAGAGTTCAATTATTTTCTTCAAATTTCAAAAATATGTTTAATTTTTTCACTTATTTTTGCAATTTTAATTTAGGTACATCCTTTATTTTTCCAATTTTTTTCTTCAAATTTAATTTTCTTTTTTCCATTTATTTTCTTTAGCTCAAAAGTGTATTCAGCTTTGTTTTAATTATTGAAAATTGGACCTTGGAATAATTTATTTCTTACCTTAAATTTTTTTTTTTTAATTAATTAGACGTACTGAATAATCTAAGATTTATGAACCGTATATTTGTGGACGTATATTTCAGATTCCTGAAAAAACAGAATAAGTACCTATAATTAATATTTATTAACATTTTTATACAAATGTTGAAATTCATCAATAGTTTGATATAAATCTTGAAAATTAATTGATAATTTGAATGTTAAAAAAAATTAAAGAAATTCTAAATAAAAATGGAATTTGCGGAAAATAAAATTTCAAATTTAAAAAAAATTGCTAAATAAGTCTAATATTTAAAAACTGAAGATAATATGAAAAAACTTTTAAAAAAAGTTTAAAATTGTAATAGCTAATTACAATTTCTAAGATTTATTGAAAGTTGAAGAAATATTTTAATAAATTCAAAAATATACTTGATGTTCGGATTATTTGAATTTTCAATCAATGTAATCAATTGATTAAAATTTGAAGAAATTAAAATTGTTATAAGTTTAAAAAAAAAGAAATTTCAAATTGCTGAAAAAATTCAATTAAATAATAATAATCTCCGTAAACTCCTGAAGTTAGTTACTTTTTATATTTATTCATTTTTTCTGTCCACGTTTGAAAGTCTGAAGTGAAGTTAGTTAGTATTAATATTTATTCATCTTTTTCTGTCCATGTTTTAAAAACTGAAGTGAAGTTAGTCTTATTTCCTGTTATTTTATTGATTTTGACTCTCTTTATCAGGAAATATTTTAAAATTTGAATTGAAAGAATAAGGTAACCTTTTTGGTTAGTGTCATGTTGTGCTGGTTTTTAATTGTCATTTGTGTAAAAAAAAAAAAAATGTCAAAAAATGCTTTAAAAATTTATTATTGTTTTTGAAGAAGTTTAAAATATACATAAACACATGCAATTAATTTCCTAAATTTTCAGTTATTATCTCAAATTTAGATTATTGTCATCAATTTTCCATTATATAACAATTTTTTAATTATTGTCTTTTGCTTAAAAATAAATTCTGCAATTTTTCTTGATTTTCATCAATTTATAATTATATTCATTATTTTGGCATTACTTTTAAAATTTTCAATTATTTATCCGATATTGCAATTATTTTCATCAATTTTCGATTATTTCTGCGATTTTTTAATTATTCTCTTTAATTAAAATTTTTTAAGTAATTTTGTAATTATTATTTTTTTAAAACATATATTCTATTTTTCAGTTATTTCTCTCAAATATTATTAAATGTTTTGAAGTTTTTAGATTATTTAAATTATTTTCATCATAATTCAATTTTCTTTCTTAATCTTAAATTATTTTCAGCATAATTAAATAATTTTTGTCAATTTTTAATTAATTTTATTATTTTTCAATTATTTTTTTCGATTTTTAATTATAATACTCATTTTCTAAAATTAATTTCCAAGATTTTTAAGTATTTTTCTGAAAATTTGAACATTTTCTTCAATTTCTAATTCTTTCATTTGTTATCAGAATATCAAATTTTTTTTATTAATTATCATAAATTTCAATTATTTTTAGATTTCTTCCAGACTTTTTTCCAATTTTAGTTATTCTCATTTTTCTAAAATTATTTTCTAAGATTTTTAAGAATTTTTCTAAAATTTCAATTGTTTTCTTTAATTTTTAATTATTTTTCTTTGTTTTCATAATTTCCAAAAATTTTAATTAATTATCGTAAATTTCAATTATTTTTAGCATTCTTCCAGTCTTTTCTCCAATTTTTAGTTATTCTGATTTTCTAAAATTATTTTCTAAGATTTTTAAGAATTTTTCTAAAATTTCAATTGTTTTCTTTAATTTTTAATTATTTTTCTTTGTTTTCATAATTTCAAAATTTGTTTATTAATTATCGTAAGTTCCAATTACTTTTAGCTTAGTTCTTCAATTCTTTTTTCCAATTTTTAGTTATTTTCTTTTTGTTTTTTCATTGAGTTCTAAGATCTTCATGTATTTTTTTTCAAATTTCAATTCTTTACATTTGTTTCATAATTAAAAATATTTTTATCTATTTATCTGACTTTTCAATTATTTCATTATTTTTATTATTTTCTTCAATTTTCAATTACTCTCTTTCTTTTTCTCGTTCTTTTTCATAATTGCCAAAAAGTTTTTACTTATTTCTCTTTAATTAAAATTTGTTCTGTTCAATTTTAAATTATGTTTATCTGTTTCCATTTATTTTCTCTAATTTTTAATTATTTTCTTTTTTTTTCAATGAACTTCTGAAAGTTTTAAGTATTTTTCTCAAATTTTGCTTAACTTTCCTTTATTTAAAATATTTTATGTAATTTGTTTAATTATTTTCCTAAATTTTAATTATTTCTTTTAGTTTTGATTTATTTATCTCAATTTTTAACCATGCTTTTTCAATTTTCAATCATTTTCTCTAATTTTTCATTATTCAATTTTGTTTTAATTTACTTTTAAGATTCTCAAGTATTTTTCTCAAATTTAAATTATTTTCTTTATGTTCAAAACATTTTGATGATTGTTTAAATTACTTTCCCTAATTTTTAATTGTTTTCATTTTTTTTCAATTAGTTTGCAAAATTTGCAATTATTTTGTTTAATTTCAATTATTTTTTGCAATTTTTTTTAATTCTAAAATATTATAAATTTTTTCCTAAATAAATATTTATTTTATTTATATTAATTGATTTTTAAATATTATATTTAAAATATTTATTTCTTCGTATTAGATAAATATTATTTACCGATTTGTTATATTTTTTGTTGTATTTTATAATTTCTAAAAGGTATGAAAAACTAATCGCGCGCTGGCGCGCGTTTTATTTTGCTAGTAAGTAATAATCTATATTATTATTGCTTGATAGTGTCCGATGGACAAATTGCGGAATTCTATTCACAAGTATCTATTCCTTCACTCCTTTTTGAGCAATTTTCTCTTTTTACGAAATTCAGAAAACACGATACATTTTTTTTTAGTTATTTCAAACATTCCTTCAGTGTGCAACTTTCAACACTGCCGACGCACACATCGCGGAGTCCTACTCACAAATATCCCCACTTCGACCAACTTTTTAATACCCTCTTCTTCTTCTTCTTCTCCTTTTTTCTATCATCTTCTTCGTTCTAATACTTAACTCAGTTAAGTATTAGATTATGCCAATTCATTTAACAAAATTCAAAAAACACCAATCACATTTTCCTTCTTCTGTTCAAAGACTCTCCTAGAACTCCTACTCCTTGAAAATAAGCTGACCGCCCATTTGTAGTTAAATTACTAAAAAATAACCACATAAACAGTTATTCATATCAAGGACAAATTTAAAGCATTAAGATTCAAACTTCAATTATTGATTATTTCGGTGAGATTATAAATAATTATAAGAATGCACTTAATGAATCCGGACATTAAATGAATCTAAGCATTCTCTGTAATGAATCCACGTAACATGTATTTATCCTCTAATTTTTTAAAAATCTCTAATTGAATTAACCCAATTTTCCAGTTTCTGATCACCGAAGACATTTTGCTTCAATCAAAGTAATGTTGAACTTTGTTGGCAATTGGCTATTAGTCGTGCAGACTATAAGCTATTAAGTGTGCGTCACGGCACGATAGAGTAGACTAGTGTGTATAAGCAATGGGCAGGCAGGTCAACTGAACCTCGTGGGAACTGGTTGTGATTAGTCCACGTCAATACTAACGCTAGTTATGCTAATTGCGCGAAAGCACTTGAGGCCACTACCTTAGGGCATCAGCGACCAATTGATAGGATGAAGTTTGCAACGAACATCAGGGTGGTGTCGCTTAAAGTCGACCGATCCTTTTCTAAATCAATAATCTTAAGCAAACACGCCAATGGCTATCGAGCATGTATGCAAAAGTAGTTTCTACAAAAAAAAAGAAAAAAAAATTCAAGTGCAAGTTGAGATTTCCCCCTGATTGAAAAACGGTTTATTTCACTTCAGCGATGTTTGACATTGTAAACATTTCTCAAGTGCTGACAACTACCGCATGCTAAACAGTTTGGAAATAATAATCATTCCCGATGCAATAGACTCTTGTTAAATGATATTTTTTTTTTCAATTATTCCCAGTTGTTCGATGCGACTGTGTCGTGAACTTCGCGGTACGCAGGCACGATTCTGTTATGAAATTCAATTATACATACGTTTACAAAGACGCATTAGTTTAGCCGGCGGAAAATTACTTCGTAAGTGCGGTGTATGCGACGTGGGTAATAACTTAAGTTCTGCACTGCACAAGATTTTCCGACTCGCTTGCAGATTATAGTGAGAAGTTAATTTAAATCTGACGAGTTTGTTTTTGTTGTTTCAGGCGGCGGGACCGCCGGTACAGCTTGAACCTGTGGACCTGTCCGTGAAAACTCCCGTGGTGCTGCAGGTGCCTCGCTATAGTCCAGCAGCATTAATTACTAAGAGAGTCCCATCGCCGTCGACGACGCCCACCCCTCCCACACTTTGCATCTCTACCGGTAAGTACCCTCCAGGAAATTTAAACTGCTCTTTTATGAATTAATCAGTTTCAATGGAATTCTAATTTTATTTCTTAGTATTTAAATCTGCGAAATGATGTCTATTTTAATTAGTGGTGTTCGCTAAAAATCGGCTGGAGTGTTACAAATGTCGTTTAATCGAAGTTTATTAGTTATCGATACGATGAGAAAATATAGCCTGGTGAATAGAGGGCCGGACTTTCGATAAAACAGCCCGGGTTCGATTCCTGTAACATTCAGATTTTTTTCATTTCCATTTAAATAGATTTCTTATTAGACGAATTTTTATTGAACCGAATTCATTTTGCACTAAATTTTTAGGGCAGACGATTTTAATTTAATAAAATTTCCATTTAGTATAATTTCTATATTGTTTAATCTCTATTTGACAAAAATTATATACAATTAATCTTTTTTTTTTGTCAACTTTGCATTTAGAAAATGTATTCTTTGAGTTTCCTTTCTATGTACGGTAGGTAAAGTAGGCAATTGGGCGCGAAGTTTAAATCGTTAATGAGATTTTTTATTATTAGAGTTTTTTACCTATATTATGGTATATAAAGTAGGAATTTGAGCGGGAAGTTAAAATCATTAATGCCATTTTTTATTTTTCGAGTTTCCTATCTATAGTACGGTAGGTAAAGTAGGGAATTGGACGCGAAGTTTTAATCGATCATAAGATTTTTTATTCTTCGAGTTTCCTATCTGTAGTACAGCAGATAAAGAAGGAAATTTGGCAGGAAGTTAAAATCATTAATGACATTTCTTATTCTTCAAGTTTCCTATCTATAGTACCATAAGTAAGTGTAGGAAATTGGGCGCGAAGTTTTAATCGTTAATAAGATTTTTTATTTTTCGAGTTTTCTATCTATAGTATGACGGGTAAAGAAGAAAATTAGGCGGGAAGTTAAAATCATTAATGTCATTTTTTATTCTTCGAGTTTCCTATCTATAATACGGTAGATAAAGAAGAAAATTAGATGCAAAGTTTTAATCGTTAATAAGATTTTTTATTCTTCGAGTTTTCTATCTATAGTGAAATAGGTAAAGTAAAAAAATGGGAGCAAAGTTTTAATCGTTAATAAGATTTTTTATTTTTCGAGTTTCCTATCTATAGTATGATAGGTCAAAAAGGAAATTCGGCAGAGAGTTAAAATCATTAATGATATTTTTTACTTTTCGAGTTTCCTATATAGTACGGTAGGTAAAGTAGGAAATTGACCGCGAAGTTTAAATCAATAATGAAATTTTAATTTACCGCACAATTTTATTTTCCACTTTATTTACAATGCCAGTGATTAAAAACTCGAAAGACAAATTTAGATCATGGAATATTATGAGGAATGAAAATTATGTTAAATATAATTTTTACTGAATGGAAACTCACATAAATACAAAGTATGTTAAACAAAAATTCTTCTCTGTGTAATTTCGGCCTAATATATACTTTGTTAATGTAAATTTGAATAATTAGAAATTCCATAAGATGAAAATTCTGAAAAATAGGAACTCTGTTATATGAAAATTCGAATAATCTCAAGTTTTTTAATTGAAAATCTCCTTATATTGAAATGTAATCAACCAGAGATACGTTGTGATATAAAACTCCGACTGGTTAAAAATTTTTTTAGAATGCTAATTCTGTGAATTATAAATTCCAGAACATAAAAATCCAGGTAAATAAAAACCTTGCTAAATAATTATTCTGCTAAATAGAAATACTATTTACAGATAATTTGGTTAAATATAAACTTTTACGCATTAAACATTTTATAAATTATATTTCTGGAAAATCAAAATTTAAATGTGTGGAAATTCTGTTAATTGAAGCCGGTTAAATTAAAATATTCCCAAATGGAAATTAACAATCTCTTAGATAAACATTTATTTCAATTAAAAGTCCTCTTGAGTGGAAATTCTATAAAATAAAAACTTTTTCAAATATAAATTTAAGCCTCAGAATGTTAATCCACTGAGAAGTCTGCCTTCCGAGATTTTACAAAATATTCCCGTATCTCGAAATTCGTAATAAAAATTATTCAACAAAAAGATTAATGTTAATCTCTTTTAATTCTAAAACTAAAGTGCATTGAGAAATTTCGATATCGATCTTATAAAAAAAATTAATTTCTCTGTGTGAATTGAAACACATTTGAATGACTTGGCAAATTGTTTGATTCAGAGCAAGCTGCAGGTGTTGCCGAAAAACAAAAATTGTCGATCATGGGTAGTCTTTTGATAAATAAAAACGTTAGATAGCATTGAGCTGTTGATCGTAATGAATTTGAAAAGAGTTCTCGGAATTTCGTGCGTTATAGTTTAGTCATGCTTAGAATCAGAAAATATTAGTGGTGAACCTATCAGTGTCTTAATACATTGATATGTTAACGTTGATAACCTCCTATGATCAAAGCACCTTCCCAGTGAACAATACCGTAACGTTTATGTATAATTGAGCCGTTCAATTGACTAACGACTTAACTGCTATGGGAACTCGATAAGGTTTAAGTTGTTAGCCGAACCAATAGCTCAATTTTCGATGATATTATATTGTAAAATAATCTTCATTTTTATAACGACTTCGTTTGTTGAAGCGATTGCTCGAAAATTTTAATGATCAGTTTCTATTCTTCGGTAAACTTTTGTCAAGAGTTTACATAGACAACTTTTCTCAAAAGACTTTTTAGTTTTCTTAAGAAAAAAGCAGTAGGGAAAAGATTTCGTTAATTGAGAAATCAGGATTTTTAAATATTTTTAAAATCTTTGGTAAAATGTAAATTATGTATGTATTGGAATATTCTGTACTTTGCAGAAATGATTGTAGTGAAAATTTGGTGCCTGTTTATTTGACTGTTTTTGAAAGGCTTTGCTTAGCTAAAGTTGTTAAAATCAGCTGTTACTATTGTTGAAAACAGGAGTTTCCTAGCAACCGTTTTTAACAATTGGTATTGCCTAGCAATAACTATACACGACAGATGTTGCCTAGTAACCATCATAAAGAAAATAAGTGTTGCTTAGCAACTGGTTTTTAGCGACAGATGTTGCTTAGTAACTGTTATAAACGACAGGTATTTCTTAGCAACCACTGTTAACGACAAATGTTGCCTGGCAACCACTGTTAACGATATATGTTCTCTGGCAACCACTGTTGATGACAGATGTTGCCTAGCAAACAATGTTAACGACATATGTTGCCTGGCAACCACTGTTGACGACAGGTGTTGCCTGGCAAACACTGATGACGACAGATGTTGCCTAGCAACCACTGTTGACGACAGGTGTTGCCTGGCAAACACTGATGACGACAGATGTTGCCTGGCAACCACTGTTAAAGACAGATGTTGCCTACCAACCATGGTTAGCGACAGATGTTGCCTAGCAACCAATGTTAACGACATTCGTTGCCTGGCAACCAATGTTGATGATAGTTGTTGTCTAGCAACCATTGTTAACGATAGTTGTTGTCTATTATAAGTTGTTCACAAAACGTGTCTTATTGTTACCATTTTTGACATGAGATTTAAGACCTATACGATATGTCACATTGCATTTTAAAAAATGTTTAATTCTTTTTAATTAAAATTACACTATTGAAATATAATTAATGAATTTAACTTAAAAAGAAACTATTTATGACACGATAAAAAAGAAAGCTCCCATTTAACCACAAAAATCCGACTATTTAGCCAGTTCTTTTTAGAATTGATGCAATTTTCAAAAGACAAAGCTAGTGAAGACACAATTTTGTTAATCTCGTTTCACGATTCTCATGTCGTAACTTTGAACTGGAATGCCAGAAATACCAGCCAAGTCGTTTGTGGTGGACCGTCGCCGGTGTTGGAAATTCCACGCCCTCCGTAAACGGTAGAACTCTACGTTATATGAACTGCTCGCGAAGAGAACTTTCAGACCACGACTTTATTGCTTTTTGCACATGTGTACTATGTGCGAAAATATCCAGGTTCGAACTAAGCGCATACTACTCTTATGGACATGCCACGAAGATCAGCAGCGATTGTCTTGCTTTATAGTTTAATTATGTAGCAATTTCTACGCATGAACACTGCAAGTTTCTATAGGAAATCGAACTATGGCGAATATAATAACAATTTACCGTTTAATGTTCCGACAAGTTTTACCTTCTTACTTCTTACAATCGTCGAAATGTCGTCTCAAACAACCAATAAAAGAAATAATAGAATGAAAGAAACAACCAATAAATGTTGAATCTAAATTTTGATCAAACCAACCAGTCGCGGAATCTTTCCTTTTTCATCCGATAATGCAAGAAACGATGACTTCTTTGCATAGAATGGACAGTTTTCTTGCCATTTTAGGAGTAAGATTGTCCAAAGTTATTGAAATGACAATCTCAAGTGGTGTTCGGGTTGATAAAAGTTTGTCAAGCTTTTCGATTTATTTGATTGGAATTCCCGAGTTCTGAGTGTGGAGTTAATTTAATTACCGATTCGAATTGATAAAATAGCAGAAGAAAAGAGTAAAAGCATGAATGAAAAATAGAAATCGGCAGATACAATTTTTAAAAAAAATCTAAGAATCGGAATTTTCTGAGTAAAACTTGATGATCTGATCGTGTGTGTTTAGTAGTGTCGTGTAGAATGCAAAAAGTGTGATTCGTGATTGTCCCCACGTGCAACGAATAAAAATTCATAAGAGAAGCTCTCTCGTGTCTACACTTCTCTATCTGATTCTGGGAGAAAGAATCTGGAAGGCTAGAGACAAATGTTTTCCCGGAAGTGGGAACACAGATTATTCCATGACATTCCCTTGAATGAAAATTCGAATGCTACCGAGGTCCTGGGGCAATGACGGCTCGAGGTTCGCGGTTCGCGGTGCAACATCGTTCCTCGACATTCTATTGTTTCCAGCAAATGCGCGATTCTCGCCACAGATAGGTATAGATATTAGACGTCGGTTTAACATTGCCATCGGCTAACGGCTCGCTCGTCTATAAATCCAAGCGCCGCAGCTATCGGAAAATTCCGATCGTGCGTGAACGCCATATATGTAAGGTTGGAGACCGTGATGGCTGGTGCACATGACGTAATCAAAATTGAAAAGGCCTCGAGTAACCTGCCAATAGATACAACCGGAAAGGCGGCACCTTTCATGGACCCTACTCCTAATTTGATCACCACGCTTTGCCACAAATGTCGCGAATTAATCAACATTTTCACCTGAACCTGGAAAATTAATCGACATTTTCTTGAAAATAATGAATATTTATTAACATTTTGACGCAAATGTGGAAAATTGATCAATAGTTTGCTATAAATCGTGCCAATCAATTGACAATTTGCCACAAATGTCAGGAAAATTAATCAACAGTTTGTAAATTTAAGGCCAGCTTACTCTGAAAAACATGATTTTTTTCAATACATTTTATTTATAATACAAAAAATGTTAAGTAATAAGTTTTTTTTCATATGATAGTACATACATAAAGTTACTTGAAATTTTTTTTTTCAAAATGTCGGTCTTGAAAATGGCTGCTGAAAGTTATCTACTTAAATAATAATGAATATTTCTGGTTCTGCTTGAGGCCATAGCCAGACACCTAAAGAGTAAAATGCCGTTTGGTTCAAATCGATAAGTGCAATAGTTCTGAAATGAGAGTGTCATCCATGGGAAAAAACGTGGTTCGGAGAAAAATCAGTTCAAAGTTTTTATTCGTGAAAAATCGTAAAAAAGTGAATTTTACTTACATATCCATTCCAGCTGCTTACACAATTCCTTCCTCGTCTTCGTTAGCATGATTCTAAAGAATTCTTGCATTTCTGAAAGCAGTTCTGTGACCCTATCAGCAAAGTGCCTTGCTCCCCACTCTTTTATACCTGCTTCTCGGTCTTTCTGACCTTCGGGACTAATTCTATACTATTTCTACGAGTATACAGTAGCAATTTATGAAAAAAAAAAATTTCGATTTTTTCAAAATTGTTCAGAGTAACCTGGCCTTAAAAAAAAGAATTGTACAAAATGTAATGTTTGCCTTATAGTGTCCAATGGACACTTTGCGAAATCCTATTCACAGGAATCTGTTTGTTTACCTCTTTTTGAGAAATCTTCTCGCTTTACGAAATTCAGAAACCACGAAATATTTTTTTAAATTATTTCAAACGTTCCTTAAGTGTGAAACTTTTAACACTGCCGATGCACACATTATGGAATCTTACTCGCAAATATCCCCACTTCTACTTCTCGCTTAATAACTATCTCTTCTTCCTCGCTTTAATGGCTAATAGGGTTAAACTAATCTAGTCAACGAAATTCAGAAAGCACCGCTCATTTTTTTCCTCATCAACACTCTCTCAAAATTTCTACTCCTTAAAAATAACCTATGTCTGTAGCAGATAAACAGTGACTGCGACTGCAAACTTCTTCTATGCGTTCTTCAAGATTCCCAGTCAGTCACCATTCTCCTACAACGCTTGTCAATTGATTAACGCTTTGACACAAATCTTTGAAATTAATCAACACTCTTCTGACTGGCAACCGTCCATTTCGTCTCCTCTTTATTATACTTCCATATTTGAATTTACCGCTCCACACTTTCTTCCGCATGCTTTTATCGATTTAGGTAGAGGAGATTAAAATAGTGTTATACGCAGAACATATTTCATAGAATATAAATTTCACATTATATAAAATAATAAATTCCGTGTTTAAAGCATAAAATTTGTCCAGAGAGACGTTTATTGCAAAAAGAGAATGCTGTGTTTTCAAAGAGATGTATAACAAAGCATTTTAAAATCTCGGTTTTAGAGAACGTTTTACACGTTTTTAAAACCTAGTTCCTTTTTAAAACCTCATTATCTTTTAAAACCTCAGATCTTCTTCCTTCAAACTCATTCTCTTTTTTAATCTTCCATTAGTTACACACCATAATATATTAATTGCAGATAAGATTCATTTTTATAAATTTGAAAATCCGAGGAAAAACAGTTTAATGTGTGTTTATCACCAAATCCATTTCTAGGTAACATTTTCTGCAAACAGTAATTTTCTTTAAATGTAGCATATTTAGTTTTAATCTTAATCAAATTACCTCCTCGTTAAATTAGGATTATGATTTCTGAATTTTATTTAACCATTTCAAGTGTTCATATATACTGGGATGGATGATATTAAAAAGACATTCACATGTGGCCAGCAGGCAGATTACAGACTGAACATCAATTATTTATTCATAATAGATAGGGTGTGCTAGGGAGGACTAGGCTCTGGCAATGCTGGAATTCATCGTTGCGTATGAGGATTAACGTTCTTGGAAATTATAAAGCAAGTCGTCCTTTATGATGGCAGACTCTCATTTCCTGTAAATGCAAGGTTATATCTACGTCTACCAATGAATGCCTAGCGTATCAAACGACGCTTCTTTATAATAATAAGACGCACCGGCGATACTTCACTTATCGGCTGACGAGGGTTACAGAAAAATTAATAATTGCAATTATTCTCGACGTCAAGTCAGACTTTCTAATAGAAAGTTCTTTTTAACCATCAATGCCTCGTCAATTATGAGATTAGACTATTCAAAATTTACACTTTCTGTTCAAGATAATCTTAATTTTAAATAATCAAATTATATTCACAATATATTCTATTTAGTTTATAAAATTACAACCCTTATAATGAAGCTAATTAAAATTAGTAAATTAATTATTTCTATTTATTTTATTATATAATTGTATTTAAAAACAACAATCAAAATTATTAAAATTTTTTAAAAGCAAGGACTATTAAATATTTGTCAAAAGCGGCCAATTTGCGTTTCCCTACTCGCAAATTTGTATTATTTTTTTAAAACCATTTATAGTTTACGAAATTCAGAAAACACTAATTATAATTCCGTGGATATTTCAAGCACTCTTTTGGAGTGTTAATTTTTAAAGTCTACCGATGCACACATCGCGGAATTCTACTTAAAAATATCCGTACCTCCACGACTCTGTCAATACTCTTCGTAGGAATCTGTTCGTTTACCTTTTTTTGAGTGAAATTCTCGCTTTACGAAATTCAGAAACCACGATTTATTTTTTTTTAATTATTTCAAACGTTCCTTAAGTGTGGAACTTTTAACACTGCCGATGCAAACATCGCGGAATCCAACTCACAATTATTCCCACTTTGACTCGTTTCCTAATACCTTTCTCTTCTTCTTCTTCTTCTTCTTCTTTTCTCACTTTTATTTTATTGTTTTAATACTTTTCGCGAGTTAAGCTAATTTATTTTACGAAATTCAGAAAACACAACTACTTTTCCTGACCTCATTTCAAACTCTCCCTCCAAATTCCTTCTTCTTAAAAATAATCCACATCTAAGGAATTACTCACTTGTATAAACAGATTACCTGAAAAACAGAATAAGCAGATTATTATAATTAATAATTTAAAAATCATCCTAATAACAAGTTATGAAAGCAAAAAAATTTAACAATTCTTTTCTAATACATTTTTTGACCATAAACTCCATTTTTTTATCAAAACATTTCCCGGATCCTTAATGAGGCAGATGAACTCTACAAAAATCTCCCGTAATTGTCAGGGTAATCAGATCTATTATTTTTCTTGTTTTAGGAAAGAAAACGGATAATGTTTCGTTCGTTGGGAGTTATTCCGCACCACGGCTCCCAGAGTTTGATTGTCCTTGATTAATTACTCGTGCTACTTCTTGGCCGCCGGAAGCCGCCGGGCAGTAATCTAGATAATGCGTAACAGTATTAACAGGCGGGTGCAATCTTTTTATGATCTCGTGATCCTTTCAGTTGGAGGGGCAATCATTTGAGAAAGTTATAAGCTGTTTTTGTCTCTCAGCTTTGTATAATTGCTAATCCGCTCTGATGATAATCACGCGCATCGCAAAGAACATCTCTTCCTTTATGGCAAAATCATTTGTTAATTCCTGAGAACCTTCTGGTGTTATTTTTATACAAGCAATTAAACATCAACGCTTTTTTCTCTCGGCAATTTATTTATGGTTTAATTGTCATCATTTTAATTCACGTTTTTATTTATGTTTAATCACGTTTTAAATTTATTTTTAATTTGAATGCTTTAGCCTGTTTATTTTAATATCTGTCATAACGATTTGTCATTTATGTTCGAAATGCTGAATTATTATCTACCGACTAGTAATATCTGTTGTTACATTTTGTTTCGACTTGTTTGACGAATGATTTGATCCGATCGGGCCGATGACAGCGATTAAAATAATCTGATTGAATAGCAAAGTGATCTTAAAGGAGAACAGGTCTCTAGTGTGGAGTAGTTGAGTAGCAGTGGACATCGGTCATTTTATATACTTGTAGCATTTGATGATAGGATCTGTAGTATTTCTGAAGCACCTCCTGGCAATGCGCGTTTCAGTCAGATTTTAAATGACTCTGCAATGTGAACGGGTCTGTCAGCAGATAAGCTGGATAAGCCTCTCTTTGCTCTTGTCTATCATTAATAAGAGTAACGCCAGCAGTGATCTTTCGAGTCGCTGAATCATTATGTCACTTACAATACACGCGGGCGGCATTCATTAACGTCGCCCATGCGATGATTACTAAGCTGCTAATTTAACGTTAAATTTCAATGGATGTGTTAAACTCATTTTAAAGCGTGAATAATGTATCCTTTTATTCCATATTCTATTCAGCGGCTCGTTACCAGCTGCTGGTATTATTCACACCTTCGATCTCCATGTCACTGCAAAATTATTTAATTAGTTTTTAATTATGCCGACAAAGAGAAATTTTTCACAGGAAATTTAATTAAACGTAACATAACTGGTACGCTAACTGGTAATGCTCAGATAACATGAGCATTTTTATTTTAGAACGAAATTTCAATTAACGTGAATTTTAGCAGGGAAATTTTAACCCTTGTGTAAACTATTATTCAAGGTTCGAGAAAAATATTTCGCGTGCAATAGAGCCACAAGATGTACTCGTCTTAGCGTGCTCACATTGCGGTGTTTAGCTGGGAATGCGAATTATGAAACGCCTATATTCCTTTACCCAGCTTCAGTGGAATTTCAACTATACAATTTCCTTCCGTTCGACAGAATCTTGGGAATTTGAAATATTTTGTTATCAGATTCATCAAGTGTCCTCTTCACGAGTCTGCGCTTGTCTTCTAAATCAGCAGTTTACGATTTTATAAGATTTTCTGTTTATTTCTATTTGGAGTGGATCAAAATTGGTTTGGGATATTTTCACATTGTACATTTGAAGTGTACAATGTCTTAGTAATCCTTGTACTTTCGTCTATCAGACACTATTACGAATTCAACTACTACGAAATGCCTATAGTATAGGAAATAACAGGAAGATCCATAGAAGGATATTGAAAAAGTATTTTATTTCAGATGATGAAGAATTTTATTTCGATTATGATGGTAGTGCTAGTAGTAGCAGAGAATGATTATTCAATGATAGAGTTATCAGGTAACCTATACAAAGAGGAAATCGGAAAAGCACATCTTTATTCAGAAGAATGAAAATTATTAATTATGATTAAAATAATCAGAACAGAAGATAGAATGTAAGCTATTTAGAAAAAATAAATACAATTAAATAGAATTTGTTTCAACAAATGTCAAGAGATTGATGAAATTAAAATAATTTCTTCCAGATTTATACTACTTTTTTAAGACCAGTTTTACTGTACGAAATTCGGAAAACACCAACCATATTTTCGTGGATATTTCGAACACTCTTCTGGAGTGCAAATTTTTAAAGTCTGCTGATATACACATAGCGGAATTCTACTAAAAAATATCCTTACCTCAACTACTTTTACAATACACTTCTCTTACGAAATTCAGAAAACACGATACATTTTTTTAGTTCTTTTAAATCTTCCTTCAGCATGGCACTCTTCTTCTTCTTCTTCTTCTTCCTTCTCCTATTTTTTTCTTCTTGTTTTTGGTCACTTTATTTTATTCGTCGTTTTAATAGCTGTCGCGGGTTAAGCCAACTTATTTTATGAAATTCAGAAATCACAACCACATTTCCTGTCCTCATTTCAAACTCTCCCTCCAAAATTCTGCTTCTTGAAAATAATCTATACCTGGAGAAACATTCACTTTTGAACAAATTATCTGAAAACAATCTTAGCTAAAAGCTAAGAGAAGATTGTTTAATATAGTTGGAAATGCAGCCAAGGTAATTTTTGGTACATTAAAACATTAATTAAGAATTTGATCAACTAACTATGATAATAAATTATTAAGTCAATAAATTATCTTTGAAGGTAAAAAACAACTAGTATACAATTCTAAAATGGACAAAACAATTAATAGAATTTCTATTAGTAGAAACCTTGAGAAACAACGCGTGTTGATTTTGCAACGTCACTTCGATTGTCGCCGACTTCTCCGTAAGCCCAGAAGGATAAAAGTAATTAAGCCAATTACTCGCGGACCCGTTCTCTCATTAACCCGTTGCTTCAATTAATATTCACTCTAGAAACTGTTCTTTGAACAGAGTTTGATGAAATCATAATTGACAATGATCGATGAGTCTTGCTTGGCTACCAGGTCCTTAAACAAACATCGTTTAAGAACAATCCTTTAACGAAAGGCAAAAGTTGCTTTGAAGTGAATAATGACAGAGTTGATAAACAAGGAAGGATCTTCCTTTGTCAGTTTCTTATTTGTCGAAGCAGATGATCGATATATATCATCACGCACTTGAGTTAACGGCAATTAAGAAGGAATACTAATCGTTCGCGTTAAAGTATGTACACCAGCATCTAAGTGGGGTGCTTCTCGACATAGTGGGGGCGTGAGAAGTGCCTTAGCCCTGTGACCTTCGTGGCCCGTGTACTCTTCCCGTACTCTCCTCTCTCTTTCCTGCGCTCGCACTCTCTTTTCTTTCTCGCCTCTCGTACCTAGGTCCTGCTTCAAGCAAGCAACGCAGTTCTAGCCGAACGTGCTCTTGTCCGATCGAATTTTGACAAGCTCGACGTTTCGATCCCGCGACTTGATACCAAAGGCCAATGAACTGAACGTCCACCGATACGTTTAACCGTGGGAACGAAATTGAATTTCCTCTTCTCTTGGCTCTAGTTGCGACGCCAATGGTGTGGTCAGTACCAAACACTATACTTTGGAAAATGAAAATGTTATTGAAAGTACCCTAACCCATTCTAGGAGAAAATTAATCCTGCCTTTCTGTTCTTCTTGGCGGAAAAATCGAATAAGGATATCGAAGAAATTGATATGGATGGGTAATAGAGAACTTGTAGGGGTCATAGTGGACTTATAGAGATCATAATAAACTTAGAGAACATAGTAAAACTAAGAACCAACAACATACCTTAAAAGTTCTCAATTTAGTCGAGTTATAAAATAATTGTCGTTGGGAAAAGGCCAGCTGTTGTTTTTTAAGGTATAAATGAATATACAATAAATTAAAATAAACAGACTTAATATATATTTATTAATTAACTACGGGTACATACCTGCGTAAAATTATTTCTTTAACGTAATGAGAAGGCAGCTATGTTGACCTGATCGTTCAGATAAATTCCACTTGCGCTGACTAATTTGCAATATTAAACTGATGATCTAATTTTTACAAACAACTATTAACTTTACACCACTGCGAAGTAATATAACACCGATTTCTTGATGAAAGCTGTTATTAAGAGGATTCAAAGAAGGAAAATGCACCATTTGTTTGTGTATTTATTTATTTTAAAACTTTGATTTTTGCCTTGAGAGGTGGATCAACGCTACTCTATCTTAAGAATTTCCGTTGTCAACTGTCGAAGAGCTCTTGAGTTTTCACACATTTTCCCGTAATGTAATTTTAATTACTGTCAATTTCTAACAGACCTCGGAAGGTGATTTTCTTATTCTTTTATGCTATTTCCGAAAAGGTTGTCAGGTATAGGTAAGCTCATAAAACCAATCTTACCTTCCTTTTGTTTATGAAATTTCCCCGAATATCAACGGGTTTCTTAGCCCAATCGTTACAAGTATCCCATTATCTGTTGAATGCAAATAATTCAATTTAGTTAGGATCTCCACCGTTTACTATGAGACCACTGATCTCATCGTTGGGAATTTCATACCGATTACCAAGTCTGTTTTAAATCATAATTACCTGAGGATTAAGGCGTGTCCACATCTTGTACAGGTATAGATTACAGGTACATAAATATTATTTCCGACTCTACTTACTATGACAATGCCAATTTTAGAACAAAACAATCCAAATTCAATTCGATCCTATTTCACACAAACGTTGAGAAAACTTATCAGTGCTACAGACAGTCTAATTAATACTAAAGAAATTAAACGCAAACAACAAACTAGAACACTTTAATTTTTTTAACAAAAGCAAACTGACTCTTCTCTTTTGAATTCCCTTTTTATATTTTTTTAAGACCAATTTTAGGCAGTAGAAACCAGTTTCCATCTGTTTGTATTTTCAAATCGTTAGTGTCGCCGTCCAAACGTTAGTGGCTTCTAAGAAGTTCTCCTTTCCTCTTGTATTGAAAACCTTATCCTTGGTGTAAGGAACGTAAGTGGTTTCCAGGAATTGCTAATTTCCCACCTAAAGTAAGTTTAAGACAAGAAACGGTAATTTTCTTAGCTCTGCCAAAATCATCTCCAAATTTTGCAGGACTTCACTATTTTTAACTAGGAATCTTAAATTTAGGAGACAAGGTTAGAAGTGGCTAGGTGAAAAATGAGATGTCATCTGTTAAAAATGATAAAAGGAATTAGATATCGTTAGATCTTTTGGAAGTGGCAGAGAGGATGTTCTGTTTCTCAGGATATACACGTTTCATGAAGGACCCGACTTGGCAGTGATTCGTCTCCGCCAGGTACCAACTTTCCGGACGTTCTCGACCTTAGGAGTAGATGCGGCAAGAGTTAACCTTTCAGAGGAATGACTATTTCACGGCCACTTCCTGAGTTCAACGCTCTTGCGATTTCTATACAGGCAGGTAGCTATAGCCGACGGAACTGCTGCGAACCTCCCGTTCCTGGTTGTAGCTCACCAAGTCTTGTGTTCTACGTGTACCTGTATGTAAGCAGACCCGGGATCTAACGCATTCAGGCAGTGCTTGCATAATATTAGACCTTATGCAACCTGCCCTTCCCACACTTATCACTGCCGCCCTCGTGCTCGATGAGGCTCGAGGCATCGGCGCGGTGCCCTTGGCGTTGGTGGCCCTCGGGGTGGGGTGGCCGGCACAACTCGGGACGAAGCAACATTGAGTGGAGAAGGAAAGGAAAGATTGTTGGGTTTGGTGAGACCTCGGCGGGCCCAAGGGGGAAGTCAGCGGGGGTCAGAACGGAGATGCTCCGCGGTCGTGTCGGGCGGGGCTGCCCACTCACGACTTGAACTATCGCACGCCCCCACTAGCACCAGCATCCACCTTCCAAGCCCAAGCTCGGACCGACTCCCCGACCATTTCTCGTCTCGTCTTCTCTGCTCTCAACTGGACGTGAAACACTGCCCCTACCTAATAAAGCTTGGTAGCACTTAATTCGATAAATATGTATCGGCTCAAGGTTAAACTTAACCTATCCCTCATTCCCAAGATTTCCGATAGCCAATCTCACATGAAACATTCGCATGCAAATGTTTCACAAATGTTATTAATTTAATCACGCGTGTTACACCTGGATTCTTTGTTAATAATACGTATGTGGGGATTTCTCTATTTACGTGTCAGGCAGAAGTCATAAGGTTTTATTGTGAATGGGTCATTAGGTCCCACCCACACTGCACGCTTCTAGAGAAAAGGAGTCAAAAGATTAGATTCTTTCCGGGCACGCTGGAGTGTGGTTGTTTGTGTTAGGTGTGCTAGAAAACATATTTTATAAGTACACAAGTGATATTATTAATTAATGAAAAATAATATATATTCTGGAGTTACCACTCCGTGGTGTTTTAATATTGACTATTCCTGTTCTTTGGTCCTGGATTACCCTGGAAATTGTAACTTACAAATCCTAACCTAAAATATCTGTTGGAGTTACAACTATATTTTCGATATTGTGTTTTGAAGTAGAATTTGAGAATTTAAAGATAAAATGGAATGAGCGTTTATGACCTCCCCACTAATGTACTTCTACGAGCAAAAGGGTCTGTCACCGCTTTTCAGGTAAATTACGGACAGTCCGTTCTTAACCGTCTGTAAGATGAGCAGAAAATAAAGTCTAAATATTTTGTGAATTAGAAATAAAGTTGTGCACAGTTATTTCACTATCCAGTCTTATTGCGTATAATCTCTATTAAAGTTGAAAGTCCCAACAATATCCATACGTATAATAAAACGTATAATCGCTAAACGCCCTTTTTTCTACGTACATACCATTGCATATCATTTTTATGACCCTAAAGTATACTTTAAATAAAAACAAAAAATTTCGAAAACTTTAAACTTCTACTCTGAGGGTGCGGGGTGGTTTTTGAAAATATAAAAGTAAATTCAAAAATTGATATTAAAACCCTAAGTAAACTTAATACAAATCGATGTGTAAGGATCTTAAGACATCCTGTATTAACAAAAGCCTGATTGTGGATTGTATTAATTTAATCGAACAATTAAATTGGTAGGGGATCATTATTAAATAACACTATTATTGCAGTGTTCTTTGTTATCTTTATTATGTTTGCTTCTAATTTGTATCTTAAAAGAGAATAGAAATTTGTTAATACTTTAGTCCATTCGACTCATTCTACTTCTAATAAGGGATTCGGTAAATTTATTCTGGTGTGTATGATTCAGCTCGGTTTACGTTTTTCACATCGTTGACAATTTTAATTCAGCTCATTCTCGCAATTCTTGTGGTTTTAAATTTCACAATTATTTTAAGTCGAAAGGAACAATTTGAAATTTTTTTTATTTCAACTCACCTTCTTAAGATAAATAAATCTCTTCCCTAATCGTACAATTTTTAAAGGAAATATATCTACAAACTTAAAAATATTGGATATTTAAAAAACAACTTCGCTAAAGGTATGTCAAAATCAAGTGGAATGCATATAACTAAAAAAAAAACTACGTGAAAAATATTTTCGTCATTTTTGAGCTTGCAAAGTCATTAGTGAATATAAGGCGTGAATCTTGCAAGACCAGAGTAAAGGCGCTAAAGTGCCTTGTAATGATGCTGAGCATGTAAGTTCCATTTTAAGTTAAACTCAAGGTTGATTCCTTCTTGTTTTCAAATGACGACTTGCACGCATACAGACTTTAGCCGCGCTTTTCTGTCCAAAAAGAAATACGACGTTTACACGGTGTATCGTAAATCGTCTATCGTAATAAACGTATTATCGCACAGTACTTCTAAGTTTATACCAGTCGACGTGCTAGACAAGTTAAATGACCTATTTGTATGCGAAACACCTGCTACGGATAACGGCAATGAGCGCCTTGGGAAATTGGTGTATCCACGTCCGAATAATCGTCCGTAGAGAGCTTCATCTTTTTTCATTAAGCCCTATTTATCTCATTGCAGAATTAAGAACGAATCAAAGATTTTCACTTAACTTTTAAAAAAAACAAAGTTGATTACGCGCCTGAGTTAGACTAACCCTAAGTAATTTAAATTCGATACTAATCTTCGACTTAATACTTCGGATAGAAACGGCTTCTGTAGCATGTTTTGTTATTACTTATAAGCGTAAAATCCGCTTTAAATGAAAGCCTATTAGTTTCCGTTTTCGAGAAATCTGTAATTTTGAATTAGGTAAAAACTATCAACGATTTTATAAAGTTTTATTTTTGTATTTATTTTTATTTCTCGGCTTTAATTTTGTAGATCTTTTAAAAACTTGTAAATGTTTAATATATTTGTTTGAAAAGAAAATTAAAAAATAATTTAAGAATAAAACAAACCATGTGGAAAGTCTTAGGAATCTTTTATGTAATTCGAAATTACACATTTTTCGGAAACGGATTTTTAAGCTGTACATAATTATAAAACATGTAATAAAACTGTTTTTTTTTATAAAAGAGTTTTTGTCCGCTTTTTTAACCCTATCTCCGGTGTTTTCTGACGTTAAGATAGGTGTGCGCCTTTTTTTATACCAGTCTCAACTTTAGGAGGACCGTGGACAGGTGTTAGAAAATTCCGTTAAAAACGAATTCTGTAGCATGTTTTGTAATTATTTACAGTTTAAAAATCCTATCTAAATAAACTCCTATCTCTTTCTGTTATCAAGAAATTTGTAACTTCGCAGACGGATTTCTCGGAAACAGCAACTGATAGGATTCCATTTAAAATGTACTTGTAATCTGTAAATAATTTTAAATAAAGATTTTCTAAGTACTGTTTACAGTTTACACTTTACGAAATTCAGGAAACGCCGAAATTTTTTTTTCTTATTTCAAACACTTCTTCAAAGTGCAACTTTTAGCACTTTGCCGATGCATCATAGCAGAATTCTACTCCCGATCATCCTCACTTTCACAAGCCTTTTAATAACCTTCTACTTTTTTTGCTTTATATGTTGTTTAAATAGTATTGCTGGTAAACCAATTCATTTTACGAAATTCAGAAATCACAATTTACTTTCCTTTCCTCATTTTAAAAACTCCCTGACTATTTTCTCAGTACAGTTTTAGATGGTAAGTATAGTTCCCAAACGGACGAATTTTGCCTAAAATGAAATGAATCTCAGAAAATAAATTATTGTACGAATTGTGGATTTAGTGTTGAGGAAGCAACAAATCAAGGAAGAATAAGACACGTCGTTAAATTGATCTTGGAGGATCGATAGTCACGGTTAGGCAGCCTGGCGGAATTACGTTCGAGGTCCGTGCCGAGGATGAGCTCCTCGGACTGATTCACGGTTGAAAGAAGAAAGGCGCAAGGAAGCAAGGTTCCGTTGCCCTTGAGCTCTGGCGCTTGACCCAGTAGCAGCCAGTCTGCTGGGACTTGTAAGTGGATAACTGCCATGGAGATCGCTCAAACTCGAGTCGATGGCCTGCTCGAACGTGGTCAGAAGTCTATCTGGTCTCGAGCTCTTCTCGTTTTCGCCTCTTTCTTTGCCGGTATCATTATCTGGCTCTGCTTGGTTAGGAATGTCTTCTGCCCGAACCGCCTGGATCAGTTTCCTGCACCTGACCAATAGCACCACACCTGTAACCAGTGATTCTGCGATTGAAAACGATTTCTGCTGGGGTTACCCTTTCGACCTCCTTTCTTCTATACCATTACTAGAAAACTATTTGGAATACCTTATCGATCTCGAGTTCATCTTCTTTGCAAAATCTTTGGAATGTTCATTGTAATCGATAGATTTTGAAAGTATGCCAGATCTACTGCTCGCTAAATTCTTGATATTTGGTCACACGTTCCGATCGTTGATTTCAATCAGGGTCGTGAGAAATAGTCTATTGATCTTAATAGATTACATTCATTCCGAGAAATCCAAAATCAATATTAATTTCATTTTATAAGAGCATGTGGGACAAGTTGATTAGGTGATATTATATGCAAATCAGGTCTCGCAGACATAAAGCTTGAATGAAATCGGTAAGGTGTTCACGTCACCCGAGTATTGAAGCTGTCTCGAGCGAAATTAAGTAAAATGGTTTTTTTAGTATAGATATGGCGTGATAATACACAGTAAACGTTTCAAATCGATAAACACGCAAAGATAAGCATTCCATGGTGCAAAGTTCTTTCACTATTGTGTGACTCATTGTTTCGGTGAGTCACCAGCCGGGATTTGTTGTGTGAAAATACATAATCTATTCATGTCCCATAAATACTTTTCAATCACAGGTGATATCAGTCGTATACAAATTCGGTAGCTGGGAACCAATCTCGGAAAATGTTTCTTCCTGAGAAGAATTATCAAATCCGTCGTTAAATACAATTAGGTTCCTTAACTTAAGGTCGATAAATTCGATATATGATGCTTTATGAGGTGCAACATACATTGTGATGAAAATTTTATCTTGAAAATATTTTGACTTACTGTCACCTTCAGCCATAAAAACACCAACCACCATGTCCATAATCGTAAAAAATGATATTCCAAGACAACTCTTGCAACAAGCTTATGACTCCTTAGATAAAACTTGACCCGGACAATATTTCGAGTACTCAATATTTTCAGGTTTTCTTACTGAAAGCTAAGATCGATGGACAATTTTGGAGGTGATCTAAAAATTCCCAAAAAATTCGACACGAATCCTGAATCCTATTATTTTTTACCCTTTTAAAATTTTTAACGTGGACCTGATCAGGCAATGCTTGTCAGAATATACTTTTAAAAAATCATTAATATTTGAATAAATAGAAAATAATTTAAAGTGTTTAAAAAATTTTACAAATACCCACCCTAAGTTTACCCTTTTTAAAGGTAACCCAAAACCTGATCAGGCCCTGAGCAAGCCTATGAAATTTATTATAAAATGGCTCTGCTCAGTTATTCATGATAAGGGCCAAATCGCAAGAATAATATGTTACATCCGGGTAACAAAATTCTTTTCTTAAATTAGAGAAAATGTGCGTTGTTTAAAACTAAATCATAAAATAATAAAATATTTAAGTTAGCAAGTGATTCAATCCATGCGAAATCACTTTACGTTCAATCCTCACGCATATCTTTTCTTAAAAAATAGATTAGCTACAAAACTTATCTTGTTTCTATGTATAATTTCTCGTGAATTTTATTGCAGTTGTAAAAGTATAAAACTTATTTTAGACAATAGTCATATTATCGAGTCTCATAGATTGACAAAGTTTATACAAATCATAAGAGAAATTAAAGATCTTTTGTTCTCGTCAAGTCCATCTATGGAACTCGATATTAGCGAGAGCCAATAAATTAAAATAAAAATTAAAATAAAACAATCTTTAAACTACGAGTAGACTTAAGAATGTTAAAAGACGCCAGCACCGATATCTAGCTTCGTATGCTCATAGGAAAAGTTACAGTCACATAATATGATACCTTGATAAAATTTTAAGAATCATAATTCTCGTATGTTCGAACAGTATAGTCTACTTGTTGTCTCAAATTTGGGCTAGTATTCTCATCGCCAAACTTATGAGTAGATCTGAGAATTAAAAGATTCAGTTAATCGTCATATTTAAGTGTAATCCCATAATAAGGATTTGCAAACGTGACGAGTGTGCATTTTCGGGGTTAAGAACTTATTTAGTGAGAGAAGTACCAAGTATTTCTAAAACCCAAACTTGTAACTTTTGATCAGTCTAACATTTAATAAATTATATTCACACACACATATCTTAACATCTTTTCTATTCATTTAATAAAAAAGGCAATTATACAGATAAATCAATTTAAATATTCAAAGATAGATTACCTCCGTAGGATCGATAGAAATCAACGTCCCCACAACTAAAATAAATATTAAGTCAGCCTACCTTCCTCCAAATTTTTAGAAATAACTAAATATTATATCTAGCCTTCGCTCGGGATGTAACAAATATTTGACAATATATTCCACATCAAACGATGCGCTAATAATATTGAGATGCTGTCTCACGTGGCAAGAGTCACCTTTAATCGCTTATCCTTAAATCGGAGAAAAATCGTGATTTACGGTAAGATATTACCCACAGAATGTCTTCGTTGAAATCTTTATCTGGAGAGTGCTCGCTCTCAACAAATACTTGAAGATAAACAGCGTGCGTGCTAAATATGAAAGAGGACCGTGAGAGAGAATAAGAGAATATTCTAAATTAAGCGAATATCAGAAATAATGAATAATGTGAAGATTTTGTGGTAGATTCGGTAGCTGCGATTGAATCGGTTTTGAGAATATGTGTCTCCTGATAAACCCGTGTTCTTGGAAATGTCACGACCACCCAGGGGCAGTTGGAATCGACACAAGGGGCAAAAGAGTGAGTTCATAACTGGAAATCGAATGTTGGCAAGGAGCGCATACAGAGCAAAATATGATTTATGACTTCCTTCTGTCTTGACCGTTTAGTGGGGGGCTGGCATGACCAGGGGCTGACCCCTTCGGGCACGCCGCTGGTTTGCATATTCACCGACAACCTGGTGGCGCATATACATCATGCATCCGTAGTTGCCGGGTCGTGGTGCAATGTTGGCATGGACCCTCTTCTGCTTCTTCGTTGTCTTTCGCTCCACCCGGGGCTCACGATCCAACTATAGCTCAGGCGAATTTGCATCCGTGGAATTCTGGCGTGGGCCGTATTGCCTTTAACAGTCGGTAAAGACACGAGTAACCGCTCAACTATGCTTATGCACCAATGCCACGATGCTATGCGAACTTGAGGTCCGCGGACGTCTTCTACCTTCTACCGGCAGCCTGCCAGAGTCACGGATAATCGGCAACGTGCTTTACCAAGTTTTCTACGATCGTCCCTAGTCTTTAGAATCGCTCCTTTCGTCGTGAAGATCAAGAAAAGAGTAAGGATAATCCGGAAGTCTCAAGACCCTTCTCCTACTCACGAAATCTCGACTCTTTGGAACGTGGCATCGTGTTAGTTTGCACGAATGAAATTTGCATTAGATTGGTCGATAAATATTTCACCTCTTGGAAAGCACGAAACCCGGGGTATAAAGTTCCGGAAGGTGCCGTTTGACGTTCTACCCGCTTGGTGATAAAAATCCACCTGTGTAATATAACACGTGTCACGTATTTCAATCCTGCTATGAAATCAACTTTAATATTACCATTAGATGTTTTATCACCGAGACAAGGATCATAATTCACCGCTGCAAAAAAATTACAGCTTATTTTTTATTGTACCTTCTGATTACGTTAACTGTTAGTTCAAGTTAATTGTTAACTAATTATAATTTTCAAAATCAGATGACAGATTTTTGTAACTCATCAACAAACTCACATTAAAATTAATATTGAGGAATTAGCATAACTATTCGGAAATTTTACTTTTATGCTGCCTTAGAAGATTGCGACTAGTTTTATTCTTCTAGGAAATTTTTCAAAATATACCATCGAAAGTAATTGCGGCATATAAAATGAACCACATCGACCTTCTTTAACAAAAAGGGGAATATATACAAGATTAAAATGATGAGCATTTAAGGAAGAATATGCAAAATGGTAGAAGATTTTAAAAAGTTGCAAGATGATGAAAAAGATAAAGAAACATAAGTTAATAAAAGATGATAACCGTGAGAAATAGAAATAAAAAAGATAAGATTAAAACTGTTAGCAATGATTAAAGAGATAGATAATGATAAAAAATGTCTAAAAAAAGTGGTAAGCAATTATGAAAGAAGTAAACATGTGTATAGGATGTACATTAATCTTAACGTAGGGCACAAAGCACTTTATAGCCTTATTAGAAGAAAGTCAGTTTATAAAAATATGAATAAATAAGATCAATGAAAAGTTCTTCTTAAAATAAAAAATATGAATACGTCACAATTGTTCATCCGTTGAAAACAAATTCATTTTAATTAGATCAATCGCCTTTTTATAAATATTTAACACCGTAGGAAGCAGATTCCTTGAAAGTCAAGAGGAAACTGTTCTTAATAACTTTATCAGGCCCTTGGTACAAAGAAGATGGTCACTGTCTGGTTTTCATTTTAATAGTTGGCCAAAATGTATTCAAGATATAATTTTCATCACACTGTGTATTATACTACTGTAAAGGCACCAATCCTATATAAGAAATCAGCCAGCTATAGGCCTGTTACGCTGTTCGTCCGTTACGATATAGAGAGACAAAGATTGTAGGTAGATTAAGATAGAGAGATAGAAAAGGTAGGTATCTTGGGATAGCAGGTAGCTTAAGAAACAATACAAGCCTTAGGTCCTCACTAATTACTCCGAAATTCGAAAATAGTTTCAAGAATTTAAACGTTTAATAGCCTAAATATACTTTTAAAGGTAGGTATACTGGTATACTGGTTTTATGAGGGTGAATATGATCCCTGTTGTAAAAAATATCAGAAAAAACGTCTTTGAAGTTGTTAAACAATGCTCCAAACAATAGTCAAAGATCAGCCCCATTCATAAGTATCTTTACTCCAAAGAAGGATTGCTTAAACGGAGCGGAACTTGGCGAGGAAGAACAATCGTAGTTGCATCCGGTTAAGAATAACTGGGATGAGTTTGTCCGTCGTGGAAGTGCTTATAAGGCGTTCTATGGATCAGACAGGCTTTTATATGCTCTGCATTATCATTCGTTTATTCGTGTGTCGCTATCTTATCGGAATCGATGATCTCGAAGCTGTTTGAGGAGCGAGATATGGTAACATTGTGCGTATGAGCGCGTGGACGAGATTTCGCGGTAGTTAGGTACCCGTATTACAGGTCTCTTGTGGTATTGCCGACGCCGACGTCCAAGCTCTAAAACGAAACGCTTGTATTCTGGTACGCGGACTTCCTGTATTGTTGTATCTTATCCGCCAGATCGCAGATATGGGCACCTCGCCGCCGAGGTTAGAACTAATAGATGCTCGACCGCGGCGAGGTTTGAAACACCTTGGCGCCCTCACAGGCACGAGTTCGAATTTCCCATAGATGCTCGACCAGACTTGATATAAAGCCTCCTCTTAACAACCAGATAGTCAAGTCGATACACGTGCCTCCGTTACATATACGGCCCAATTGATCTTTCTTTTAAACTTTTAATCACAAGGGTGTTTTCACGCTCTCTTTTGTTTTGATGATTTTAAATTTTATTTCCTATTTCTTTTTTAGTATTTACCTATTTACCTATTTTTTACCTAGCAAGATATGTCTGCCTTAATTGAAAGTCCAAAATTTTATTTCATAATGTGTCTATTCAATTAAACACTTTAATCCTAACACGGATAGGATGACAAGGAATAAAACTTGTCTTGTTATTAATAAATAAACTTAACATTGAAGCGTTAAATTTGTATCTAAATTTATAAATTCTCCAGCTATGTAAAATATTATCTTTGGTTTGAAATCATGCGATTTATATTGAACTGAAAAATGCGAGAGAAGGGATTGATAGGCTGGAATTAAGAATTATGGTAGAAATGCGGTAAATAGTTCTGTTCATAGGGCCGTTAATCAATCATTCACAAGTTTGATCGTATTTAGTATCAATTTTTATTTTTAAACCACACTGTGAATTCCGTTTGAAGAGTTTCGCAGGTATTTTGTGTTTTCTTAGAATGGAATAATGATTTATAAATTGTCAAATACACTGCAAAAACAGGTGTCTTAAATTGTTCAAAAATGTCTTAAATTGAGACATTTTTCGTGTCTTAGACACCAAAAGTATCTTAATTTAAGACATTTTTGGCCAATTTAAGACACCATGTTTTTGCAGTGTAGTGTAAATGGAAATCATTTACTTTATTTATAGTGTGATTTTTGTTCTTATCTTATTATTAATCAATCGAGATCTGGAGCAATCAATTATGAAGGAAGTCTTGATGCGAGAGCTTTCTTCAAAACTCCCCAGAGTTGGTCGTTAGGTATAGAAAATTTGATTTTATTTCAGCAAACTTTTATTTGTTTTTCTACAAAATCAAAAAGGTCGTTATTAATTTTTAAAAGAGATTTTACTTTTTTTAAATTGTTAAAATGAAACCTTTTACGGGATAAAGAGATTGCTCTGTCTACAAGATTAAAAACAATGTTCTTTTTTTGTTGTATTGGATGATCAGAGAGATAATTAATTAATCTGTCTGATGAGGTCAATTTTTTATACCAGTCCGTAATAGATTTGTAAATTTTTTTAATATTTATCTTAAGCCTAGAAAAAATAGAAAATTTTAACAGTAGAAAACGAAGACTTGATTTTTTATTCAAAGATTACTTTTAAGATGAAACATAATGGCTAGGAAAATAAATCGAGAATAACTTATAGTCAATAGTTTGCGCTGAACACATTCGCGAAGGGAATGATTGCCGTTGAATATCAATAGGAGGTCATTGGTCCCAACTGACAGAGTTGTCGAACGTTTGCGTATATCATATTCAATGGTTATTACGGCTAGGTAATAGGAAATCGGTGTAATGATTTGTGAATAACCTTTATTGACGGCGTAACGAATTTACAATTACGACAGATAGTTATCATTACTAGCACTCGTGATTAGGGGTGCGGATACTTCCCACGAGCCGCCGCTTGTATATCCTGGCTGGCTTCTATGTAGATACATAAAAGCGGTGGCAACGCACATAGCCAGCGGTGTCTCTTCACAAAGTTACTCTCGCGAATTAGCGCGGATGCCACATGATCATTAAGTTTGTCTGGGAATCGTGTGTGATTCATAAGTACCGGGACGCGTAACCAAGGTGCGCATTTGTTATTAAGCGATCATGACTAATGAACTAATTACAATACATTCGCGAGGGATCATTAGACTTTCAGCGACTAGGATCAAAAAGGTTCGACATACTCATTACTTGCTAATGCTCTTGACCAGCAAGGTCGTATGTTTTAAACAAATTGATTAAAACAAATGGAAATTAACGACTGTTATTTTTATCCAGGTTGAACCGGATTTGGACATTGAATTAGTAACTTAAATTTAATAATATTAGATATAATAATTTGAGAGTTTCACGTTTCTTTTGGAGATCAAAAAGGTGTAGCTTGAGAGGCGGATTTTAGAAAGAATGAAGACGAATGTGATTGGTAGTTTCAAAATTACAGGGAAAACCCATTGATAGTTTAGTGAGAGACCGAAGAGGGTCAGTTTATTGTCTACCGTTGGTAATTAACTACAATTGTTTGCCAGTTAAGTCCCGGGTGAACAAATGTGACGTATTCTCAATTATAATAGGAATAAATTATCGTTAGTTTAAATTTAAAAGTGCTGTGAACTTTTGTGAATTACTTGACTAAACGCTATGATTGGTGTTATCTATGTGGCTTATTGTATTAGTTTTAAAACTCCACCACTTAGAATGTGAGTAAATAATTTTTTAAATTCTTTAAATGAGGTAATTTAATAAAATGTTATATCCGGTTTAATGTTTGTAATTAATAAGAGTTTATCACTAGATTCTTTTTTTGTTATTACATTTAATCAAACAAAGTTTAGTTTAAAAGTTTTTCTCTTTATCTTTTCTTTTTTAAATAGGTTTTTGTTTTAAATTTAATCAAACAAAGCTTAGCCTACACGTTTTTCACTATAATCGTTTTTCTGAAAAAAGGACTTTTACTTCTATCCTCCTAGACTATTAATTGTAATAATTTGCCAGTTCAGTTCCCTTCTCGATACAGCTTTTTTTTTAATTCATTCAGTGGAGGAATTTTAGGAATAGAAATAAAAGATTAGATAAAGTTGCTATTTTTATTAGATTTTAATATATCCATGATCCTCGTATGATATCGATAGAAAAGGATATCCTCAAAATTTTTTTTTAGTCTCAGGGTAAAAAACCAAATTTCTCGAGCGCTAATTTTGCTAGTAATAAATAATATTTATAAAATGAGTAATATATGTTATAAAAATTAAAATTGTCGTTAAATTTAAATCTCTGTTTGTAAATTAAAAACAAATTAAATTCAAAGAGCGGGTTCAAATTCGTAAGTAGCTGGGTGAGTTTATCTAAAAGTTAACTTGACATAAAAAAGCAGCCACAAACTATAAGTCGACGAGTAAAGTGTTTTACACAAGCTGAGATACGTGGCATCTTTACAGGCAAGAACGAATAGATTTATTAGGTGCTTTCGCGATGACGGTAATCTCTCTGCGGTAAAAATGTTTATACCTAACTCTTTAAAACTCTCAGAAGTGTGTAGTATCAATAATTTACCCTTCTGCAGAAACATGCAAAGGTTATATTTACCTTCTTTCACCTAATTTTCCTTTTCGTTGCTTATTTACTCTTAATAATTTCGGCATCGTTTCAAATAAAAATGTGTAATTTTAATTTAAATTGCGATAATCAATATGAGAGTTGACAATACTATTTTTCATTTCATCACCAAACTTCAATAATAAATTTGCGTACAAGTATGTGGTGTCAATTTTCCAATTTAGTATTTCTATTTAATTCTTTTTCAATGTAGTTGAGCCTTATTAAATATTTTATTACCAGCTGCTAGTAGATTATGCCATAAAAATTGTAGTGACATCTACCTATCGACTGTTAGACGACAGAGGAGGAGTATTTCATTACGAATGTATGTGGGATATATAACCCATCATACGCTCGTTATTATGAAAATTATAGCTAACATTCAACCCTCGTAAGACGCGTATCGTGACATACGCACATTATAAATATCAAATGCAATGAAGAACGGAAAATCGTCGACAATGTTCGCCATTTTATCATACACCCTTCTCACTGTTAGGGTGCAATTCTTTGTTTTCAATAATAATTTAAGTAATGATTGATATTACTAGGAAGGTGACAATTTACTTTTCTCGCTTAAATGTTGACTTTTAGTCGAACATTTTAACGAATTTTAGCAATAGATAACTTTTTCTCTAAAGGATCCAATAAGTTTGTAAATAAAATATAAGCATCGATGTTGGATTGAAGTGATGCATAGCGCCACCTAAAACTCTAAAAGGAATTAGATTTTTCTGTCTTTTTATAGAAAGACTCTTGTTTGCTTATGCGGAAGAAGATTGATCAAGTAAGAGCCAGATTCGTCAAAAAGCAAGAAGCAGACTCGTTAAAAGATGACAGGCAAGATAAAGAGCAAAGGAAATTGGCCGATGGACATATTAGCTGATACCAACATTCACCATCTGGAATTTCGTTAGCCTAAAGTTCTCAACTAAATCCAGTAAGATTCAAATTCGTCAAAAAACGAAAAGAAGATTCGTCAATAGATGGCAGGCAAGATGAATCGCGAAGGAACTAGGCCGATAGACATATCGATTGATACCAACATTAACCACCTGGAATTGTGTCAACCTCAAACTATCAATTAAACCCAGAAGGACCAGATTCATCAACAAGCGAAAAGTAGACTCGTCAAAAGATGGCAGGCAAGATGAAGCACAAAGGAAACAGGCCGATGGACATATCGGCTGATAACAACATTTGACACTTGGAATTGTGTCAGCCTAAAACACTTGATTAAGCCCAGAAAGAACCAGATTCGTCAACAAGCGAAAAGCAGACTCGTCAAAAGATGGCAGGCAAGATGAAGCACAAAGGAAACAGGCCGATGGACATATCGGCTAATACCAACATTAGTCACCTTGAATTGTGTCAGCCTAAAGCTAACACAATTTCTCTTACTTTTAAAAACTTTCTGATAATTGTAGGAAACTATTAAAAATTCTTGGTGGAATAGATAATGGTATTTAGCGAGTTCTGAGCTTTAAAGTCTTTAGGGGATAGTTTTTGCTTTAACAAAGGTGCTGTTTGGCTTCATAATTATATTACCTTGTAGCGCATCGCGTGTCGCAAAGACGTCCGAGTCGCGTGATGTTTTCCCCTAGAAACATCTGAAAGAAGAAGTTTCTGCGGTCGATTATGAAAAAAATCTAATAGTTGAGAGGTGGCCCTCGAGGTTCAAAAAGAGAGAAGGTTATTGCCCCTAAGTAAACCCCAGCCCTCTTTCAACCTCGGGCGTGGATTTTTCCTCAACATCTCACCCGAGGTGAGGGTCACTCACCTGTTCCTCTCTCCACAAGTTCTATTCCCTTGTACCTGGTTAATTACGTCTGATTACGTACTCGACGTGAGTGTTTTTTCTTTCCTCTTTTCGTCACTTTTCTTCACCTCCTCCGTACCATTTGTCTCAACTCTGACCAAGAAAGTAACGCTTTTATTCTGTCTTTAGCCGGATTTATACATTTTCTCTTTATTTCCCTCTCACATTTATCTTTCCATTACTTAATTCAATTTGTAACATTTATTTCTAATTGCATCTTTTCTCATTGATTTGTTCAATTGGTTTGGACTTAATTATTTAGTAAATGTAGATCGATTTCGAGCAGAAGGTGAGGGGATGATAAAAGTAATATTCCTACTGTTGTACTATCGCGGCGCTAATCTTGCTCACAAGAACAATGCAGAGCGAACGTGTGGCAGGATCGAAATGAAATGGTCTTCTAAAGTCGGAACGATTTTCTGGAGCTGATAAAATCTAAATGCTGCGTTCTATAGGACCGACACTCGGCGCGCAATAACGCTGTATCGTAGATTACATTTATTTGCATTTCTCGACATATACGACTACCCGAGTCACCGCTAACAATTATTGTCTATGAGTTAGCACACGGTTCGGAGCATGAAAGACCACGCTACGAGTAACGAGGCATTTTCAAGAGGATGGAGACATTTCCCAGCGGGTTTCCTTTTGTTCCCCTCGACGTACAGTAAATCCCTGCGATAATCGACCGATGAAAAGATTTCGCACTCTTTATTTTCTGTATTCTCTACATCACAATTAACTATAATAATTTGCCAGTTCAGTTTCCTTCTGGAGAACAGAAAGGTGGAGCTTGTGACGTTGCAAAATTTTATAACAATTTTGCAACTCACAAAGTAACTTTTAGGTTAGAGATTATTCCAGATTCGCTCAATTATTCTCCATCTGAGTAAGAAAACCACTCCACGGCTCGACGAGTAAATTGTTGCGTTATTTGTTGTTAGAATTAAGAAATTTTGGTTACTTTGTTTATGTATTTCGGTCCGTTGCTGAGCATCGAGGAAGCTTCAAGGTCATATCAAGGATTAGGTCCAGGTTACTTTTCGGGTTTTGAGTTCGAGTTTCTCCGATCAAGCTACCAAGGCGTTTTTAAACTGTTATGACGATGATGATTATTATTGATTCTGGTTAGGTGGCTCAGCGAACTCTCGGATAAGTAGTTATGACTATTTTTCATACGATATTATGAAAATTAATTGGATTTTGAACCAGTTGGTTTGTTGGCCGTTGAGTTTGTTACGACTTTTGGTTAATTTGCCTGTTAAGTTATTCAGGAGGTTATAGAACACGATCCCGACCAGTTAATGGTGAGTTCATAATTAATCTCAAATTTTTATGATGAAAATTTGGTTTGTTCAGCAAAGTAGTTACGATATCAGTCAATCCGAGGGAGTCAATTTAATGATGCTGAAAGTAATTTGATGAGGATCTTTAGTTTGAATTTGGAGAGTTAGCGCGCTGAATTGGGAAGATGAGAACACAACCAATAAGGGAAGTCCCTTGAGTCCTGCGAGGCCCATTGAGAACATCATCGACCACCGAGATGCCGGCACGAGTAATTTTGTGAGATCATTCCTTGGTCGGCTTAGACGCATGTAAAAAGGATCCTACGATTATCCTATCGCCGAAAATTGTGTCGAAATTTTGTTTTATTTAATTTTCTTATGTTGACTAAGAATGTATGTGCCTATTACGGATTAATTCCGGTAAGTTTTAGCAATTTGTTTATTACATTTTTGACAAGTATCCGAGAAAATTGTTTGATTTAGTTTGATGAGATTTTATGAAAATTGATTAAAGTTAATGAATCCTGTTCAAGATTAATTTCAGCAAAGTTTCTTAAGGATCGTTTCCGAAATACTTGTCAAACTCTATATTTGTGAATACTCCGCGACCTAATCTACACAGTGGATAAGCATTTCACTGTATAAAAAATTTCTACCGATAAATTTCTGCACCTGACATGAACATGTGTTATACTTAGTAAACTAAATTACAGTTTTGTACATTGTGTAAAAATTTGTATACAAGTTAATTTTTTGATGAATAACAACAAGCGTAGTCGATAATAGTATTAATGAGCAGTTACAGCAATAATGAAATACTGCAAAAGTATAAACAGCGTAAAAATATACACTTTTGAAAAGTGTACACGATGAAATGAATCATGGCAATTGATCACTTTGATTTGAATATAAACAGAATTACTTGGCGCTCAGAGCCGTAAATTATCATTTTTTGTCATGTCTAGACATTCCTTCGCGTGGAGCGCGTGACTTACTTTTTAGCCGTTCGGAAGGTACTTTGCAGTTGCAAATCCCACCGGAGAGCAAGGCTGGTGTAAGCAAGCGCCTTTTATGCATGAAACATTTAATGAAAAACATTACTTGGATACTTAATTGCTGCTTCTTTTCGTTAGATGTGTTTAAAGACCAGCTTGACATGTTCGCGGGTTCTTTTCATTTACACCTGTAGGGTAAGAAATGCAATGATTGACAACTATGAGTACGTGACGTGACAGTGATCGACAGTTTAGTAAAACAAAATAACACTGATTGACGCTTTTCTTTTTATAAAAACGATTCACTTTGTAAAACCAGTAATTATTTTCAACTAAAGGATTTTTAATATATTTTGAATCCTTTCTCGAGCGTCTGTTAACTGCTCCGGTTAGGTAACAGTGTCCTTGGAAAGCACAGAGTCGAGTTTGGATTCGGTAATTGATTTAGTAAATAAATACGGAACTGAGTCCTACAGGCAGTTGCTTAACTAGGGCGCGCTTATGTGTGTAAACGCACCTCAGATCGCATATTCTCCTTTCACGTTCGGTCTGCTTCATTTCAGTATCTGGTAGCCTCAATATTAATTGCTTATTTTGCAACCCTGGCTATAAAATAGCTCATATTTTGAATATCATAGGTCATAGGCTTCAAGGGGGATTTAACTAAATATGCTGGCTTCTGAGTTGATTGAGAGACAATTATGGATAAAATTTCAAGTCAATTAGCGCCGTCGAGCGAAAGCACTTGCCTTTTCTATGCAAGAAATCTCTCCGAGGTCCGTCATTGGTGCGATGTATAATTCATGACCGTCTGGCAACATTATACGCGGTCGATTCCCACTATTAATTTGCATTTGCGATAACGGAACGCCATATACATTCATACATATGCCGGTACTGATGTGAAGGAATTACGCATAGAAGATGCGTGCGAACAGATGGCACGTGCAGTATTTAAAATCAGACAAGGCACGAAATGTTATTTAAGTACTCGGCACTATTTGACAATTTTAATCTTATCTATTTACAATAAATTTTGTCACGTCAGAATTAATGCTTTTATCATAATTATGGTAAATTTTATTATCTATTTGAGCCTACGAATCGAATCGCAATAACTCGGGAAATCATGTAATTAAGTTTATGAACAGTGCAATTTTTTAAACATGTAAAATCCATCATCTGCCGATCCTGATTTGTGTGTTAATTCGAAAAGCTAATCCTTAGGATCTGTATTTTAAAATCTCGCCACGAAGAAATTTTAGAGAAGATCTTAATGATGAAGAATTCCTACATAAAAAATTTGACAAAGATCATTTTCCTTGCATCGATTTATTTAATCTAGTCTTCGATCATATTTAATTTTTTGCGAAAATAACTAATAATTGTTTTAATAATTTATGAAGTGTTATTTGCACACGAATCAAAGAATTATGTTACATTTTGCAAGAATTCTTGAGTATAACGCTCATCTTATAATTTTCCCATCCGAGATCAATTTCTGCAAAATGCAAGTGCACTTGGGGCTTGAGTGTTGTGACGTTTAATTTTATATTACGCCACAAACGTGATAAGCCATTTTGGCACGTAGTGCAATCATTAGAAATTAATGCCGACAGGGAGCAGAATTATGCTATTAATGTATTCCTTGAGCTATGATAGATTCTCATTTCTCAATGATTATCCATAATTTCTCTATGATCGAGCAGGGAAGAGTTTGACGTCTCTGGTAACACGCAAGCTTTACAACTTCATAGATTATAGAATAAACAATGCAAGTAAACCTCTACTGTATTTATTTTGCATTTTTGAGAATCTGAATTTAATTATTTTTACATTTCTGTTCGTGAATTTTCAATTAGAATTGCCTTCTGTATGATTCTGGGTTCAGATATTAATTAGTAACTCGGTAATTATTTATCCCAAATCCCACTACGACACATTTCGGATCTTAGATTCGGTCCATCTTACATTCCGGATTCTATAATTCAATATTCCGGAATCCGACTCTAGATTTAACATCGCGAATTCCACATTCAAAATACCGGAAGCTCTTATTCTAATGAACGACATATTTTATCCCGTCATTCCATTTACGTAAATATTCCCGGACCATGACAACATAAATTCCACCACGACACGTTTTAAAATTTAAATCCCGCTAATTATACTTTTCGTATTCTACTATTCCATATTCTGATATTTTGGAATTCAATATATATACATTTAACATCGAAAATCCCACCTTCCATATTGTAATTCCCGGGTCCTCTAAATTTAATTACTAATATCACTTCATTTTCGTAAGTATTTCCAAATTCTGATTCCCGGGTCCTCTAAATTTAATTACTAATATAACTCCACTTTTGTAAGTATTTCCGAATTCTAATTCCCGGGTCCTCTAAATTTCATTACTAATATCACTCCATTTTCGTAAGTATTTCCGAACTCTGATTCTCGGATTCCTCAATATTTAATTACTAATATCACTCCATTTTCGTAAGTATTTACGAATTCCACCATCCTGAATTCTGGTACGGCACATTTCGGGTCTTGGATTCCGTCAATTTTATATTACGGATACCATTATTTCATATTTCGATGTTCCGGAATTCGAGATTCTAGACTTAAAATCCCAAATCCCACATTAAAAATCCAGGACCTTCTCATTCAAAATTACATCTTTAATCCCGTCATTCCATTTACGAAAATATTCCCGTATCCCAAAAACACAAATTCCACCACGACACGTTTCGAATCCTAGATCTCGATAATTCTACATTTTTTAGATTCCACCATTCCATATTCTGGCATTTTGGAATTCAGTATGTATATTTAATATCGCAAATCCCCTTTGTCATATTCCCATTCCCGGACCCTCTAATTTTAATTAACAATATCTTGAATCCCGCCTCTTTATTTTCGTAAGTATTTCCGAATCACATCATCCTGAATTCCACTACGACACGTTTTGGTTCCTGGATCCTGCTTATTCTAAATTACCAATTGTATTATTCGATATTTCGGAATTTTAAATTCGATACTCTATTCAGCATCCCAAATTTCACCATCCCACATTCAGACTCCCGAATCATATTATTCTTAATAAATTTATGAAACTTCGGAATTCGTAAAGATCAACAACCAGAACGAAATATAAGGACGTAGGTCGGCAAATTTGGAATATTAATTTGTCGAATCGAGATTCCTATTCCTGATGAAAATATAAAATTCGAAGTGATTAAATACGAGATGCGAAATATGGGTACGTAGAACGGCGGCTTTTGTGAAATCAGTATGAATATACAGTCGAGGTTCCAAATGGTTGGATACGGAATCTAAAATTTAGGTATGCGAAGTGACCGGTTTTCTGAATTTGAAATCTGGAATATGGAATTACGGGATCTCGGATTTCGGTGTCTAAAATTTCGAGGTCCGGGATATTGGATCCCGAATTTGTAATTGCGAAATCCAGGAAGGTAGATTAGAAATAAGGAACCATGTAATTCGCTACTCATTCCTCTATCCACCGCTCAGAGAATTTTTTTTAATTTAGCAGTTATTGCAATTAATGATATTTTATATTTGATAAATCTCCTACATTTTTTGAATAGACGAAACATTTAAAGGATCAATAATTAAACTAGGATTTATTAACTGTTTACCAAATTACCGAATCAGAAGGATCTATCTCTTAATTACCGAATTTCCATTCCATTCCTAAAATTACTGAAGTAGTCATCTCACTCTCATTTCACCATTTTTGGTTCCTAATTCCAATTCCCGTTATGTATTTGATTTCTTCCGCAGCATCTACAATTTAAGACACTTTTCTGTATCCACCTCTGAGAAATAATTTCTTACTAAAAGGGTGAATCTTTTTTGCATCTGTTTTGTAAAATGCTGCATATAGATTTCAAAGAGATTCGCTTAAAATTCACCTCGTCTGGTTAATTGCCTCAAGGAAACGAGGCGACAAGCACAAATCACATTCATCTAGCGTGGGTTATAAAATCAAGCGACTAAATCTCCACAGTTAATTATGCCGGCGGCTATTTTATTTAGTCGAGAAGACAACAATTGTGCTTTGCGACCGCACGTAGTGATTTGCATCCGTGGATTCCCTTATACCAGCTTTACCAGATGGTTCGCCGACCGGTTAATCGCTCGACCCTTGTCTATCCTCCTTTAACGATTTCCATCCGTGTTGCCCTCTGTTTCCATTTACAATTGATCTCCTTTCCAACATCGATTCTCGATCGCAGCTCAATTTCGATTCTCGCTTTTTAATCTGATTTATGACCCCTTTCATCAGACAATAATTTATTTCAAATTGATTCCACATTCTCGGCTGATTTGATTATTTTATGACCATCAATTGATCAGCAACGGTTACTTATCTATTTACGATTTGAGATTTCTGTAAACAAATTTTATTACTTGATTATGGTAACATATTTATTTTTATATCTTAAATATGTAGCAAGTTTTAACTTTTTTAACTTAATATTTTCTTTTTCTGTTTCAGGTGAGTCAAACTTCTTGGTTAAGTCTAGAATTACGTAAGTATAATTTGTTAAGGTTCAGTGAATTGATTGACTTTTTAAAGTTTTACTTCTCAGGTTCTTTTCAAATTATCTCGTATCCTTTGATTATTCAATAATCATAAGTGACAGAAAAATTTATTTTTCTACAAATTAATAACGTGTGCCTGAAAGGATTAAATAACTTTTCCACGCTGGGAAAAGGAAAATGAAATGTTTCGTTTTGTACCGTATCTATAATTTACGCATCAATTATTATTCACATAAAAAGCAGGTGATTAATGATGAACTATATATCACGGAATATTAGAATTCAAACACTTTAACGACTCAAGTCTCCTTAATTTCCCAGAATTTTTTCCTCGCTTTGTCTGCAAACCTGTCCAATTCTTATTTCTCTTTATACCTTGGCAACAAAAAATATTTTATTTTCAAACTCCATGTCCACATCTCTGTCGAGCAATTAAGTTCTAGAGGCAATGATATTTTTTGCGACTTTGCCATGCAAACGCAGAGAGATTTGCCATTAATTGCTCTAGAGTGTACGTTCCTACCTGTA